>JARFIW010000916.1:80000-680000 GCA_036346225.1 Platerodrilus igneus | reverse complement strand
CCTTCAGGGCAAATCATAATTTAATATCTTCCTGCACATTTTACTCGTAATATACTCTAATAATATTTGTATGCCATTTGAATTTATAAGTCAAGGCACTGTTGGAAGAGCTTTCCATTCTTTTGTACGACACAATGTTTCTTTTAAAAAATTTAGTTTTGTGCTAAAAAAATATTATAATTTTATAGAGAGGGGGGGTGAATTTTGCCCCAGCGCCCGGTGTGAATCTTGATGGTCTTGTTTGTAACAGCTATAAAAACTTTAGAGCTACTAAGAAAAGTTTTGCTAGTGACTTATGCAGTACAATTTATTGATTTCAACTCGTAAGCAGGCAAACTTGATCCGTCGAATCAGGACAGTGACATCATATAGTTAATGTCGACTACGTTGCCAAATATTGAAAATGTTTTCAGTATTTATATATAAGATACGCTTTAGCTCTAAATCTCGCTTTGCCTGTGCCGCTGTACAAAGACATGAACCAATCGGCTCGGTCCAGACTTTCGTGCGGCTTTGCGCCAGTAACTGTTTGTTTGCCTTATTGGAGTCTTACCATTTTCAGATAGTGTACACGTCTAACGTGGTATCACTCTTTTACATCGTCCTTGCAGCCTACCCAGTAATATCTTGCTTGGATTTTCTCCAGAGTCTTAACGCCGAGGTGTCCTTGCGAGATTCCATTACGCAGGTGTCCTAAAACCTCCAACGTTCGGCTCTTAGGAACCACTCCCTGAAGTGTATTCAAGGATCCATCTCCATTCTTCAAAAATCACACCAAGATCCCATTCTTTACTTTTAAGGAATCCTTTTGTACCCAGTAGGGCCTCAAAGTGCTACTCAGCGAGCTAATACCCTCCCAGGATGGGCATTCCCCTCTGGCTTTCCAACCCAGAATAACATCTACGTCTTTGTCATTCTCCTGTTGCGTTCGCAAATGTACCGTACTCGTACCAACAAGATTTTATTCCAGTCGCGCGAGGCGCACCTACATTTTCGCACTGTTTCGTCGAACTCCTCCATTAATTTCGGCTTCTGAAGGTTTTCCTTAAGCCGTTTACACTAGTTCTGCCTGTGCCTAAATCTGCGGTTCTGGCGTTGTGGTCCCTTTTTTTGAATGCTCGTCACGCAATACCCATCGAATCACTTTCTCCACATTCCCTCTAGAGCGTCCTACCTTGTTTCATATTAAACGCGTTGTTTGCTTTGCCCCCTCAAACTCTAAAGCATAAGCTAACGTATCACGTAAAGCCTTTAGCCGGGCTATTAGTACTGTTTGCTCGATTTCATTGTCGCGTATTCCATCAACGAAGGTATGTACTTCCACCAACTCTAGAAAATTATCCGGTGTTGTTGGTCCCAGCAGGTGAGCAATATCTGCTTCAAACTCTTGCAAATTTTCGTTATTCACTCGGTAACAGTTCTTCACTTGAGCATGGAACACTTGTTGCAGATGAGAGTCGCCATACCTTATTTCCAGCCTTGGTTTAAGGTCCCGTAGCTTCTTTGGTCATGGTCTGGTATGGTCTGCAGAATATTCAGACCCTCATCTCGTAACGCGACAATCAATGTGGTTGCCGTTTCACCATCGTTTCAGCAGTTAGCTGTCGTGGCAACCTTGAATTGTTTAAAATATGTCTTCCAAATGTGGGCAGTCTGAACCTTTACGTCTGTTAGCATTCCCCAACATTCTTAAATTTTGGGGTGTGCTGTTGTATCTTCGACACCGGGGCCTCTGTTGCCTGCACGTTATGGAATTAATCGGCTCTTTCATTTTACGCAAAGTTTTAAACAGCTTTTCCGAAAGGTTTGCGGCGGTTGGTTCATGTTTCTCCGCATCTTCTTATAATTTCGCTGGGATCTGGTTTAGTTTTGTGTCAGGTTTGTAAAGTTTTTATTTAATTTTACCATGAGTTTCGCGAAGTGACCAGTCAAGTTTTCTTCAACGCTTGATTTGAACTTCTTCAATAACAAAAAGTGTCACTGACCATTTTCTGTTAAGTGCGATTTTTGATATGCAAATAGAACCGTTCAAATGTTTTTTTTCCCCACTAAGATCCTACCACTTGACACCAATATAACAAAAACTCTATTAGCAATTACAACAGTTTTTATTTTGAAACTAGTTCTACATGCTTTCTCAACAACTCGCAGCTAACATAAAATTTTTAAAAACTTTCCTAACGCTTCATTCACTTTTCAAAGTAAATCGTACAAGTATTATCTTCTTAATACTTCGATTCTAATCTTTTTAATTAACTTATATCGATGCAATATTATTAGTTTATAGTAATTTATATTATCACTACAATACATTTGTGTCGATCTCTACAATAATTTATATCACATAGAGTACCTTAGTTTTGCCACTAATTGATATCACGTCACCACTTTCAAAGCTTTAATCAAAACTTCCAAACTAACATCGTGATCAGAACCAAACGGAACTCTTATTATAATCGAAGCTGCAATTAGAACTGAACTGAAGAACCGCTTAACGCTAACTAATTTATACCTTATTCAATTGTTCTAGATTAATCTGCAACCCAGAATATGCAAATGACATTTTCGAGATTTCCTATTGTAATCTTTAAATGCAAAGTCTTCTACCTGTCAATCAAGAGATCTCGCACGGCAGGACCTGTCAATTACCTTTTGTGTATTCAAACCCTTTACATTCCAAAGTATTTCTCTGATCAGAGACAGATCGAGATGCCTTACAGCATCTTAAAATATTTTGCAAGCTCTTAAAATTTATTGAAAATCATTCTAGGCATAGCGTGAAGCCTAACAATTCCTTGTTTAGCTTTTTCATTCATCTCCTTGGTTTTGTACGCAACTTTCCCTATTAAAAGTATTATAAAATAACTTCAACTACAGTTATTTTTAATAGAAAACAAAAAACCTCGACGTTTAATAATAATTACTTTATTGTCTAGACACCCAATTGTAAATCGATCATTAAATGTGGCATTTCAAAAATACTTTTAACTTTAATCAAGGTTTAAAGTTAACGCTTAATTGGTTAATTGGTTAAATAGTGTAATTTTCTGCTACCCACCACAAGTCTTTTAGAACGCAATTCTTTTTTCTACTCGATTGATTAACTTACCTATCAAAAGCAACTGAGCTACGACAGAACAAAAATTTTCTTTTTATATTATTTCAATGCATCGTAGTACGTCAGTGTCGTATAAGCCAAAATCGCTATTTCGTTAGCTTTAGTTTTAATCCAAACACGTGCCAAATTTCTTGTAATTGGAATTTAATGTAGTAAGCCCATCGTGCGATAAAAGCTGCTCATTTTAATGCATCGTGTTACTCTGTGATCAATTAATTCAATTGGCGTCGCGGAAATTTTGGCTTTCTTAAGAATGTTAGATTAGGAGTAACTTTTAAGGAAAGTAAGTTAACTTGTAGTGGAAAGAACCCGCATAAATTTTGTCTTATTTGTATACAGAAACTGATGCTGTAAAACTGCTAACTAACCGAAACATGCAGCGAGTATCATAAGTTATACAACGAAAAGATAGGTTAAGTTGAAAGAGTGTAGCCAAGTATGTCTTGAAAAAATGTAAGGAGCATATTTTTAATTTGGACGAATTTTCATAAT
Organism: Platerodrilus igneus; assembly: GCA_036346225.1. Taxonomy (NCBI): domain Eukaryota; kingdom Metazoa; phylum Arthropoda; class Insecta; order Coleoptera; family Lycidae; genus Platerodrilus; species Platerodrilus igneus. Next base: position 676,390 of record JARFIW010000916.1, on the reverse strand, counting down.
TCGGCAGATACTAAATCGAAACAAAACGTCGGAGAGCTTGTCCTAAACCAAAGAAGCACCAGCGACCTAGTTTGGGTTTCGACTCAAGTGTAAAACATGTGAAAAGCGTAAAACAGAGTTTTGCTACTACACCAGGATACGCACATTTTGATAAATAACGTTTCTTTATACAGGATCATCGGAATTGTATCTTCGATAATTTCAGAATCGATAGAAAACGTGAAAATAATATGAGCTTTCGTAATAAACTTACATCGAAAACTCGATATAGACAGTGTTGAAGTTGCAACTTTTTTTTTAAACAAATAAAATTTTTGTTAGCATTTACCATTTTTAAGCATCATTTTCGTTTTTTTCTTCAAGCAGTGTCGTAATTTGCGGGGTGTGATTATAATTTTTTGAGATAAAGAGGTATGCCAATGACCTAATGAATTATTTGACGGGTTTACAATCTGTATTCAATTTGGTGAAAGAAATTGCCTTGTAAATTTTTCTAAAATCAATCGATTTGCAGAATTATATTTATTCAAAATTTATTGCACTGTCGAAACAAGATAAAGTATTATTTGAAATTATTTATGATGGTTTCCAAGAACGTTATGATATTGTTTAAACGGCATTTAATTTTATTGTCCTTTGCTGTAGTAAAGTGATTTTTGTGTAATTCGTTTTTAATAATACCAAGAACATTCGCCAACACTGAATACGCAGATATGCATTTCATATACAGATTTTGTGACGGTAGTTTTCAAGCAGCTGTTGAAGAATTTCATAGGTGTTTTCCAAATAGAAGAACTCCATCAAGGCAAGTTTTTAACTATATCCATTACAGATTTCGTTTGTTTGGTTTAAGAAATCATAATGATTGAAATGAAAATTGAAAATCCATTTAGAATCTGAACCTGCATCTCTTATAAAAAGTTTAAAGGTGACAGCAGCAAATTACCGTATTGCCTTGAAGATATTAAATCACAGCTATTTTAATATTAGATTAATTGCTAATAATTATCTTCGTAATTTGTATTAGATACAAAATATTTCTGATCGTTCACCCTCCACAATGAAGGGATTGATGGACCAATTTAATGAAAATTGGGCCGCGCGCAAAGCTTTATTGCCTGACCAGGAGGAACAATTGAATTTGTTATTAGTTAATATGTTACTACAGAAATTAGATGTAGTTACTAGGGAGCAATTTGAGCAAAGCGTTGTTGACGAACCTAAGAAAATCCCCGGTATAGATTCGTTATTAACGCTTTTAGGGAAACAAAGTTGTGCTTTAGACAATTTGGGAAAATTTGGTTCTTCAAAGTCTAAAAAAGTTGTTGAAGGGGATCAAATATATAACCCTAAAATTAAATCTACAGTACTGTTTGCTAAATCAGCTACTGGTTGTCCTTTATGTTCAAAGGAACACGATATCTCGTCTTGCAATTTATTCAAAGATAAGTCAGCTTTTGAGAGGTTTCGATGGATTAGAAATCGGAATCGCTGTTTTGTTTGCTTGAAAGGTTCACATACCGTGAAAATTTGTAAGGAACAGAAATCGTGCATGATATGTTCTGGCCATCATAATACAGTATTGCCCGAAATAAACAGTACTGAAACTAAGTTGGCGGTGTTTTTATGCGTGCGCTGTCACACTCAAGTTAGCTAGTATAGACCTGTCAAGTAAACCTCAAACAAGTAATTAGTAGGGCCTAATTGTTAAAAATGGTGTTAAGTACAGAGGAGAAAGTGTTTCTGGTAGAGCATTATTTTCGTTCATACGGAATCGGCCGACGTAATGGTGCAAGTTTGCTATACGTGTCCGATCAATTCACACAAAGATTTAATAAACGTTCTCCAAGTAATGCTGTAATTTTGAAGGTTATTGAAAAGTTTAGAAATACAGGTAGTGTATTGTGCCAACGAAAAGGAAACTCGGGGCGTCCCAGGACAGTTAACAACAACAATAACCATGAACGTGTTTTTGAGCAAATCTTAGAAAATCCGAAAGTCAGCCAGGCAAGGACAGCGTTACAACTTGATTTAAAAAGAACTTCCTTTCAAAGAATCCTGAAGGAGCTGGGTACATTTTCGTATGTGATTCAGGTACATCAACAACTACATCCTCGGGATTATCGCAGTAGGGTGGAATATTGCGCCAGAATTCTCGCGTTACAGTATGAAAATCCTGAATTTTTGAAAAATGTTTGGTTTTCAGACGAAGCACATTTTCACTTGTCAGGCTATGTGAATCGTCGCACAAATCGATTTCTGGGCTTTGCCAGACCCGATGAGGTTCAAGAGGTTCCTTTACATAGTGAAAAAGTGAGTGTCTGGTGTGCTGTTTCCGGACACGGAATCATTGGTCCGTACTTTATCGAAGAGAATGGTAGGCAAGTCACACTTAATCAACAGAGGTACAGACAAATTTTAACACGATTTATCCCTGATCTACGTCAATTCTGTCGTGCACGTAACTTGGCATTTCGAAACCAATTTTTTCAGCAGGACGGGGCAACTTGCCATACTGCTGCCGCAATTCGTCAATTTCTTCAAGAACATTTTCCAAGCAAATTCATATCACGATTTACTGACTTCCCTTATCCTTCACATTCTCCAGACCTCACAACTCCAGACGCATACATTTGGGGCATGGCTAAAAATGCCGTTTTCAAACGGGCACCACAAACCATCGATGAATTAAAGGATGCCGTTAGAGTCTTCTTCGCAGCCCTGAGACAACCCTTATTCAATAACATGACCAGAAACTTAGAACATCGTTATGAAGTCTGTCTCGAACGAGGAGATGCACATTTAGAACATATAATAAAGTGTTAATAATATGTATTTTTTAAATATACAAAACAATTACAATTTCAGTACTGTTTATTTCGGGCAATACTGTACTTTGCTGCATTTCAGAAAGTTATTTGTGCCCTAGGAGAACAATTCTTCCACTTCATCAGAGCCATTGACTTTATCAGAGGATAGTGGAGTATTCTATCCTCCTGGTGTGACCCCATTTTCAGGGATGGCCCAGTGGAATCCTACTGTTCTATTAGGTACAGCGATTGTGAATGTGTTAAGTGCAGGTAATGTGTCAGTACCCATTCGCATTTTGTTGGATTGTGGTTCACAAGTCAATTTTATCACAGAAAGTTGTGTGCAAAAATTAGGTTTTATTCGAAAACATTCAAGTATGTTTATTCGTGGTTTGAGCTAAATCTAGCAATCCCCTGGAAGGAAGGGAGTAGGCCCCTGATTTTTCTCAGTTCTCAAATCTTATTGTCTATTTGTGGTGAAATGCCTGCAAATAATTTACAAAAGAATAATTCGTGGAAACATATACAAAACTTATACTTAGCAGATCCACATTTTTATGTTAAACACCTGTGGATATGCTGCTAGGAGCAGAAGTGTTTCCCCAGTTTTTAATAGGTAATGTAATTTCAGGGCTCAATAACAAAGAGTCATCAGCTATTAATACCATTTTTGAGTATGTTTTAATGGGTAAGATTTCGGCCAAGGAACCAAATCAGGCTTCTTGCTATTTTGTTGAAAGGGCGTTAGAGGAAAATACTAAAAAGTTGTGGGAATTGGAACAGTTGCCTTCTCACAACCAGGCATAGTCGAAACCATGAAAGAAGTGGTCTGCGTCATCACTTGTATTCGTACGAATTAAGTTGAAACTTTTAAGTCGATGTAGCATCTAGTTCATAATTACCCTATAAATATTCCGATTCGGAAGTTTCCGTCAAGCTTTTAAAACTTTAAAAAGTATATTCCATTTACAAAAAAAACTAAGTAAGATATCCTATTTTAAAGGAAAGGCATAATTTTACCAAAGGTTATTCTGTTAAGTATAAAGTTCTTCTCTGTTGTTTTCCCAGATGAACGTGTTCACGTATTTAAAACGCGTACAAATCGTACTATTATCTTTATCATATACATTAGTTATGCTTTTAAATAATCTTAAACGTATGTTTTGAATTGAGTTAGACACCTATGGCGTAGAGAACTTCTTTCGTGGTTTCTACTATAGAACCTTGTGAAGAAGATTTTAAAAAAAATTTATAAAAGAGATAGTGAGGGTCGTACAGTAAGTCTGCCATTTGTAGACGGTTGTCCTCCTATATTTGGAGAAAGCTATTCTACAGCCCTACTATGCTTAAAATCATTAGAAAAGCGTTTATATAACAATCCTGAATTACGTGGCCTATGCATAAAGTCTATGCAGGATATATTAATTCGGGGCACATGCCAAAAGCTGCTCCCATAAAGAATTCGAGTGTCTATTATATACCACACCATGGGGTTTGTAAATTACAATCATCATCAACGAAATTGCGTGTAGTGATGAATGACTCGAGTAGGTCCTCGAACTGCATCTCGTTAAACGATGCTTTGCTACCTGATCCGAAATTATATTGTTGAAATTTTATTGAATTTTAAGTTGCATAGATATGGCCTCATTGCAGGTATTAAACAAATGTATCGACAGATATACAACAGTGAAGAACATCTCAATTTTCAGCATCTTTTATGGCGTTTTTATCCGGAACTTCCTGTTCAGGAATTTGTTATGAATAGAGTAACGTTTGGTGTATCGTTTGCGCCATTTTAGCGTTGCGGACTATCCAGCTATTAGCTTGGGATGAGTCAGTAGACTTCCCTAAAGCAGCTAAGGTTTTGCTGTCTGAAGTGTACGTGCATGACGTAATTTCGGGTTAAAGCACTTGTCAGTTAGCGATGGATTAGTCTATTACTTAGAGGTGGGTTTGAGCTTAAGAAATTTGTTAATAATAATTCTACTGTTTTACAAGGGTTGGATGTCTCACGACAGCAGGCTATATCTTTTAGCCCTGATGAGCCTTTATCTGTAAAGGTCTTAGGTTTGAAATGAACTCCTGCGACGAATTGTTTTTCATATAACATTTGTTCCCAGGAAATACATTGCACGAAGCATCACATTCCCTCGGAATTAGCCCGGATATTTGATCCTGTGGGCTTTGTGTCGCCAATAGTAGTGTTTGCAAAATGTCTAATTAAAAATTTATGGATCTTGAGATTGAGTTGGGACGAAGAACCTCCTCTTGAAATTGTTAATTTTTGGAAGAAATTTCATTTGCAGTTACCGTTAATCAAGGAATTGTCTATACCGAGATTTTATGGCAGGATAAGTCATCTATTTGTGAATTGCATTGATTTGGTGACAACAGTGAAACGGCTTATGCAGCTGCGGTTTATTTTAGGTTGTCGAACAATTCAAATGAGGCAATATCTACTTTTTTAGTAATTAGCAAAACTCATGTAGCCCCTCTGAAAAGATTATCCATTCCTTGCCTTGAGCTTTGTGCTGCTCTTCTTTTGGCGGAACTGATAGCTTTGTCCAAAAGGCTTTTAAGGGAAAAATAACATTTACCGATACAGTTGCATGGTCTGACTTGCAAGTGGTGCTGGCCTGACTTAGGTCGCCGTCTCATAGTTAGAAGGCATTTTTGCGAATCGTGTGTCCCTAATCCAAGAGCAATTGCCTGGAGATCATTGGTTTTATGTGCCATCACAAGATAATCCTCGTGACTGTAGTTCGAGAGCCTTATTACCCTCTTATTTGAAGTCGCATCCCTTATGGTGGGCGGACCCCCTTGACTTATTTGGCTGAGAGTTTGTTCAACTGAATTTGATTAAAACTAACGAAGAAGTAAACCAGAATATTTGTTTACCAAGTTCGGTGGAGGATACAGGGGCAGCAATCGATAGAATTTCGTCTTTACCGAACTTGCAACGAATCATTGGTTACTGTCACAATTTATTTTATTAGTCGTAAGATTAAATATTTTTCTGGAGCATTTACTACTCCAGAACTTTAGAAATCTCTGTTGGTTTTAATAAAACATGCCCAACAAACTGAATTTAGAATTGAAATAGACCAGTTGAGAATGAGTAAGGTATGTTGTAAAACTGTTCGAATGCTTTTATCCTCGCAAAGGGCTATCTGTTTAGAATTATCAACTTGCTACACATGTTTTTGTGTTTGCCCTGCTCCTTTCACTCCTCCTATTATGGGTGATGTTCCAGAAAGCAGGGTTTCTGAGGTAAAGGCGTTCAAGATTGTGGGTGTTGATTTTGGTGAACCCTTTTCTATTAGCGCCAGTAGAATTAGAGGGACAAAAGTATTGAAAGCCTATCTTTGCTTATTTGTTTGTTTTTCAACAAAAGCTATTCATCTGGATTGCGCCTCTAATCTTTCTGCAGAGGATATTTTTAGCAGTTCTGCGTCATTTTATAACCCGCAGAGGGTTGTGCACCCAAATATTTAGTGATTGTGGCACTAATTTTGTGGCAACTAATAAAGCAATTTTGCACTATTTTCGTTTAGCGGTTGAAGCCGAACATTTGATCTGGCACTTCGACCCGCCGGCAGCCCCCCACATGGGTGGCTTGTGGGAGGCAGACATTAAATCAGTTAAACGCCAAATAATAAAGGTTATTAGAGACAACATACTCACCTTTGAAGAGATTTTTTCGCAGATCGAAGCTGTACTCAATTCGCGACCGTTGTGTCGTACTAGTTTTGATCCTAACGATTTGACGGCTACTACTTCAAATCATTTTTTAACGATCGAACTTTTAGGAACTTTTTTTGATGAAGACCTGTTGGACATCAACATGTCACGTTTATCTTGGTGGCAGAAAATACAAGCGCTTCAACAACTATTTTGGAAACGCTGGCGGAATGAATATTTGAACACTCTGCAACAGCGTTCAAAATTTTTTATTGAGGGCAATCCTGACAAAGAAGACATGCTCGTTTTGATATGTAATGAACTCTTGCTTCCTTTGCAATGGAAGTTAGAGCGGGTTGTTTCTCTCCATCGCGAGTCTGACGGAAAAACTCGAGTAGTTACTTTCAGAACCTCTTCAGGTTATTTAAAGAGGCCTGTCATCAGACTATGTCCTCTTCCTAATGAATGATTAACTATGTAACCTTGATTTAGTATTTATTTTTTAGTTTATGCATTTTTCTTTTGTTAGCGTTTTGATTAAGGTGAATTTATCTCTACCTAATCTTATACCTATGTCCTATTTTGCTATTCTATTTATACCTATTCCTATTCTTATACCCATATCCTATTTTACTACCGTATTTATACCTAGACTTAAATTTATTTTGCATTTTCATTTTCTTGTTTATGTCCCTTTGTATGGTTGTTACACTTCCCCCTTATCGTTCCCAAATCTATATCTTTTGGCTTATATTCGTTTATTCCCTGTTATATAAATATACCCTTACTATCTATTCTATATCCTAAAATTTTAACTCTATCTTGAAAAAATTCGCATTTCTTTAAATTTAACCTTAAACCTGCTATATTTAACTCTAATAAAATTCTTTCCAAATGTACAAAGTGTTGTTCTACACTATCACTAAATATCAAAACATCATCCACGTAGTGGATACAAAATTCTTCATACGCTCCCAAAATATTCTGCATAGCTTTCACTAATGCAGCCGTACTCGAGGGCAAACCAAACGGGACCACTTTAAATTGGTATATTCTTTCTTCTACAGAAAAACCAGTATATTTCCTTGATTCTCGCACTGATGGAATCAACCAAAATGAATTCTTCAAGTCTATTTTGGTAAAGATTTTCTTACTACCTATACTCGCCAATATGCTATCATTGTTGGTGGACAATTGTATTGCGGTTTTGTTCGCTTATTATTCTTCCTCGCATCTAAGCATAATCTGATGCCATCATCACTTTTCTTCACGACGACCAATGGATTTACAAGTGTGTACTGGAATTTTCGATGATACCTTTACGTAATATTTCTTCTATTTCTTCCTTTACTCTATCCCTATATGCTACTGGGATAGGATATATTTTAGTGTTAAACGGTTCGGTGTTTACTACTTCCAACTTGTGCTCATTACCTGTGGCAATTCTTGATTTCGACCCTATTAATTCTGAATGCTTTTTTAATAATATATTTACCCTGCTTCTCAAATCTTCTGGACATTTAATCTCTTCATTTGTATTCCCCTCATTATCTATTTTATCCTCAGATTGATTAATATTTACGCAGTCACCCTCTATTTCTATGTTACCCTCTTCAAACCATTTAATATACCTTCCATTGCACTCTATTTCTTTGCATTCTGCATTTATCTTCAACCCCAACTTGTCTATAATATCCATCCCAAATATAATATTTATCTTTAGTCCAGGTACAACCATAAAATCATTCTTCCATTTTACATCTCCCATTTCACATCTCAGAATTAACAATTTCACTTATTTTTGCAAATTTCTTATTATTTGGTGCCACCAAATTACATCTCGTTATAGGTATCGCCTTATCCATCAATTTCCCTCGTTTAACAAATTCTTCCGCAACAAGTGATGCTTCTGCCCCAGTATCAATCAATACTTCAACCATTTTATTTTCCACCTTTAAATTAACTATCGGTAATAAGTTTCTTCCTAATTCATTTTCCGTCTCATTTTTAATAAATTCGCGCTGATGTTCGTATCCGTTCATCAAAATTTTGGTTTCGCGTGGAAGGTCCTGCCTGACTCGTTATCTCTGCGTATGTGCGATTAGTATTCCTCGTTTGCGTGCGTCGATCCTCATGTTCCCGTCTATTTATTTCTCAGTTATTGTTTTCCTCATGATTAGTACGCTCTATTTGTTGCCTTGGTATCTGACCTGAATTTCTACTTCGCCTGAAATCATTATTAAAGTTGTTGTGATTATCCCTATTAAAATTTCTCCCATAATCATAATTATTTTGTTGGTAATTAATTCTCCCAGCCTCAGTCGTTCTTTGCGTTCTCATAAAACTTGTGCATCGATCCCTAGTATTATTTTCCGTTCTATAATTTGTTTCCAACTCATCGTACCTTTGTAAATATTCTATAAATATGTCCCGGTCTACTATATTCTATATTGTGATATATTGTTTTACTTCTGCGTTGAAATGCCCTGCCAAATATTTTATAATTTGTTTATCCGGTAAAGGAGGATCTAATTGTTTTGCTACGGTAAACTTTCCAATAGCATATAATTCCCGCGCCATTCCTTTATCTGAATTATATTTTCCCATGCTGAGGTTTTTCCTTACTTTGTCTTGTTAATTATCTCCCCCCCCCCAAGTGTCGTAAAAATTTTTGCTCAAACTGTTGAAATGTTTCTACCTCGCTTTCAACTAAGTTATATCACATTTCAGCTCCCCATTTTAGCATCGATTTTACTAAGTTTAATTTATATTACTCGTCTGTTGAGCCCTGTACTAACATTTTAATATTTTTCAAAAGATTTTTGGATTAAACTTCGCCGTAAAATTTTGTATATTGGTCTATTAAAAGAATCGGTTGAATTAACCTAATGGGTTCCCTAATATTGACGTTTCCTAAATTTCCCGATTTATCGTCCTAATCCACAATTTTCTTCAACGTTCCGTATTTTAGTATCTATATTCGTGAGTTTGTCGTTTGTCTCACTTTCACATTTTTCTTGTTTGGATTTCAACATTCCAACATGATCCCATACACAGTCGATTTCCTCCGTAATCCTCACAATTTTGTCTTGCATTTGTGCTCTCATTTCCGTAATTGTTTGGTTGGTTTCCTTAATCCATCGCTCAGAATTTTGATTTCCTTACCTAATTTTTCACTATTTTCGTAGTCATGTTTTTTATGGCCTCTTCACTTCTGTCCATTTTACTGTTCAGTGCCATCAAAATCTCCATTATTTTTGTTTCTTGTGAGGTCTGCCGTTCCTTGGTAGAACTCCTTTCAAACCTCCTTTCCTGGATGATTACACTCTCTTGGGATCCTATTTCCACCCCTTGATTTCTTAGTGCCTCCCTAGCTTCACGTATTCTTTCGTCCATTTTTGAAATATTATATTTACACTAACTCTTAAATACTAAAATAAATCTGCCTACATTTAATTAATATACAAATTTCTCTAAATTTTTGATTTCGGTGATTTTTTTAAATTAAAACTCTTTAATTATAGCCCAGTTTAATTTAATAATTTTATTTTGTTATGTTTAAGTCCCACGGTCGTATTGTTAAATTTATTTGATTTAATTCGAGTCTCTACGTTAATGTGCTATTTTTATTGTGATATAATATTCTCGACTTATGTTCAGGTCGTTATATTTTATTGTGGTAAAATATTCTCGCCCCTACGTTCGGGTCGCCATATAAATACTATGTATTTTTCGCTCCTCGTTGTTGTGTCATTTAAATATTGATATGATAACGCCGTACGCCGATGCGATAAACGTTCTGCTGAACGCCACCGCTCTGTGTTGTTCTCTAATCTTCTAATTTTATTATGCCACGGCTAGCCCTTTTTAATTTACATAAAGTGCACAACGTTACGATGATCAATTTTCATTTACCCCTTTATAATTACCTGTTTGAATTAATAAAACGAAGTTAATTAAAATTCATATAATGAAAGGAAATAATATTTACACTTCACAATTTTTGTAATTCTTTAAATACACCCTTCAATCAATTAATATTATATGTATTATTTATCCCAAAATTTATATTCTTTTTAACTTAATTTAAGGTCACCAAAAACGACACCTTTACAAAGTTTTAACGTAGTCAATGGTCTTGTTGACTCCTAACAAACTTGTGAGGAAATTTATATATTTAGTGTTAAAATTTAAATTTGAAAGTATTCCTTAAAACTAGGTAGGTCTGACCTGTGATCTCCTGATGATTTGTTTCGTGTTGTGGATCAACACGCCCTTATTATCTTGAATCGAAAACCAATGCTCTGTTTCGTACTCTCTATGTTTGAACCAATAATTCAGTACGGTTACCCCTTGTTTCCAAAATTCACCTCGTGCTTTATTCTATATTTCTCTGGCTACGCTTTGGACCTCTTCCCTTAAGTACCACTTGGAATTTGTAGGTTTCTTTGTATTATGAATTTAGAATTGTATTACAAGTGGACCAGAATTGTATTGGACGCGGATTAGAATTCCAGACTTCGGATCATAAATTAGCAGCGTATTAGAAGTGCATTTAAATTGTTTTAGACGCGGATTAGAAGTCCTATATCAATATAAATATTTAATTTAAATTAATTAACCAATTTCTACTCACGTTTTCTGCAAAAACGGCAAAAGCTCTTCATATATTCTTAACGCAATTCTTACACACCACTGTTTTGCACTATAATATAAATTTTATTTATCTGACGCGTAAATATTTGATAAAAAATATTGTGGATGCGACGTGCTTCAAATTGAGACTGACTGTTTCTTATCGCCCCTGGGCGTTATATAGCTTTTGCCCATTACATTAGGATTGGTTTCCCAAACAACCTTACTGATTGTTGCAACCAACCATGTTTGTCCTGGACAATTCTAATATATTTTCAAGCTGATTTTTGATGGAACTATTTTGGATTTTCGTATCATGCTGTTATTTACTATTGTTATCTTTGCGGGACTTTTAGCTTATGTCTGTTGTTTTGTGTAGATAAAGCTTTTAGAAAATTGTTCAAAAATAAATGATGTAACACGTTGCTGTTTTCGTTTATGTATTTATTTAAACTGATCTTTAAAAACGCGTTTTCTTATCAAAGCACTTATTGTTCTCTCTTTATTACAAGCGTAATTGCATGAAGATTTATTAGGTTTTATCTTATCTTCTGCGTATTAATTTTATAAACTTGTAGAACACTCCTCAACGTAGTTTAATTACATGTAGGATTATTTTTCTGCTGAATACGCGTTCTATTATTGGAAGATATGCTTACTGGCATAGATTAAAGTTAATTACGGTCCATATACAGGGTGTTAAATGCTTGCTATTTACATAATGTGCGAATTATTTATTTTCCTGCTAAATAAATGCAGTTTTCTTATTCCCATTGTTATTTACAGTTACTACGCGACCCTTACTATTTAACACACTTCTAAACAACCCCTTATCACAGCAATATATATATATATATATATATAATTAATTATGTATATATATATATATAACAATTAATAATAACAGGTTATTTGGTCTTCTAGTAATAAAACTCTTATTTGTTTTTTACCGAGCTTTCGATTTATTTAAAATCTTCTTCAGGGTGCTGTAAAGTAACTGTGACTGTCATTAACGTAAGAATTATAAAATATTACTTACAAAAACTGGAGTTAAAATACTGTCATGGCTTTGATAATTATCATTAAAACTTAAAATAAATAAATTAAATAAAACATTTGATAAAAGTACAAGAAACAACTATTCACGTCTATCACAATACACGTTACAAATTAAAATAAAATTTGGCTTTTAAAATATAAATTCCATTGAGAACTAAAACATGACGATTATTAAAATAATTAGTACGATAACATTCTTAAAGTGCATGGTTGATGTCAAATTTTTTCTATTATCGACTCCCCCAGCTTTTATTAAAAAATTTGTTGACGATGTAATTTGTGCCGTACCTAAAAATTAAGTTGATGATGTTATAAACAGCTTTAACAAATATAACAAACGTATCCAATTTACATTGGAAATAGAACATAACAGCAGTATTCCATTTTTGGTTAATAAAATAATAAGAAGCCCCAACAACAAGCTCTTACTGGACTGGTTCCAGAAACCTACCACTTCAGGTAAGTACATTAACTATTATTCGGATCACAGTATAAATTACAAAATAAACACACTGTTATGTTTAAGAAACAGAATTACAAGAATTTCAGATCCTTCATTTCATAGAAAAAATTTGACACTTCTATCAAACACCATGGTAAACAATGGTTATCCAAAATCTCTCGTAAATAAATTGATATTCAGTTCGAGCAATAATAAAAAATGTCAAAAAAACCAGCAATCAACAAATAGTGTTGCGTATAAAAAGTTACCGATGATAAAGGGTTTAACCCCAAAATTAGTAAACATTTTAAAAAACAATGGCATGTTTATTTCAAAATATAATTCAGTCACGGTTGGCTAACTTTTTTCAAACACAAAAGATAAAACTCCTATGCTACTTCGTTACAATATTGTGTATTCCATTCCTTGCCAAGGATGTGACAAAATTTACATAGGACAGTCATCACAATGGCTGCGATCAAGAATTGTGCAGCATAAGAGCGATTGCAAAATAAAAAAGAATTCATGCGCATTAGCGTGTCACACAAATAATACTAACCATTATCCGGATTTTAATAATGTAAAAGTGTTGGATAAAGAAAATTCATACAAGAGTAGACTTTTTCTGGAAATGGCTCGTATAGTAAACAATGAAAAAGCTTTAAACTTCAAAACAGATACAAACTATTTGAACGCTGTGTATATGTATTTACTCAAGCATAGGAAATCAAACAACATTAGATAAATACAGATAATCAACCATGCACTTTAAGAATGTTATCGTACTAATTATTTTAATAATCGTCATGTTTTAGTTCTCAATGGAATTTATATTTTAAAAGCCAAATTTTATTTTAATTTGTAACGTGTATTGTGATAGACGTGAATAGTTGTTTCTTGTACTTTTATCAAATGTTTCATTTAATTTATTTATTTTAAGTTTTAATGATAATTATCAAAGCCATGACAGTATTTTAACTCCAGTTTTTGTAAGTAATATTTTATAATTCTTATGTTAATGACAGTCACAGTTACTTTACAGCACCCTGAAGAAGATTTTAAATAAATCGAAAGCTCGGTAAAAAACAAATAAAAGTTTTATTACTAGAAGACCAAATAACCTGTTATTATTAATTGTTATACACTGCTGGTCGTCACTTTTAACTAATTGTTATATATATATATATATATATATATATATATATATTATATATATATATATATATATATATATATACGGAACGTTTACGACACGTAATACGGGGTAATAATAATAAATAATTAAAACACTTTATATTAATTTTGATATAATGTTTATTGTGAAATTAGCAAAATTAAGCGATGTAAAAATATTCATGCTTTAGTACATGAATACTTACACAATGTTTTCAGTCCTAAATAATTACAAGAAGAAAATAAGAAATATTTGTACAGAATTAGAACGCTGTTTACTTGCACCTTAAAGTGCACTTCCTAAAAGTAATAACGTAACCCTAAACTGAAGTAGCGTAACCCTACTGAAGTAGCGTAACCCTACTGAAGTAACGTAACCCTAAACTGAAGTGAACCAAGTGTTAAACTTAATCTAGATTATAAATAGTACACAATTTGTATACATTAGAATTTCCCAAATCTTAACTTAAAGTGAGAGCAATTGCTCTAACAATAGCTTCGGTTTATATTAATGATGACTTGAAAATTAATCACGTAATCACTTGTACACTATATATGGCAGTAAATTTTATCTCTGCAGTCTGTAATTTATTGTGCCATAACCACGAGTAAGAAAACTAAAGCACCACAGAAACAAGAAGTGACTAAACTTTGTAGTAGCACACAGTAGGAGTAGAGTATTTATACCTTAAGAAGAATAGCTGCCTTTCTCTGGTACCATCGTATCAGCTCTGGAATGCGTACTTACACTTGCCGACGTACCGGATACTACCAGGAAATCGTTGCACTTGACTAAGTTTGACTTTATAAAACTGAAGTAAAGAAATGCTTCTTAAAAGAAAGCATCTTAAGTAATACCGCAACTTGACAGAGTCTTTTTACGGGAAAGGACGCTGTATAGAATAAAATTCTTACTGAAGCTCAGTCTATATTTATAGGGAGAGAATACATCAGGGTAACATGTTCGATAAAATGTAAAGTATTCTCAGAGCCCCACCTGTAAAGTATTTGCAAGAAAACACCTGTAAAGCATTGCTATAACACGACTTGCAAACAAGCTGAATTAACTGAAGCAGCTGCCCTCAATACAACATAACGACTTCCATGAATTTGTGCGCATAAGGAAACAATGTCTGTGCAAATGGTTAAGTGTATTTACAAACGGTATAACAGAATTTATATTAATCAATTATATGACGGATAGCCTATCTTCTTGAATAAAACCATAGCGATTTACTATTTTGAATTATACTACCGAAAATCGACAATTTTATTGCTCGTAGAACATCTGCGCGATAACGAAATACCGCGTTGATAGAATTTCTTAGTAAGGGTATTGATAACAAACCTTTTAAGCCAACCATTAATAGCACTTATTTAAACGATGCAGGTGTTTGAAAAGCATTTCATAGAACTTATAATGCACAGATTTTTAACATTTGCTAAACTAAAGCAAATTAACATACAATAAATTTCAATTATTTAACGTTGTACTAAACACTTAATGAAATTTTATAGAATGTTTAAATTGGAAAGTAGTCGAACTTGTTAAATTAGAATTCGTTAGGAATGCGGGGTTAATCAGAAAATGTATGATGCCGAAATTGAACTTAACAAAGTTATATATTCACACTTTATCATAACCTTGCAAATTTGTTTACTCTTTACACTTATTATAAGAATATATTATAATTCTAGTGGATATGTGTAATTAAGGATAACCCTATTTATTTCCGTAAATAAATAGATGGATAACCCTGGAGTGTTAAAACTTGTAAAAAGGGATCATCTTTAGTTATGCGAGAAAAGAGATCACAGCTGAGCTTCGAATTCTATTAACACGCAACCATCGCCGCGACAAGGTTGATTATAAGGTAACTCAAGTAACGGTATTGTTGGTAAACAGGTTCCCTAATGTGAGCAAAAGCGCACAAATAAAAATACCCGCAGCTCCGTGGATCAGACAGGATCGCGTATGACTCCTAATCCCAATGTCCTGGGTTCGACTCCCGATAGAGAGGTAAAAAAACTTGCTTTCTGGTCAATGTAGTACCTTCGAGTGGAGGATTGGAAAATCAAATGTAGGAGATTTCAAAATGCCGGCGGCTTCGTGGTTTAGATAGGTTCGCGTTTACCTACTTATATCATAGTCACGGGTTTGATTCCCGATACAGACCGCTTGATAAATGTAAGGCGGGCATTTTTCACAAAAATCCGTTCTCGTCCGATGAGGTAAAATATCGATCCCGCGTTTAAGTGTTGTCATGTACGTTGAAGATCTCTACCTTGCCCGAAATGACAAGGGTCCGAATAAATTCTAAATTTTCAGTTAAAAAGACTCACTGCCAGGTTAATGTAGTACCTTCGGATAGAGCACTGGAAAAACTGATCTATACCGATATAAAAATACCGTTAAAGGTAAAAGCGCACTATGTTGGGAGTTTTGTTCAACGCCGACTTGGAGTATTCGACTTACCTGCTAAAATTCCTGCACTAGAAGATCGTTGGAGCTTTGTAAAGTATCAACAAATCTGTAAGTTTATTGAATTTTTGCTTTCCACCTGCTGTTATATATTTAATAATTGTGATTGGTCATAATAATAAGATTATATAAAATTTATTAAAAAAGGATTTTTAAGTTGGTGCACACTATTTAATACGTATTGTAGACACAGAAATTCTCATATGGAAACATTCACAATTGTATCTTCATAATTCATATGTACAAATTAATTTGGTTGAATGTTTATAATTGATAAATTTAAGTTGTTCTTTCTTTTTTTTAGCTACACGTGTATATGGACAATTAGGGCTATATCTTAGTTTTTCTCTGTTGCTTTTTATTGCAATAATAATGTTTGATAATATAAGTAAGGTGTACAAGACACGCAGGTTTTTTTATTATTTGTGTTTTTTTTAAAGTAGTAGAAGGTGAGAAACGTGTAAACGAGGCTCCATCAACCTCTACCGCAGTAGCATCCGCTAACCCTCTTTTGGAACACCCTACTTTCTGGGAGGTTTTAATTAGGGCTGATTATTTTCAGGTGGGTTGGAGCTTGAAGGCTTTATATAGACAAAGAGCTCAACAACCTTCCAAGGTAGGTTTAAGGGTATATAGTAAAAGTGTTGGTTTTGTATACCCTTAAAAGTCACCCCGCGCCACTGAAAGTTAGCCGTCGCACTATTTAACTGTTGCGTCATTTCGCCCGGGTAGACTAAAAGTAATTCACATACCTAACGTCAATTCAGCATGTAACAAACTTGATTAGTCAGTTGTGTACTTTTGGCAGTTTAATTAGCATGTTTAGTATAATTCAAAACAAGATTGTTTGACGGTTTTTAGGAAGGGGTAAGAAAGAATGTGCTACTGTAGATGCAAATTACTTTGAACATATTTAAAATAGTTCGTTTGAGGATGGTCATGAAATAGATGTTCATACTAGCTTTTAGCATCTTTAATTAAGTTCACCTTGAATTACTTCTACAATTGATTGCTGCTTAATTTCAGACATATAAAAATTCGTCACCTTTTGCGATGTTATGTACCACAGTATTTGAATTTTCTTTTATCATTTAGTTGCGCCATTTGAAATGCGTCGTTTTTGAGGGTCTTACGAATTAAGGGATGCATCAACTACAAAACTTACTAACATTAAATTGATCGTACAAAATCGTATGTGTTTTATTCGGCGTAATGCATAAGGATGTCTCTATCTCTTTTTATGAGACATACCGGTCTGCAAAAATCATGACTCAGTGCATCGAATTTCTGACAACGAAGGTACATGGATGACCTTCGCGAACATCGTCATCAACGTTAGTCTTTCACACTTGATTTCGACGAACGATAGTAAACCTTAGTTTTGGATGGTGCTTCATCCTCAAGTAACAAACTAAGTTTCCACACACTGCTGTGGTTTTAAACCGTATCGAAAATCATATAAAATCATCACTTGAAATGCCGAAATTTTCAGTTTTACACACAAAAATTGCTTTATTAAATTTTGATAAAACGAAACTTCTAAGTTTGAAATCGAATTGTCAACTGATTTATAGACTGAAAGTGTCCAATTTTACGAATATGACAATTACAGAGTGTTGCCGATAAAAAGTGTACTAGATTTTGTGATTTATATCGGTGATCCTCGTTATCAAGAATATTTCTCAGGTATTTAAACTTACACAACATTACACGATTATAAAGCCAAAGCGTTTCCGGATTGCATATTATCAGCTTTAATCGAGTACCTCCTGCGGAGCTTATTTCGTTAACTTTTCCCTTGTCAAACTCTCGTCCGTATATGGTAAAGCTCCTTTGACTACGAGCTTTTAAACTAATATGGAGACTTTTATGTTTTATATACAAGGAATCTCTTAACAATACTGTCTGGCGATATTTGAAATGATTTTTCTTAATAATTTTATTCTTATAGAAACCTCCTAACTTCCAATTCAAAAAATATATTTTCCATAAAATTAGCTTTAAGCATGAAGACGTATAAGTAGTAATTAGGCGGGACTTTGATTAGATATTTACATTTATAAGGGATTAGTTGTAGACTAATTAATTAATCATAAGTACACTAAATTCAATTTAACAAAAAATACAAGTATGATAAGTTTAAAGCCATAAGCGATATATATAATTTATGGGCTTTTAATACTCTAAACAAATAGGACTTGTAACGTGGACTAAATAAACGCAATTTTCTATTTCAAACGTTATAAATCAATAATAGATATTTTTTAAACAAAGATTTTTGCTAGTTATTTAAGCGTGCCTTTCTCCTCTTCGTACGCCGAACAATGGATTGATAGACAGATGCAAGGGTGGAATATAATGCGAAGACTAGAAAAGTCTGCCCGATATCTAATATAATGTCGAAACTTTATAGTTTGATATATAAACCGTACAACCCGACAGTTAAAGCAGTAGAGGTAATAATCCATAAGCGAAAGAACTGAATTCTCATTCGAATGTTTAAAATAAGAACATTTAATTTCTATATAAATTAAAACATAACGGTTAGTGCTTGTGTGTATTTAGTAATAAATGTAGTGTAATCTATGTGTTAAAAATAAAGTCATACAATGAATATTGTAGTAATTATCATCAGTGATCTCTGTTGCAGTATTTGAGTATATTAAAGATTTTCTGTTAATATTTGCGAATAATTAATCTCGTATTGGTCCGAATAAGAAACGGTAAATTGAAGTTAGTTGCAATAGTAAAGCATCAGATGTTTCTGGCGTTAACCATATAATAAGAAATAAAGGCATAATGTTCATATTCACCCCGCAAGGAGGTGTGAATAGAAACGCCTATTAAATCCTTTGCTGTTTCTTAATTCGTAACGTATGGAATGACGTCCAGTTGCTAGATACGTAAATGGACGCGCTATTATAACAAAAGGAATGTATCTTGTTACCAAGAAAATATGTTTTTTTTGGAAAAACACTACTTCTTGAGCTAGGTCTAACACCAAAGCAAAGACATTCTAAAATCTACAATATCTTTAAAACCTTAAGAAGTTGTGTTAAGCTTTTTGCAATACTTAATCCAAAAATTCCTTTTCGTTTGTTTATGCTCTGTTCGAAGTTTAGGAAATCCTCATGAAATTGTGGGTATTGTTACATCAAGCGGATGACTAATACTTCTAGAATGTAATCGAACGATGACGTATCAAGATTATTTTATTATATAAAAACAGAAGTGATTAGAGTAGATTCATTCATTCTTTCAACATTTGAGGTCTAGCATTAAAGTTTGAAACATACGTACTTTGACATTCGACAGTTACTGAATGAAGTGCAAACAAAAGTAATTTGTTGCTCCAATATAAATAATAAATTATCTTAGTGCAAGAACGCCCCTTAATTTTAATCTATTAAAAATAAATGTACTTTCTAAACGGATATTTCTACGTATAAAGATTGATTGAGAATGAAAATCTGTAATTAAACCAGGAGTTTCTCGATGCAGTTAATTATAATGGAAATGATTTTTAGACAGCGATCGAGATAAGAATACCAGCAAGAAATTGATGATCCAAGCCGCAAGTATGATTTTGTTTTGAAACCTAAAAAGATATTGGTGTATTATTAACTACATTAAGCTAGGGATAAGCTTTTATTTTGCGTATAAAAATTATTTGTAAAGGAATAGTTTGATTTT
This sequence comes from Platerodrilus igneus, assembly GCA_036346225.1. NCBI lineage: Eukaryota > Metazoa > Arthropoda > Insecta > Coleoptera > Lycidae > Platerodrilus > Platerodrilus igneus. The sequence continues at coordinate 656,412 of JARFIW010000916.1, read as the reverse complement.
AGCAATTTTAAGATAAGAGCTCGAAGCGTTTTGACCTCTATAAAATTTTTTGCTCAACGTCGTTAATCAACTATACTGACACGGGGTAATACAAAAATATCTAAATTAATCAGAAAAATTTTAAAGAAAATTGACTAACATAAAATATTTTGGGGTTTTCTAATAATTATCAAGGGTTAGATAAAGATTGTATTAATATGTAGTTAATAATAAAAGGCTCTTTCTTTCTAAACTTAAACTGTAAATTACGTTTACGAGCGTTATTTATATCTGTGTGCGTGTATGTGTGCGCGCGTGTGTGTGTGTATGTGTGTGTGCGTGTGTCTGTAAGTGTGTGTGTGTGTGTGTGTGTGTGTGTGTGTGTGTGAGTGGATGTTTGAGTATATTACTTAGATAATGTGTGTAAAAGAAAGATTTTTGAATGTATATTGTTTATAAATGTTTCTTGAGATTTTTTTGTTTCATTTCATTTTCGTAAAATCTACAGGATATTTGTTTCTAAAGAAGCCAGAAGAGAAAACGCGCACAGTAAAGTAAGAGTTCACATTTTTTTATTAAGCAAGCATACATTGCATCCTTATATTAGAAAGGGTGGCTGTACCCGTTTATTCACAGCATTAATTTGTTACGCCCAACGTCAGGGCAGTTTTACCAAGAATCAAGAATATTACCAAGAATATTACGAAATAGGCTGCCTAAACGTTGGGATCCAAGAAATAATGCTATAGATGCTCCTTAATAAAACATGTGAACTTTTACGTTGGGAGCCAAGAAATAATGCTAGGGATGCTTGCTTACACTGATGCGAATTTTTACCTGAATATGCCCGTTTTCTCTTTCCAGTTCAGTGATAAATATGCTGTGGACTCAACGAAAATGAAATGAATCAAAGAAATCAAACATTACAGGTACAATTATAACAAAACTTTTGTTATGAGCAATCCTCGATACATTTAAAAACTTATTTCACCTACGCGCATTATCTAGAAAATTTACTTACACACACAGGTATAAAGGTATAAATGCAATTTACGACTTAAGTTTAGAAAGAAACAACATTTTATTACTACCTATTGCTACACGATTGTCCCACTGTTACCAATCGTAACATTTAAAAAAGAACGTTGGCTAGATAAAGACCGCCAGGCGCTAACGCCTAAAAATAAATATACATACAATAACGAGGACGAATAGGTATAACTGAACAGCGGAAAATACTAGGAACATTTGCCGTCACTAGATCAGTGGAGGGGGGAGTGGGTCTCACGAAACCATCCTAAAAAAAAAGATCTGAGATCGAAAATTAATGAGCACCACCCAATTGGAAGAACCTGAATTTCCGCGAACCCAATTGGGACGTTCTCCCGTCGAAAAGGAGGTTGCAATGACAGAATTTCCAACAACTGCCAAGCGTCGCAGGATACCAATTGAACTTGGAGCTTGAAGTTTATGAATATTCGGATTTCACGCTTCACAATTAAAACTCTTAAGTTAAAGACTTAAAGCCTAAAACCTGAAATCTGAATTCTGAAATTCACCTACCGTACAACGGGCAATGAACTACGATAACATATACATCGATCAGCGGATGATCAATACGAACAGAAACATATGGCACCTAAAACACCTGTACAATAAAATCAATGGATTCGAATGTAATAATTAATTACCTTCAACTTCGATATGTAAATCCTCTTAAATGAGTTTATTGAGCAACCATAACAAAGTATCACCAAATAGATTGCCTCAAAAAGTCCTGGAGTCACAAATCCCAAAAATGGTGAACGGCTAAACCGCATAAAGCAACAACCAGGATCGAAGTATCTCGAAAAAGCAGAAAACAAATGTTAACTTGAACTGATAATGCGCTCTAGATATCCAATTAAATTGATTATACATCATATTCGAATCAACCAATAACATTTAAACATTTAAATTACCACGCAGGACCAATGCAACATTTCCTAATTATCCAATCATACTAGTAAATAGAGTTAGATCTACGAAAATTAAATTATAGCCTAGGAATTCGCAAAAATAATACAGAAATGTCGTTACGAGGAATTCGCCTGCAACACTATACATTAATAAAATCTCCACCTAATTCCCAAAGCATTTCATATATGTCATAAGATTTTCTTTGAAACAAAGATAGGGTAATTTAAGTATTTTCCATACTCCGCCTCAGTGTGGCTAATCAACAACCTTGAGCAGATTTTTTTTGTCAGGGTCAAATCACCTCCAGATTTGACCTCAAATTTACTTAGAAATTTATTCACTCACACGTAATTCTCTATAAGAAAAAAACTTATACTAGCTTAATCTACTTAATAATAACAAATTGTCTCTCTAAGGATTTAAAACAAACTTATACTCGACCTTTGGAGCCTCAAAATTTTGCTGGTATTTATATCTCCATTACCACCTGTCTATGGTTATAGTTGCTATCTAAAGATCTTTTCCATTAAGATTAACTGCGCCGAAAAGTTCCTGGTTCCTTTTTTAGATGTCCTTCTTAATTGGTCTACACATGTCGAAGTCTGCTTCATTAGTCTTTAAAAGTGCTTTTATTTTAATAGATTAAAATAGCAAGTGACCTTGCACGAAGTGCAATTACCGTTTATATTGGAGTAAATAATATGTCGTCGTCGCGCTCATTCGGTAACTATCTATCAATAATCGAATCAAATGGCATATTCAAATCTTGAATGCCTGCTGTCATTAATTTCCGGCTTTATATAATAAGATTCTAAATACGTCATTGGTCTTAAACGTTTAAGGGGTGTGAGTCATCTCATGATGTAGTAATTAACTATAATTCTGTGTGTAAAAATTTCACTATCTTTTATTAATGCCTGGAACTAATAGTTGGCGTCTCTTTCCCTATTATAATTAGTCTTTTCCGGTGTTAACGTTAAAGGAATAGTTTATGGCAATGCTTTTAGCATTGAAAAACATTAAAATTATTACTCGAGTTTGTTCTAGTTTCACAAAAATAGTTCCACGGTGCACTGTAAAACGCGCAGTGTAGGACAAATGTCTAGGGCGACTTAAAGTAATATTTCCATCAAAAATTTGATCGCTTTTAAGAAAGCATTTTCCAGACTAAAAACGCTAATGGAAGGAACACGTATGGTTCATCGCTTTATAGTTACCTTACTCCACGGTTTCGCGCGTCTTTAAAAAAATGCCGGCCTGCTAGTTTATGCTCTGCCGTAAACTCTCAAACCTTGAGGTGATGTCAAAATCTCCAAGCTAGCGTTTGTAATGAATTTCATTCCAATGATGACACTTGTACCTGTTTGCGTGCCCATTTAGATGAAAATGAGGCGCTATGATGCTATTGAAACGTTGAAATTCTACAATATTTCAGTCACGAAGTTCATTCTCTGGACAACTTCAGTCTTATACTTCTTGTACCAACTGAATTTAATATAGATAAAAGTCTAGATGTTTATGCAGAATGCGCTGCATTAACGTTCTCTGCAAATTAATAGCTCCGAAACACTGTAGCTGTAGACAACATAGGATTCTCACTAATGCTTGCACTCTGTACACGTTTTCTTCTCTTCGCGGTATTTTGGGACTACCCGACCGCTGTTTATTTAAGGTTGATGGGTTCCCTTAAATCTTTTTACCCAATTCATTGTCGTTTGAATAATTAGCTCCGCATTTATGTTATGCAACCGACAATGTTGGAAAAATTTACGCCACCAACGGTTGCAGAGATTACTTCAAAGAGACTCTCGCAATCTAATAGCATGCTCTGGATCTGTAAAGCGCTCCATCGTTATCAAATATACAAGGATCATTCTGATTAACATCTAGCCAACCCTACCATAGTACACTTTCTGCGTTATTCAGCATTAAAGTTTTTAAGAATTATATGCTGCCGTGTGTATGCAAAGAGTAACGATTTACGTCACGTGCAACATATGCAACTTCAGTAATTAATATTTCAACAACAATCGAAACTACGTCAACAAGATTGACAGAAGATACTGACACGTATGGAAGCCTCCTGTTTACATTTCTGAATTTTAGCCTGCGCCGTATTTATAAGTCAAAATGTAAGAATGTTGCCTGTATTTCTGGCAGAATCTGACAACTGATGCAAACCCGAAGGCGTGAATGTGTTGCAGGTTAAACATGCTGTAAAATTACTTCCAAATATTCTTTAATTCCAAGAAAGTCAAGACTGAAACTTGATACCACAATTAATGCTCGAACACTCAAAAATAAGAGAATGCGACGTTGATATGATAACGCCGCACGCCGATGTAATAAACGTCCAGTTTCCTGCTGTCCGCCACCGCTCTGTGTTTTTATAATATTCTATTTATAATTATGCCACGGCTAGCTCAGTTTAATTCACACAGAGTGCACAACGTTACGATGATCAAATAATTTACCCCTTTTCTCTTAAATCTTTACCTGCTTAGAATGATAAAGCGAAGTTGATCAATATTTGTATAATGAAAAGAATAATATCTACACTTCACAGTTTTGTAATCTGACCAATAAACCCTTAAATCAATTAATAATATTTAGATTATTTATCCGAAAAATTGTATCTACTTTTCTTTAATTTAAAAGTCACCAAAAACGACGCTTTTACTAAAAAATCTAGAACGTTTAAGACCTTTTCCCCTTTTTACGTAAATTTCTACGTATTAAAAATATTTTTGTTGACTCTTTACAAAATAGAAAAATATAGTCAGTGTTTAAATTAAAATTTGAAATGATTCCTTATACTAGTTAGCCCTGACCTATGATTTTTCTGGTGTGTCCTTTTTCCCTTTTGGTCTGCTGCATCTTTAATCGAGCTGCTTCGTTAAAACAATGCTCTGCTTTGTGCTTCTTCACGTGAGTTTGAACCAATAATTTTATTCAGTATTGTTAATTTTTGTTCCCAAAATTTACCTCGTGCTTTACTTGGGTTTCTAAGGCGCTACTCAGATTTCCCTGTATGCTACTCAGATTTTTCTAGATATAACTTAGATTTCTCGGGTGCCACTTAGATCTCTCAACTTAGATTTCTCGGGTGCCACTCAGAGCCCTATATTATTATAAACATTTAACCTAAATTAAATAACAAATTTCTACTCACGTTTTCAGCAAACGGCGAAAGATTTTTCATATATCTTCACTATAATTTGTTGTCAAATATTATATAACACCACTTTTCACAAATTTTAATAATTTAATTTGAAATTTATTTTGACGTGTAAATATTTGAGTAACAGTGATGCAGGTTTGACGTGGTTCAAATTGAGATTGAGCCTCTTATCAAACTCTGGGCGTTATATAGCTTATGCTATCTAAATTTCATTGATTTATCTGAAAGTCTCGTAACCAACCATAAGTTGTTTTAGATATTCCTAGGAGTTTTCCAAGTTTTAATTCTGATGAAACTATTCCGTGATTACATATTCTGCTCTTATTTCTATTATTTCACAATCTTTGACCGCTTGTTTTGTTATTATTATTGGAAATTTTAATTTACCCTGGTCTTTAATTTAGCTTATGGTTTTTGTTTGTGTAGATGAAGTTTTGGGAAATTGAATAAATAAACTGATGTAACATGAATGATGTAAATCAACATGTTCCTGTTTATAGCTTGTATTTGAAACTTATTTTGAAATGTGCGTTTTTTATCAAAGCGCTTTACTACATTCTTTCTTTATCGCATGCTTAATTGCGCGATGACTTACTAGGTTTTATCTTATTCCATGCGTATCTATTTGTTTATAAATTTATGAACGATTCTTGAAGTAGTTTAATTGCAAGTTTAATTTCTCTGCTGAATATGTGTTCTATTATTGAAAGACATGCTTACTGGCATTGATTAAAGTTAATTGCGGTCCATATACAGGGTGTTAAATGTTTACTCTCTGCATAATATGCGAATTATATATTTCATGCTAAATAAATGCAGTTTTCTAATTCCTATTGCTATTTACATTTACTACGCGACCCTTACGACTCAATTCACCCCTAAATAACCCCCTTATCATAGCATTATATATATATATACAAATATATATACAAATAAATATAAATATAAATATATGTAAATATATATGGTACTCTATGCTTAGATAGGTGTGTCATCACTATGTTAAAAGTCAGTTTAGGAATTGCAGAACTGGCACAAATCACGACAGAGAATATGGTATTTTTCCAGTATTAGTTCAATATTCAAATAAATAGTATGCAATTTTCAATATTACTACAACTACTGCGAGCCCTAGATTAAATATAAATCAATACGGTAATTGATTTGTGACACATTTCTAAACCCAGCAGCTAAGCTGTAAAAGTCAAGATAAAAGATCTCTCTAATTACTAAAGAATAGCTTGGAATTGCAATTGGTTTCTCAGAAATGTTCCGATAAGTAGGAGATTATACGACCACTTTAAGAAGAAAAGTCTCGCTCACAATTGTTCAGATACGAATTGCAATTTGTAATTTGTCAGATTTTAATTTAATTTAGTTGAATCTGTTGACATCTTTAGTTCACTTTATTTAAACACAACTACTCTGACTTTTACCGAAACAATTTTAATAATTATTCATGTCTAATGAAAATCTTATAGTTATCCAAAATCCTTGTCAAAGACAAATTTCTGTTTGCTTTATTTATGTACGACGACGTAGTCTCATAGGCAGCCTTTGACAAGATGATTACTTTAGTATTTACCTTTAGATACCCATCATCCATCAAGCTGAAGGTACAAATAGTATATCGACCTGTATTAAGATTATGCTTTATTGGGGACACAGCCGAAATAAACACGAATAACGTTAGTTCTAGGTCTGCTTAAAACTATAAATTTGGTTGAGCAGAGTGTTTTTATTATGATTTTAAACGCTTAACTTTTACTAATGCCACTCCAAAAGCAGCAGCTAACGATATATCGTTTATTATGCAAAGATTTTCGGTGTTTTGTTGGAAGTGATAGATGGAAAACACAAAAAAGAAAAACCAAAAGTAGCTAGAAAATAATGAGTGCTCAAACTGGAGATGATCATAATCATGTGCACGTATGTAGTTTTAAAATTGTAATGAAGAAAAGCTACTCTAATTTGAATTACTTTGTGTCGCTAGAAAGTGTCCTAATCAAAACTGGGTCATGTGTATTCGCAATTTTATACAGTTAAAAATAAATAAAGAGTACTGTAATACAGATACAGCAAATTGTAAAATTTGAAATTGTTGACTTAACTTCCTTTCTAACATTACTTTTGTCTGGCTAACTTAATCGAATTGACGGAGTTTACAAAACGAAATCAAACACAGCACTATCATAAAGCATTTATACAGTATAAAATATTTTCTCTCATACAAAAGCATATAGAACACTTAAAACATCTTTCAAACACCAAATTATCTCTATCAAGCACCTATTTACTTAATTATCAAAATGTCTCTTACCTTCGTTAGATTTAAATTTACAGAAATAAATCTCTTCTCTTAAGGATAGTTTACCTGGTTATGATTCTCACACTTGTATGATTTGTTTGACCAAAATATCTTTGATACATAATCTATTAAAAGGTCAGAGTGTTTCGAACCCCCATTGTAAACCTTCCTGATAAATACGCTTACAGAAAAGTATTATATGATTAGCACTTATTCTAGCTTAAATTTAAATGACAGATTCTCAACTTTTAGTTACAAACAATATTTTTAAAAAATCTATACTTCCAAATTTCACGAAGCGCTTTTTCCATTTGTAATCAACGGTATTAAATATCTTCGATTTCTATTCTTTAATTGACGTCAAATCCCAGTTTACAAAATCATGCAAAAAATCTCTATTTAGAAACATCAGTTTTTAAAGTGCATCTTCAATTTAATTATTTAAATTAATTTCTAAGTAGCGTTGTATCGAAGAAATGTCTATTTTCATTATATATTATAAAATCGAATAACTGTGTTTAACAATTATCATATTTAAGTGCAAGCTACGTTTAACTTTATCACTTCTCTATTCATTGTAACATCGTAATTATTAAATTACTGTATGCGTACTGCATACTTCTAGTAACGTATTTACGACTTAAATAAACATTTCGCAATCGAATTGATCAATCTAATTTTTTACATCTTGCTTGGTTGACACGGATTAATTCATGTATGAATTTTAATAAAATTTCCCGTTAGTATACAATTTATCTATATTCTAGTACATTTGAGCATTGTATGTAAAGACAAAGATAATGACAAGTGAGTTACAGCCTAGTTCTAAACCAAAATTAAAAATAGGTAATACCGAGTTAGAGGAGGTAGATGAATTTTGCTATTTAGGTAATATAATTACAAAGGATGGACGTAGCAGAAGGGATATAGTAGCTAGAATAGCTCAAGCTAGAAAAATGTTTTTAAAAAAGAAAAACTTACTAATAGCTAATAGTATTAGTTTAGATAATAGAAAAAGTTTCTTAAAGTCGTACGTATGGAGCGTTCTAATATATGGTAGTGAGACTTGGACAATTAAAGAAGTAGATAAGAAAAAGATAGAAGCTTTTGAAACTTGGTGTTATAGGAGAATGTTAAAGATTAGTTGGACAGATAGAGTAACAAACGAGGAAGTTTATAGAAGGATAGGTGAGGAACCCTGTATGTGGAAACAATTAAAGGTCAGGAGAGATAGAATGATAGGGCACCAGTTAAGACATGAGGGACTATTTAGTAAAGTCTTAGATTATAGACTACCAAATAAAAATAGAGTAGAAAGGCCTAGACAAAGCTATATTAGTCAAATTATTAGAGATCTAGGTTGTGAAGGGTATGCAGACCTTTTTAGACTAGCTCAGAATAGAAAAGAATTTAGAGCTGCGTCAAACCGACTTTAAGTAAGTACGAAAACAAAACAAAAAAAAAAATCAGGTAACTAAATGTCACCATGACATAACTCACAATTAGTTAGCGGTCTGGCATGTTGGTAGCGTTTCGTTGCTTAAGCCTTACCATAACATATAATTTAACACTTTTCCTTTTGAAGCAGATAACCAGGTTATATTTCATTTCCTGATAAATGGTAATTATGTGACCATGTTAGAGTTCTTTAACAAACATCAGGTTGCTAATATCTATGTAGAGCCAGGTGGATAGGAAAAAGATAGAAGGATATAGGAAGACCTAGACCAAACTATATTAGTCAAATTATTAGAAATTTAGTTTGTGAAGGGTATGTAGAGCTTTTTAGATTAGCGCAGAATAGAAAAGAAGTTAGAGCTGCGTCAAACCGACCTTAAGTAAGGTCGAAAACAAAATGATGAATGATGACCCCTTGTGACCCCTTATCATGTCATTTTTCTCCAAATCAAAATATAAAACTCAAAACCTGCGTTATTTTTCCGTATATATGAGTAATTTTACTATTTTTATGTCTAACTACTTGCTATTAATAACTATTTCTATAAGATTTCTCCTTTTAACAATCCACCTATTCCTGTATTACAATTAACTAAACTTTTCTTAACTGTATCCTAATATTATCTACAATCTAATATTTCTATCCTTTATTCCTAACTTTTTCATATTTACACACAGTCTCATCAAGTTCCATTTCAAACAGAATTCTCTTCATTATTACACATAAGTCATCGCATTGTAACACACTCCTCTCCAAGATATCACACTCTTGGAAAAATATGGGGTATTAAATTTTCATAAAGTTGTCCCAGCAACTACTCTGCTACACTACTTACGTTATGTTGGTCTAGAATTTCCATATCTGGCCTACTTACGTTACTTTCAAATCATACATCTTTCAACTACTCTTCATTGTACGGATAAACTTCAGTCTTAAATAGTTCACTATCAATAAGTTCTAACTTATTTTCACAATCTTTCAATTCATAAAATTTCTCCTTTAACAACGATTCTTTTTTATTCTTAATTTTACCTGGACATAGAGGAACTCATTATTTAAATTTTACCACCTTTATTTATTTTATTTTTAAAAAATGCATTTGCAGGTTCTTTTATATCTTTTTCAACAGTTGCAATTCTACTATTTTCATCAGTTTTTTTATTATTTCCATCTCTTCAACATCATCTTCTGCATTTTCCAATAATTTTGCTTTTTTCTTTAAAAACGATACAACTTCTCTTTTAACTTTAGCAGGGCACTTAATACTTAATCTTTTATCTCCTTCACTTTCCATCTCCTTCTCAAATTGATTCAAATTCATACAATCTCCTTGCACTTCTATATGAACTTCACTTTATTCGCGGTATCTATAATACCTTTCATCTTACTAATAAAATCCATTCCCAGAATGGCATCTACTCTTAACCCTGGCACTAATACTAACTCTTGCTCAGCTTCCATCTTTCCCAACTTCACCTTCAGAATTATGATACTCTTGACAACTGCAAACCTCTCATTATTCAGCGATACTAAATTATTTCTTTTAATAGGGATAACTTTCTGCATTAACTCCTCTGAATTGTCTTTAATAAAACCTTCACTTACTACCCTTGCTTCAGCTTCTGTATCTACCAGTAATTTTATCTCCTTACCGTTTATCTGCAATTTTATTATAGGTATTAAATCACTTTCTTCGTTTTGAAGTGACCTGCTAAATATTTTATAATCTGCTTGTCCTCTAACGGAAGATCAAGTTGTTTGGCAACGCTAAATTTGTTGATCATATACAACTTCCTTGTCATGCCTGAATCGCTACTATATTTGCCCATTGATAAATTATCTCTAACTTTTGACTAAATTGCTGGTTGTCTCCCCAGAAATATTTTAAAAATTTAATCTCGAAGTCTTTAAACGAACTTAACTCACTTTCTATTAGTCGAAACCAAATTTCGGCACTACCCTTCAACATGGATCTTACAATATTTAACTTTGTTTGCTCATCCCAGCTACCTAGTATTAAGGATTTTAAATTATTTTTGAATATTTTAGGGTTAAGTTTATTATCTCTATAAAATTTTGAGTTTTGTTGTAACGAAACACTAGTTGGATTCCATCTCATCGGTTCCCCAACATGAATATTTTCAACTCCATCTTCTAAATTCTCAATTTTATTCCCAAAGTCTGTTTTCAGATTTCCCGATTTATTTCTAAATGTTACAAAACCTGCTTGGCAGTTACCCTCTATTTCATTTACTTTTTGATCTAAAGTATTAATTTCCCCAATAGTTTCTCTTTCACTTGCTTCCTGATTCGCCTTTATTTGAACTATTTCTTCTTTAACATCATCCATACCTATAAAATTTGTAATACTTTTCTCTAATTTCAAATTTCATATCTTCAATGGTTTTGGTAGTTTCCTCTAAACCCAAAGTTATTCTTTCACTAATTGCTTTAAATTTCCTTTCATTCTTCCCACTTTCTAATCTTAAACTTTCCTCCAATTTTGCTGTTTTCTCTAAATTCTGCTCGTAACTTCTGAGTATTTTTATCCAATTTGTCAGTCATTTCTTTTATACATTTCTCATTCTCTTTACTCATTTCTTTCATATTTTTTTTTGTTTCTGCATACTTTTTACATTCCTTGTACTCATTGCTTTTTGTTCCTGCATACCTTCTTCATTCCTTTCAGTCATTGCTTTTTGTTCCTGCTTAATTTGATTTTGACTTCATAAATGAGTCATTATTTTTTATTCCTGGGTCTCTCCTACACTCCTGGTTTCTGGATTTTCCGTTTTCGCTTCTATCACATAAACACCTTCCTGAGAACTAATTTCCACTTCCCCAGCTCTCAAATTTTTACGAACTTCTTTCATTCTGTCAGTCGTACTGGAAACTAATAAGATATTACAAAAAGAAAAAATCTCCAAAAACAAATCCTACGAGACAAGAAACTCTAATTTACAGACGAATTAATCGTGCCACAGGTTGGGTCGCCGCTAAAAATGTGCTGTGAAAACGCCGCACGTTGGAGCGCCACCAAAAGAATGCTGTGACAACGCGGCATGTTGGAGTGTCACTAAAGGAGTGCTGTGATCCAGATACTGCAAATTGTAAAATTTGAAATTGTTGACTTACCTTACATTCTAACTTTACTTTACCTGACGGAGTTTACAAAACGAAATCAAACACGGCAACATCGTGAAGCATTTATACAGTATCAAGTATTTTCTCATACAAAAGCGTATATAACATTTACAGCATCGTTTCTTTCTAATATCAAATTATCTCCAACAAGCACCTATTTACTTAATTATCAAAATATCTCTTACCTTCGTTAGATTTAAATTTACAAAACAAAATGTCTTCTCTTTTGGATAGTTTAACCTGGTTATGATAATCACGCTTGTATGGTTTGTTTAACCAAAATATTCTTAACACATAATGTATTAAAAAGTCAGAGTGTTTCGAACTCTCATCACAAACCTTCCTGGTAAATATCCTTACAAAAAAATATTATATGGTTAGGACTTATTCTAGCTTAAATTTATATGATAAATACTCAACTATTGGTTACAAACAATATTTAAAAAAACATTATACTTGCAAAATCCATGAAGCGCATTTCTAATTTGTAATCAATGGTATTAAATACTTTCAGCTTTTATTCTTTAATTTACGTCAAATCCCAGTTAACAAAATCATGCACAAAATCTCCATTTAGAAATATCAATTTCTAAAGTGCATCTTCAATTAAATTATTTAAATTAATTTCTAAGTAGCGTTGTATCGTAGAAATTTCTATTTTTATTGTATATTACAAAATTAAGTAATTGTATCTAACAATTTTCATATTTATGTGCACGCTACGTTTAACTTTATTATTTCCCTATTTATTATAACATCGTAATTGTTAAATTAATGTATGCGTACTGCATACTTAAAATAACGTCTTTGCGACTTAAATGAACATTTCGCAATCAAATTGATGAATCAAATTTTTTACATGTTGCTTGGTTGACGCGGATTAATTCATGAATGAATTTTAATAAAATTTCTCGTTTACATACAATTTATCTATATTCCAGTACGTGTCTGATGCAATTTTCTGGGAATTTCTCATTACCGCGTCCACTTATCAGTGGCGTGCGCTGCCCCGTCCTATTTTATCACCTATAAGGTTATTGTGGCGTCGCATACTAATGCGAAAGATAATTATTTATTTTATGGATTTTTTTTGTTTTGGTCGCTTCTTGGAGTAGACGTTTTTTTATTGATTAGGTCATACTTAATTGACCTATATTCTATATTCCTAATATTCTAGAAAATTCTTTATTTAAAATAAATTTATGTTATACAAAAATCAATTTATATGATTAATTTAAGCTTTAATAATACAAATGAGTTGTATTTTTATAGAAAATACTTGCTTTCACGGTAAAACGTGTTTTTAATACACATAATTAAGATTATACCTTTCGCCTTTAACAAGATTGATATAGATCTTACGCTAAATAGAATGGATGTTTTATATGTATCGAGGGATGTATTGTTTTATGTTTTAATGGTTATTTATGCTTGAAATTAATTAATTTTCATAAAGCATAAGGTCCACATTTAATACGTTTAGTGCGTTTCAACATTATTTCTTAACGATTAAATATTTTTACTTATACTACATACATTATTTGCTATGTGAATAAAAGTACGCTTGTATCATACAGGACGTAACAATGCATTTACGAAAACTTTTATATCTTGGTGGGATTTATTTGCAGAATTTGGGTTTCATGACCTCTCGTGACCACTTATCACGTCTATATATATATATATATATATATATATATATATATACATTCATGTGATTCAAGGTCATAGAAGATTTGAGTTCATAAAAGCAATACGAATTCGAGAAAAACTCAAACTATTTAGATATAGATATATATATATATATATATATATATATATTGCTGTGATAAGCGGTTGTTTAGGGATATATTGAGTAGCAAGGGTCGTTTAGCAACTATAAATAGAAAAAGGAATCAGAAAACTGCATTTATTTAGCAGAAAAATAAGTAATTCGCACATTATGTAAATAGCAAGCATTTAACACCCTGTATATAGACCGTTATTAATTTTTAGTAATGCCAGTGAGCATATCTTTCAACAATAGAACGTGTATTTAGCAGAGAAATAATCGTACATGTAATTAAACATACGTTGAAAAGTGTCTAATTAGTTATAAAACAAATACATAGTAGAGTAGAGAAAACCTAACAAAGCTTTATGCAATTACGCTGGAACGATAAGCGCTTCGATAAGAAAACGCTATTTCAAAAATGCATAAATACATGAACGAAACCAGCATTAAAGTTACATCATTTATTTTGTACAATTATCCAAAAGGCGATATTTACACAAAACAACGTATGGCAAAGGTAACAATAGCAAATAAACAACAATACACTGAAATCCGAATTAATTACATCAGAAACAGCTTTAAAAATACAGAGAATATAAAAGACAAAACCTGGTTGGTTGAAATAATCTGCAGAACTGCTTGAAAACCCAACCCAGAGGTAGTGGAAAAAGGCTATTTAACACCCATTTGGTGATAACACGATTCAGTCCACAACTGATGCACGTCAAAGCTACGACACTGTTAACCAGAAATCCACGCGTAAAATAAATAAAGTAAAATAGATCAAATTTGTTACAGTGAAAATAGTGCAACAATTACGTTAAGCATATATAAAGAGTTTTTGCCGTTTGTTATAAAAAACGGCTTCAAATCTGCGTCGACAATTCAAAGTTGTGTCGAAAAAAAATTCTAATTCTAATTGGATTCTAAGGGGACAATTCTAATCAAATTCTGGTACAATTCCTAATTTGCGTCGAAAGTATTTAAGGAAAGAAATTCAAAGCATATGCAGGGAAATATAAGATAAAGAAGCACAAAGTGATTTTTGGAAAACAAGAAGTAACTGTACTCAAATATTGGTTCAACTAAGCAGAACATTGGTATACGAATGAAGACAGCGAGAGGGTGTTGATCCGCAACACAAACAACATATCACAGGTCAGATCTACTTAATTTTAAGATATTTTTCAATTTAAATTTTAATACTGAATTTATTCAATTTACCTTAACTTGTAATGAAGTCAACAAGAAACATTGCATACGTTAAACTTACGTAATAAATCATAAAGAGGTCTAGAATGTTCCAGATAACTTTCTAAAGGGGTAGTTTTTGGTGACTTTATATTGAATTAAAAGTATATAAATTTTGGAGATAAATGATACATAGATATTAATTGATTGAATGGTGTATTTAAAGAATTTCAAAAATTGTAATTATTATTTCCGTTCATTATATGAAATTAATTGACTTCGTTTCTTCAATTCAAAAAGGTAATCATAAAGGGGTGAAAGAGAAAATTGATCATCGGAACGTTGTGCATTCTGTGTAGATTAAAAAAAGGCTAGCCGTGGCATAATAATAAAATTAGTAAGATTAAATTTGAATTGAGAACACAGATAGGTGGCGTTAAGTAAAACGTTCATTACACCGAGTACGGCGTTATCATATCAATATATATATATATATATACATTCATGTGATTAAAGGTTATATTACATCATATAATGAAGATTTGACTTCATAAAAGCAATACAAATTCGAAAAAAACTCAAACTATTTAGATATTTATTTGTATAGCAAACATTTGTCAAGTGCCCGGTATAGAATGTATGAACGCATAAAAATCGTGATTATCAGATAGTTTGGTCGTGTTTTAAATAAAAATAAAGGTATTTGCTACGTTTAAATGCATTTAAATCCTCAATTATATGTTACAAAAAAGTTTCATCCACATTTTATAATTAAAGCATTGTCTTTAGAGAAATTTACATTCAACTGCATGGAAATACTCTAAAAGAATTTTTATTTGCAATTAATAATTGAAGGATCGTATTAAAATTGTATAGTGTAAGGGAATTTTTATTTAGTTGAAAATTACGTTAATATTTCAGTTGAAAGGACGTATTTCTAACTAATGAAAAAGCGCGTTTATTTAACCTTGTTCTAGAACGATGTAATAGATAAAAGTTTGCAGAATAATTTAATAGCTCCGAGCGGTAATAAAATGTAGAGAATAAATAAACTAAAAATTCTTGAAAGCGATAACGACATAAGTAAACGACGTCGTCCAAGGCCTAAGCCGGTAATAAAAGATAGTGAAACATTGAACTAGAAAACCCTCCAATAAACAGAAATCGTGATAGAATAACACACCTAGGTTCTAGAACGAATAGGAACGTAGAAGCATATCAAAGTGGCTAGATCAGGCGCAATTCTCGAAGCTGCTACGTAAGCAGGGGTTTGCTTTATAAAAGCCAATCAGTGTTGAGTGATAGACAGTCTTGATTGAAGCTTTGACGTTGGCATACTATCGACGAGATTAGATAATATGTTACATAATAAAGGTGCTACAAAAAATGCACAGTATTTAGTAAGTGAAAATTATTTGAATATATTATGGAAGATAGACAACTTGAAACTATTTATAGACTAGTATGAAACAGAATCTACTTAAAGATTTACTTACATAAAAATTTAATGGAAGATTAGTGTTATTCGAATCACCGACGTTAACCTGTTGATTGAAACTCCAACGTAAGTAGATTATTTGATGTACTTACAATACGATACGGAAATAATTGTTTTCACCAACTGAAATATTGGTAACTATAATTATTTAAAAGTTTTAAAATAGAAAATAGATAAATAAAAATAATTAAAATTGCCGCAAGATAAAGTTTTCTTAATTAGAATAGTCATATATGATTTGGAATCGTTTGATGTATGGCAACTTATTTCACCCAATCGCAAACCCAGTGACGTTGCTCAAATCACGCCTTTTATTATCCGTCTCTGCCTTGCGCATTTTATCCGTCTTTTTCTAACCTGGCCTTAGTGGTGCAAATCGATATTCTTTACTATCGGTTATTTCAGTCAACGTGGATTCCTATGTTAATATAAGCTACGGTTTATCCGACCGTTTGCAATATACGCAGAATTTTCATGTTTATCCAAACAAATTAAACAGAAATTGACTTTTAAAAATACGCAGGTGTTCAATCGTAACATTTTAACCTTCTAGATATATTTGTATGCTAGCAACGCGTCTCATATTTGGTATTATTGGGTTTTTAAAAGCTTTTATGCATATAATACCTTAATAATCGTTCAATTAACTCCAATTAAAATAATGATGAATGGCATTGACTTCTACCCTTTAATTTTTAGTGAATACAAATTAAATATTAATTATTATTTGTACACTTTGTTTAATACCCGTTACTTAAAACTTGAATTAATTAATATAAATTTCGCACGTAATTTCTATTTGTTTCTTTATACTTGGAACAATTAAATTACATACAAGTTGAGCATTTTAATTCTGCTTCTTTTTATAGAAAGCGTCTAGTGAATAATTTAAATCCCTTATTTTTAATGAAACGAACACATTTTTATGCTCCACGGTTTTAATAACGCGTATTATCTAATAAACTTCTATACAAACCCTACATTCTAATTGAATGATTTAAATCTTTACACTAGGCATTTAATTACGCGTACTTTTTCCCAAAGCTTCCTTATACACGGTGATTAAAATTATTTGATAAAACTAATTAATTTTCTACCCTGGTCTAAATTTGAGTAAATATATATATATATATATATATATATATATTATAGTAGTTTTAAAAGATCAGAAATAAATATAAAGAAACAATTTCAAAACACCCTGTATAACGGAACAACCAGAAATTACGTGCGAAATTTATATTAGTTAATTCATTTTTAAGTATCAAGTATTAACGAAATTTTATAAATAATTAATGAAATTTAAGTAGGTTTGCAAAGAAATTAAATGGTAGAAGTTAATGCCATTAATTTATTAATTAATTTGAATTTAATTGAACGATTATTGATGTATAATTTGCATAAAAGCGTGTAAAAACCCAATGATACCACGAAGAAACGCGTTGCTATCTGACAAATATATCAGTGGGGTAGAAATACGCCGAACTCTAAATTGTGGAAATGTATTTAAAACGTTCGTGTAAAATTAAACACCTGCGTATTTTCTAAATGTCAAGTTCTGTTTAATTTGTAGATAACGAACAAATTATTATACGGATTGTTCAAACGGTCGGATGTTTTAGCATGAAATGCTAACGAGAAAGTCCACGTGTAGTAGACAGCGCACAAACAAGAATATTGATTTTCTACCACTCAAACCAGGTTAGAAGGAGCCGTAGAAAACGTATAAGCACGAGACCACAATAGTATAGGAGGGATTTGAGAAACGTCATTAGGTCTACGATTGGACGATATGTTAGTTTGACTTGGTATAAACACGAGGATAGTGTAGCGTAATTTTCTTAAAATATTATAACGAGGTTCTGAAATTCGCGGATTTGAAAATGGGGTTGAGTGCAAAATTGTGAGAATGTGTTGTTGTGAGCAGGGGATTTCGGATAAATGTGGCCAGGAGAGGTTACATTGGAAAGATATAAATAGTTTAGGAGAATATTATGAAAGCCCTTATTATTTCGATCGTCCCAAAAGCACGTATGAAAGTTAACACGAGTTGTAAGTATTATAAAATCATTTGAATTGTTTTGCTTAGTGGTAGCCTCTTAAATTAAAAACGCGGTTTGTGTGCCGAGATTAAAATTTTTTTATTGAGGTATCGCCTATAAATTTTTTATCAACTCGTATATATATATATATATATATATATATAATCTAGGTAGTTTCTCGAACGGTAGTAGTATTTATAAATGTGTTGGTTTCTTGGGATTCACTTATTCGTTGTGCATCCCAAGAAACCAACACATTTATAAATATATATATATATATATATATATATATATATAATAATTCAAAATTTATTTGTGGGTTTGAGGTCTCTGGATTAAGGTGAAAACTCTTTTCTATGGCCTAAATTTTCGAATTTATTTTAAATTCTTGATCACAGGCATATCTAAAAAATTTTTATACGCTAGATTATAAATGTGGTACATAGATTATAACTTACAAACTTGAGGTTAATTGAAAACTAGCATAACAAACATAATAAATCCAGAGACCTCAAACCCACAAATAAATTTTGAATTACAAATATTTAGGTCGTAATTATTATCACTTTATATATATATATATATATATATATATATATATATATTGCTGTGTTTCGACCTCGCGTTGGAGGGCCGCTAATATTGCAGTGATAATCCTTAGGTTTGGGTTTTTTTGCCCAAATTATACTGTGATTTAGGTACAGAATAGGAAAATTTGAAATTATTACCTTACCTTCCTTTTCTTTACTTTGCTTCGTTTGGCTAGCTCAACGGAAATTATATTGTGGAATTTACAGAATGAAATGAAATACCTAAGTTGTATAGATTCATAATTCTTATATTCAACGGAAGCTGAAAACTTTCAGACATCTATGCATCATGTGCTTCGAGTAATCGTCAAATATCGAAGTTCAACTAACAAACTGCATACACCCAAAAGATAACAGGAGTCTATCGGCATTTTAAGCTGCATTGCGATTCCATAAAAATTATAATTGTTTCCAATATGAAATAATTGCTATACAAATTTTGATGTTTCTTTTTACACTGAGATTCTAATTTAATATTTCATAATTACAATGAGAATTCTTGATACTTTAAAATTTATGTCTAAAGTCTAACTACCTTTTGGTTATGTATTGTTAAAAGGATCGAACTGAATAGTAAAATATTGCTGTCTTAACTAAGGCCACAGGTTCATACGTAAATCGCCTTTTGTCTTCAACATTTATCAAACTCTTTCTAACATGGCTAATTTGTAACTGAGCGCATATACTTGTGAAGGTCGGGAAATGATCAACCTCGTGAATTCCAAACAGTAAAAAACGAATCGACAAGTGTTAACTTAAGAACGCGAAAAATTCATTACAAAATTCGTATAGAATATTCGATCCACATTCTATATCTATTGTTAAATGTAAATCAATAAATGTTTTAAATTGAATATCAATATCTGAGGAAATGACTAATTATTATATGAATGAAAGCGTCTGTATTTTGAAGATGCTACCCCTTGTTCTATATTTACATAATGTTCTACATATTTACTTATATGCTTGTATAAATAAATACGTTTTCTATTCTATAAAGTCAGTACATGTAATGATTATGTCTATATAAAGCTATGTATAATAAAATTGTACAACATATTTTTAAATTCTCTGATTTCAGGGAAATTATACTATATATTCAACACTCCCTGTTATGTAATCCTCATGCAATCTGTCTAGGTATCAACACTATATTATTAAAATTCCATTTGCGAATTAAATTTTCATTTCAGTGTAGTTATTAGAATGTCAGTGCTAATTGCATTAATAAATGGATTTAATAAAACCTTACAGTGTTTTTTATGATTGTAGGGACATGAAAACATTAGCAAGCATTAACTAATTCCATTATGTAAGCGTTAATTAAATAACTCAAAATTGGTTTTTAAATTTTCCTGTCACAATCAAAACATCTCACTAAAATAATACGAATCTTAGGTGCTTTCTATAAATTTCGTGAATACTAAATTTTTAATTAAAACAACTTGAGGAGCTGTACCCACATCAGAAAATGTAAAGCAAATTGTAGGTTAATGTAATGGGGTTGGCATTTAAGTGGCTGGGTTTTGGTGTTATTAATTAAACAGAAATGCCACTTGCTACAGCTAAACTCAAAGCAATTCAAAGTATCAAAGTCGTTCAGTACATAAATTTCGGGCTATAATTCACAAACATTTCAATGAATCTTTAAAAGAAAACATCTACTAATACCATAAAAAGTTCTCTGCTAAAGCCCCTCTGTGGCTTAGCTAATCTTTCTAAAAATATCTGTAAAAATTGCCGAAAAATTTCTATAACAAGCAGTAGAATGAAATTATGTTCGCAGAATTTTTTTTTAACTCATGGTCTTACTTAACATGTTAAACCCCAAGACGGTCCTACGGAACCAACGGGTTAATAAAATTTACCTTGTTACTCCAATGTGACTTCTGTCGTAGACCTTCGGTCCAGCTTTGAGTTCAAATAACTACCTTAATAGACAATCAAGATCCATTCGTTATAAAAATCAAGCTGGATCTAAGTTGTTACCAATACGTTTGATTATGAACCTCGAGAAACACAATATGAATTTTTCTATCGTTTATTTCTATGTAAGAGTTTACATAAGTCAAGAAATAATATAATTTTAATTAAAACAGTTTAAGCACTTTTTTCGCAATTATTACAAACTGTTTTCTGCATTCGTTTTATTTGGTGCAGTTTTCCTTCCTTAGTTTTCAAAAATTTCTTTGTAACAGTTGACCCACATACACACGCCCGCCATCATGAGTTTTAACTTTTCTAAGTTTGATAAGTACAGTTTTGGCCCCAGAACATCTAGCTGGTAATCCACAGAGAAACTCGGTGAAATACCTCGCTAAATATTGGGTGTTTCTGTAAAGTACCGAAAACCTCCACTGAACCAACAAGAACGTTTGCAGACTATCTCAGTGGGAAAGATGGCGTAAATGTTCGACGACGGTTCGGAAATACTATAGTGTGGAAAATAACAGTCACGTTCGAGAATTATCTTGTACGCCACCTAACCTGGAAATACTGGGGTTTCTAGGGGAAACCCCAGAAATAATAAAAAGAGGATATCTAAACCCGAAATCAGGAAAATGATTCTGCCCTAAAATACACACGAGGAATAATTGAGTACGCTAAATTTAAAACAAACCTCAAATAAACCTATCGATAAGGATACTAATATAACTATTAGCGTTACATTAGTTGTGAAAACACCATTGTAACTTTTTAGCCTATTGCACAATTACGCTTTAAGCACAGGTACTTATAAACATTCGTAGACACAGGCTAAATCAATCAAAAATTACTTATCCTAATAGAGAACGTGTTAAGCCAACAAAGGTACTTTTCAACGAACTTCGTTCGTTTATGAAATCTATTTGTCTGTGTGTCTGTGTGTCCGAGGCCTTGTTAATGGTCGGACATCAATGTGTGATACATCAATCGATTCAGCTCGGTGTCCAGAGCTTAAGTTTTGATGTCAGTTAAAATCGGGCCACGGGGACGCCGAGCCCCCGGGAAAATCCACAGAGATAATTAAAATTTTAAATAAGTTTAAAATCAATATGCGACACATATTTGAACAATTTATGGCATTTCATGCCAATTATTCCAATATTATAGACATTGTTTAAACTTAAATTTTGATTACCGAAAATAATTAGATTCATATAAAAAAAAAAAAAAATTCTTATCTTATTGATGAGAACTAATATATAGCTTTTAAAATATTTATTCAATAAAATAAAATATATTAAAATGTCTCTTTTGTTGTTTATAAATTTTTGTATTTTATCTGAATACTTATAATTATTACAACATAATAATTTTAATTTCTTTAAATTGTTTTAAAGTAAGTCTACATTTGGAAGTTAGTTGCGACAATGCCTTGCATTTTCAACTTGTTAATTTCTTAAAACTAATAACATGAACGTTTATAAGTTTATAAAGTTAAAAAAATTATCATTAATTTAGGGTTACTGTATGTGATAGTTGCAGAAGCTTTATTACAAATACCTGAGGAGCAATTTGGCTGTTGTACCTTTTAAAACAACTATTATCTTCTAAACTCAATTCGTTTTAACCAGATCCTACTGGAACTTTTGGGAGAACTAAATGTTCTTAATCGAAATACCTCTTCCAAAATTAATTGGTTCACTTAAGGAAATTAATTTTTCCTCGAACTAAAATTCACCAATCTGGTAGGATATAATTCCTAACTTTATTGACTAAGTTTAATACCTAATTATTCAAATGGTAACTATATCTACTGTAGTCTGCTTTTTATCTCTTTCAATGGTCTTGACGAATTGCCCAACAAAAATGTCTTCACCTCATAAAACGACATAATCTGCTGTAGAATTTGAAAAAATGAATTATAACTGCAAATTGAAATTATTTTTGTTGTTTTTCTCTATCCAACATATGTAAAATTATCTTAATAAAACATTAACTTGAATCAAAGCAAGAGCTTTACCATTTCTTGAATTGGCATTTTGATGATATGATGGTTACAAAAACTATAAATAAAAATCTGAATATCTGAAGGAGGTATTGAAATTAGTAGAGGTCGATTTATATGAATTACGACTTGGTAAGTATTCATTTTTAGATGGAATAAATTTTTTATGCTATATCATGTTAATGAAAAACGGGTTATACCAAGTCGTGAAAATATATCAGCTATACAGACTCATCATGTTGCAATGAATATTAATGAGCTGCATAGCTTAGTAGCTTTAATGAGTTATTTTAGACTAAATAAGATTTCGTTGATAGTTAAACCATTGTATAATTTACCGCAAAAAGGTGTAAATGGTGTTAATTTTACAGCAGTGGAATTACATATATTTGAAGACTTAAAATGTAGGTTAACTTCAGCGCCAATATTAGCTAAATATTCACCTACTAGTAAAACTGAGCCATATTTTGATGGAATGCTACGTACCTAGACGTAGCTGGAAGAAAAGTAAATACTAGGCTAACTACGAAACGCGGAGAGTGGGGGAATTCGCTCAACAAACCAAAAATAAATAAAAAAACACATTGCCCACGATTATCTATTAACACATAAAAATGAATTCTGTAAAAACAAGCAAAAAGAAAATAAATTAAGTGTTATTATTTCACAGCAAACAATTATATTGTACGGACAATTTAGGAATTTAGATACGAAGTGCGCATCTCGTATTTCACACAAAATAAAATTAATCAGTAGTGAATAAACCTGTGAGAGCTTTTGTCAAGCGTTTTTAAAACTTCACCTAATACTTTTTGTAAAATAACTAATTAGTATGAAAGAATTAACGTGTGGGAGCTTTTGTCTGACATCTCTTAAATCGTACATAGTACCGTTTGTAAAATAAACCAATCAGTATAAAGGAATAAGCGTGTGTCTGTCCAACATTTTTAACAAAGGTACATCACACCTTTGAAGCGATAATATCAATTAGCAGCAACAAACAATAGTTCTACAATGTCACGTCTCTTGCCACGTAACTACACCAAACGTTGATACGGAATATGCCATTGACACACACAAAAGAAAACGAGTTGGATACCTGTAGGTGTCGGGATACTTAGCTTGCAAACCGTCGAGGGCGAGTCAGCGCAGCAACGCCATGGTCGTTAGGATCTATTTACCCTGCTACCATACCTGCGGCAGCGGTCTACGGACAAAAGCAGTTGGTCCACGGCAACGAACAGGTGACTTACACAAAGAAAGAACTTATTTGGCCTCCAGTTAAAAAAGGCAAGACACCTCCTAGTTGTCGAACAGAAACAAACAAACGTGCATTGCTTTTGCAATGCGGCGACGAATAATATAGAAAGCATTTTGACACACAAGCTGCAGAATCAAATTCAACAATTGTTCAAATAACACGAATTTGAACTGCAAATCCTCGCTTACTGAAGTGCGATTGAAACTAAAAAACCCGGGTTTTATCGGGTAGTGCGCGACCTTATTTCAACAAGTCATTACATTGGAACAATAGAGAAAACCATTATACGCGGTCGTAATGTATACCAAGATAGCGGGTACCTAAAACACGATATAAACTATTTAATTGTAGCATAAACTTGTCGTTTCAAAGCAACTAAATTTAAGTTGAGGTATTTGTTCTAGAGCGTATTTATTATTAATTATGTTGAAGGATTTACCAGCAGAAACGGAATTTATTCGAACGGGTAATTAATTTATGCTGAAAATAAACGTAACAGGCGGACGAAAAATATCACCCAGTAAAATTTATAAAATTCTATCTTTGTAAAACAACCAAAACGAAACGAAATACGAACCGCGATAATCACCAAAAAAAATTTTTAACTTTAATAAAATGCAAGTGCAAGGATCAGCGTTCTAGAGCATTGGGGACGAGTAGCAATCCCCGAGTAGTGCAGAAGTTACTGAGCGAAGTTGTAAGAAAAGAATCCTTCTCCTCAAATGACGAGAAACGGTAAGATATAAAATGATAACCTAAATAGACGTCATGTAAATCGCGACAAGCTGTACCCCCACGAATTTGACTTAGAGAATTCTCACCTTAACGGCAGATAGCCAAAACTGCACATTTTTAAAAAACAAAGAAATATAGGTTACACAAATTACCTAAACCACAAAGAATTATTAACATGCAACAAACAATCAACCTAAATAATAGAAATAACTACCATGTAAATAATAAAAATAATTCAAAATTTACTTGGGCTTTATTACGTTAATAATTACTCGCGGACACTTCAAGTTTTTTAGGAAATTATAATTATATTTGACAGATATAAGGTTACTTCAAATAATACTTACGCCAACAATAAGTGTTTGAATTCAGCGCTATGAGCTGATACTAAGAAAATTACTCGTTTATGTTTTATACGGGAAAGGGGGATGGTACCATAAGCCTCAATTTAGATTATTATCTCCATAAAATAAGGTCGTAGAATAATAAGTTTAGTTGGCTAAAGTTACAAAGTATAAATTACGTTAATATTTTGATTTCAAGCAAATTCTATAATCTACAGATTGATGCATATGGTAACCTTCCGGTACTAGGAACACCACAATAATCAGGACCGAACGCGTATAAGAAAT
This sequence comes from Platerodrilus igneus, assembly GCA_036346225.1. Lineage (NCBI taxonomy): Eukaryota > Metazoa > Arthropoda > Insecta > Coleoptera > Lycidae > Platerodrilus > Platerodrilus igneus. The sequence continues at coordinate 630,728 of JARFIW010000916.1, read as the reverse complement.
TAGGTACGTCAGCCTCAATCCAAGTTGAGCATATCTAAATGAGGTAAAGTATCTTCTTCAACACCCTCACAGCAGTTGTACAATAAATACTTAGTGTGAACACTTACTGAAGTACTGAAGTACGGCACGTAATAGCTAGAATAATCGTCACGTCACCACCAGTTTAAGTAGATAAGGCTTTATACCAGAAACTGTTACCGTAGTTTTTAGAGGACATTGATAGTGCAAAATGCGTTAAGGGGCGTAAATAGGTACAACTAACCAAAACAACACAACAACAACAACCCGTTCAAAAACGAGGTTTATCCTAACACAGGGGGTATTATAAACTTAACAACAAACAGTGATTAGAATAAATTTCAGTCATCGATTATAGAAGATTCGAACACCAAGCAAATAGTAAGTGCAATTAATATTCAAATTTACACTAAAAATAATCCAAATCATTTACTAGCAGCCGCAATTGGCGTTGCCGCAATTTTATAGGTCAATGGATACTTGGATAAATTTCAGAGGTATCCACAGAAAATGGAACCCTATAAGAAGCTGAAATAATGCTGTATTTAACATCGCAAGTCAAGGGGAAGCAAACTGATCGAAAAACTAATGGGAGCCGAAAATCTGCAGGCAGCATAGAGTATTTTGTTAAATAGGTATGATAATGAAAGAGTACTATTCACACAATATATAGTCAACATTTTGGACGTACCTACCATGATCACGGAATCAGCATCAATATTGCGGCAAATTCATAACACACTCACGGAGAACGTACAAGCCGTCGCAAACTTGAGCAACATCAAGGAGTCCAATTCTGGTCCACTTAATATTGCGCAAGCTGAACAAAAAAACAAAATGCATTTTGGAGTTAAAGAAGAAAACCACAAAGAAATACACACCCTTAAAAACTGCAGTTTTTAGAAACCAGGTTCTAATCTATGTAGCTGTGCCACAACGAAACTAGAAGACCGGAGGCGAAGCCGCAACCACAACATTACCAAGAAGGAAGACATTTAAAACCTATGTATCACGGACATCATAATGCCTGATTTGTAATGGAAACCATACATTGCCGCAATTTGGAAATTTCGCAAGATCAACGCCCAGGGAATGAGTTGAGTAAGCCAGACGAGCAGAGTTCTGCAAAAGATATTTGAGGCATTGTGCAGTCTCGGGATGTTTCAGCTTGGACAAATGTAATACATGTAGAAGTAACACCCACCATACGATGTTACAAATTCCGCAGCCCAAAGGTCAACCTGCTACCGTTTTAACATCACCAACAACCAGTAGCAATTACTATAGGCGCAAGGACACAAATATGGAAGGACTTCTACCAACTGCATGGGTGCAACTGGTAGATCATCAAGATAATAGGCAGTCATGGAGAAGAGCACTACTGGACACTGCTGTCCAAGCCTCATTCATGTCCAAAGAGGTAGCACAACGATTGAGACTACCAAGACGAAAAATAAGCGCTACAATTTAAGGATTGAGTAAAGCGACAACGGGGAAATGCTAGAGCCAAATCAACACAACCTTATTCTCCAAGACGAACGGCGACTTTGAAACTCCAGTCACATTTTGTTTCTTCACAAGTTGACTAAAGAATTATTACGGAAAAACATAACATCTGCCTTCAGTAACTGGAACAAAGTAGAACTAGCCGATCCAGAGTATTATAATCCTGCATTTGTAGATTTAATTTTAAGTATAGACATATATACAGAATTAATAAATCCGGGATATATAAAAGGGAACGCGAACTAGCTCATAATACTGAGCTAGGGCGGATAATCTCGAGAAATGTAGATAATACGGTATCGAAAACCCCCATTAAGAAATAAAAACAGACAGGGTAAACCTAAGAAAATTTTGGGAAATTGAAGAGGTGAGGGAGGAACCCACAGACAAAGATGATTTCTGCAAGCAAAACTTTCGACAGAGTCACAAAAGGCAATCGGATGTAACCTACACCGTAGTCATCCTCTTAAATAAGAACTCTTCAAAGGAGTTGAATAATTTAAAAATGTAGCGCTGGCCAGATTTATACAATTGGAGAACGTTTTTGGAAGGAGAAAGAGTTTGCAGCACTGTATCGTCAAACGATACAGGAATACATCACTCTTTGTCGCATAAAAGAAGCCATGTTCATGCAAAATTCTTGGTTAATTTTAACGCGTCCGCCAAGTCCTCAAGGCAAAGTTTGAACATCTGTATGTACATCGGTCATAAGGCTCAACATGAGTTAAAGAACGTCCTAGTAGGATGGAGGAAACATAAGTTTGTATTAATGGCGGACATAGACAAAATGTACAGACAAATCCACATACCAGAACGGGATCAAAGGTATCACAAATTCATTTGGAGAGATGGTCCAGACATAAAGATAAAAGAATACCAACTCGCCCGATTGCTCTTTAGAACGGTTGCAGTACCCCTTTTAGCAACTAGATCACTGAAACAACTGGCATATGAAGAACAGCATTACTTCCCGGAAGTCAGTGAAATGGCAATACCGAATTTCTATGTTGATGACCTGATCAAAGGAACTTGGAGATAATTCAGGGTCAACTACGTGGCAGTTGAAAACAGGTAGTTTTCCATTACGTAATCTGAGAGGAAAGGATCATTTTGAAGTAATGTTGAACTCCGATCAAACAAAGGAAACCCTACAGGTGTATTGGACACCCGCAACCGATTTGCTCTCTCTCCTATAGAGTAAACGTGGATGGACACGATCAACTTACAAAAAGAAAAATATTATCATATATAGCAAATATCTTCGACCAGTTAGGATTGCTAGTTCCAGTAATCATTCAGGCGAAAATCATGTTGCAGGAAATACGAAAGGACGAAAAAGGATGAGATAAGCATGGTTAATCCAAAATTAGGTAACAAATCGTAAAAATTCTATCACCAGCTCCCTGTCATCCAAAAAATCAAGATATCAGATGGGTAAGATATTAGAAAGGGGCCGAAGTATAGTTGCATGGATTTTCAGACGTTTCAGAAAAAGCTTATGGAGACACATTCACACAAGTTTTAACAGCAAAAGCAAAGGTAACCCCCATTAAAAGGCAATAAAATTCAGGCATCACAACTAATGAAAAACAGCATTCAGGCTTTGAGAATACCGGACATTGGATATACAGCATGGGTCGATTCTCAGATTACATTGGCATGGATCAAAGAGGATCCTAGAACATGGAAAACGTATATCAGCAACCGCGTGGCCTAGATACGTAGGAATATAGAACCAGGGCAATCGCACTATGTCAACACAAAGGAAAATCCAGCTGATGTGAAAAGTAGATGAATAAATCCACCCCGGTTGGACACATGTACGTTATGGTGAAATGGACCGCGATGGCTAAACTTATTTAAAGTAGGCAGGACGTCTAGGATGGATGATATATTGAGGTCGAAGCTTTTCTGGAAGCTGCTGTTGGTTACCAAATATTCGATGTTCAAATAATAAGACGAATTAACTTGGGTAATTTTATTAATATTTTAATATTTGGTGGCAACCAGGAAGTACAAAGAATTTGCCTAAATACACCGCCGGAGTTCTGCGTCTTATTCGATGTTAAAGTTGTACTGATTCTAAACTCCAATTTACAAATCTAATTCCTACATTTTCAAATAAACATAAACCTAACCTGATTCCATTCGTTATTAATTTATTTACGTCTACTTGGCGCTTGTTACACATTACTAACCTAATGATCTGTTTGTCATCATAATATCGTTTTGCCGTCTTTGCTGCGTCTCGAATTCTTACAATAATTAATTGCATTATTGTAACATGGAAATTACCTGGTATTGTGAAACTTTTATCGTATTTGCCCTATTAATTTCTTATTTCTTTTTTGTATTAAAAGCCCATGTTCGAAATTGATGTAAACAATGCTGTTATTTGGAAGAAATCAGTTAAGCCAAATTCAGGATAATTGTAGTATTAATTTGGAATATTTAAACAAAAGGGTTGTAGATGATTACGCAAAGATGCAGTATAAAAAATTAAGCAAGTACGACATCAAAACAAAAAATATTGTGATAACAGGCATAAAAGGGCTTAGGTATATAATGTTGGTGATTATGTTATGATAGCAAATATTGACACTACTTATGGTTCCAATTAATAACTTATTCTTAAGTATAAAGGGCCTTATGAAATTGTAAAAAATTTGCAACAAACTTTATTTTTTAATAGCCCCAACATTGGGCTCTAATGTTATAAATTTCCTTGTGGCGAGCTGGACGCCGCGCCTGTTCGAAGCTGTATAGGAACGATTTTATTAGAAGATGGGTTAAACAAGCGTACCTCCTCCTAAAGTCATAATTTAGAGATGAAATTTTTATCGATAATAAAAGATTTTGGAGGAGACTTCCGAACTAATTCTGAACTCCAACTTCATCAGAGTTTGATTAGACTAACAGGGGGTTCGTTCCGGATTGCCCTTAAGCGTCACTACACTTAGCAAATTGTTTATCAAGAATATCGCACAGAAAGTGTAGAAACTAAACGTAAAATAACGTCTCTAAGCGTAAATGTTTAAATTGAAATACTTTCGTTGAGGAACCTGAAAGAACAGGGACTCATAGGCTTATTAAACCTTATTCTGTAAACGTTAAATAAAAAACTATTTCTACAAAAGGAAAAGAACATAAAATGTAAATATACTGACCATGTATGCTTGAACTCATACCTGCTTGGATGATCTATTTATTATGGAAAAATTAGTCATCACTTTTAGTATAATATTTTTATCTTTAACCTTTCAACTTTTGCTTGAAATCTTATAAGAAAGTATTTCTAATACCTTTAGCATGGTTACCTATTAAAATCATAAGATTGAATAATAAAAATGTTGTTTCTATTTCTATTTAAATTGTCAACCTAACATGAGATATTTACAAAAAAGGAATAAGTATTTTTATAAGGTGAAAATAAGTTAATATTTTATCAACTTATAGTGAATTGATGTTCAGGAATATTACACCAATTTCTGGCGAATATTTACGTATCTTTCAGATCTGAAGTGTAAGCATGAAAAAGGTTATCAATAAAAATATTATTAGCTCTTTAAAATCATTGTCTATTACGTTTACTATACTTTAATATAACATTAAATAAGATTAGATTTTTTACCATAATATAATTTAGATCTCTTATGGTATTAGAACGTGAAGTTAATTTAAATTGATCCCAAATGACTTTTATAACCATACTTCAAGGAAGCATAAAAAACGAAAGAAAATTCTTAAAAATGTAGAACGACACTCACCAGAAAATTGTTTAACGTATTTGGAGAGTAATACAAACTCAAACGAAAGACAGTCAGTTGTCTTCGTGTTGCTCTCGCATCTACAAACCACGACAAGAAATTCCACTAGTTCCTCGTGCATAATTTCGTACTGGAATTTTTTCGAGTTACATCAAACGAAAAGTTGTTTATCATAAGTTAAAGTATCATATATCGGACTCGAAGAAAGACTTCTGCACACTGCTTCTTTATATTGTATCAGCAGATTGTAGAATGAAAACCAGTATACAGCTTTAATATATTAGAACATCATTATGAAAACTTTGTTTAAACTTAGTTATTACTTGGTTGCGCATTTGATCTGAGGCTGTCCTAACATATCGTGTCTAGTCTTTTAGACACCCAGACAAAATATAATTAGAGTGAGCTTCAAGTCGCTCGTGGTTAATTTCTTTGTCATGTTATCCAGATAAAAGGGTAACGCGCAACTGCCGGATTGAAACGACAATTTGGGATCGCAAAACTAAGACAGAACAAGCATGGAATGAAAACGACTAAAAATAACTGAAAACACATCGTATTTATTACAAGGTAAAAGATTTATGTACATTATTTTCAATGAACTTAACGACGAAAACCTAACATTTTGTGGATGTTCAGGTTACTATTTCTGTGTTTTGTAGGGCCACCTTTTGTTTCGTTAATGTACAGAGTCAACAAATATGTACAATTTATTTACAGATTTAGAATTAAACATTGGCTGTAAGAAATACATACAATAACAAGAAATTGCAAATGACCATTACATAAGATTCTAATGCATATGCAATATACAAGTGTCCTTGAATTTATGCATGACAATAGAGCTTTTAAATGAACAAATTTTATTAACACCAGAAAAGCAAATGTCTTTTAGCGTTACAAAATTTATAGTGCGGATTTCTAAACAAAAAAATGAAATTTGCGCACTGGATTAATTTTGAACTTTTATGCGCGTTTCTGTAAAGAAACGTGGCTTAAAAAGAAGCCTACGCTAAAATGGATTAACGCAGGAGTAGGTACTCACAGATACGGTGTCGCCTCGGATCTAAAAGGTAGAAGTTTCATTAGATCGACGCCAGTATACAGTGCTAGATGTGGCAGGTCAATCAACGCAGGTTCCATGTATTGTGCGGGTTCCCTTATCGGCGATATAAGAAGTGAAACGCACAATGATGGCGGATTCTTCGTAGTAGGGGACAGAGCTAGTACGGGGTATGGTATTCACACGTACAGACCGCTATGTCTGCTTCGGCAATGGTAGGCGGCGAAGACGAGGGCGTCACGGACGACTCGAACACCCCGTCTCAGTGGGCCGCGATGGCAGTAGATGCTGATACCAAAAGTGTTTCTTTGAAGTAACTTCCTTTGGTGGAAGACCAGACCCTGGTGCTAGGATTTTCTGCATCTCGCCGGCAAGGCGTTAGTACATAACGCACAACCTTCTGGTATAACCTCCAGGCTTTGGTGCACTGCAATAAAAGGTTAAACTCAGAAGAGCGGAAGTTATTGCTTGTTCCTGGCTATTGCATGCCAATATATCCAAAAACAAACGAAAGCTGGCCTCCTTGATCATTATAATTAATGTTTGTATTTTAATAATCGGAAATTCCGGGCGAGTCCCTTCGGTTTTAAGGTGTGTTGATAGGCGAGTCTATTATTAAGGGGCATTTACGTTTGCGTTTCTATGACGCTTATGAAGTTTGTTGGGTTGCATACCAACAATTTGTTTTGCAATATGCATTAATTTATAATTTCCAACTTGATAGAAAGCACCAAACATAAAACAGGGTATGTCGTCCACAAAACGACTTGAAACCAAATCTATTTACAATTTTAATGCCCAAGGAAATTAAAAACATTACAAAGCATTGTCTAATGATAGATATGTTGTAAATGATATTATAAGTTTTCAACACTCAGACTCTTTATGAAGACGTATTGGACACTTCCAGATTAAAACCCTATAGTAATAATTAATTACATATTTGAATTTTTTATTCGCAGATATGTTTAAGCGCAATATGATTAATTGGTATTGTAATTTTTTCAGACTATTTAGAGTTTATAATTATCTATCAGACATCGTAAGTTTGATGGTTTGTTACATTATTCTTTAACTACCATAAATTGTTACTCTTTCTATTTGTATTAATTTGATATTCACTATGTGCCTTATGTCGTGCTATGTTACGTTCAAAACCCTGTAAATAATTTTTTCTGCATTCTATTTAAAACACCCTGAAACTTCTCAACAAGCTCGATTTTCTACCATTTGAAATTAGTGATATTTAATAAAATTTCTAAAGTAATTATTCTATAAAATTTTGCCTTATAAAATCAAACAGCTGTTTAGAAAACTTTACGTTACAAAGTAGTTGCAATATATTCTACCACCTGCTGTGGCTACATTTTAATTACAGTTGCAAATAAATGCACGGATTTCTTTTAAAACATAAGGCCACTTAACCATCTGCTTAGTAATGAACACTTGCAATGGGCTTGCTATCTGTTATCCTACAGCTGTTAAGATGTTTCAAAGTAATAAGATTGCTTTCTTTTGTCTACAAATCCTTTGTTAATTGCGTTATCTGTTTTTTAGCAAGCTGATACATTTTGCATTTCGGCAGCTGTTGTCTGGGAATTTTGCACACTTAATTCTTCGGCGATATCCTTGAAAGCCAAATACCTACCCCCATACATGATTCTGTCCTTATAAAATAGAGACCTTGCTTTGAAAGAGAGATTGGACGTGGCACCTATTAGGAAACAAGTTTAAGCGTTCAAGGTGATGACGATAAGCTCTATTTAATTATGTATTTTAAAGTTTTATGCTGGCTTTTATGTTGAGTTTTTTTATGTGCTTTAGGAAATACAGACTATGTTAGATAAAGTTATGTGAAAATTTTATTAGTTTGGTGTTACGTTAAGTACACAGATCGGTCAATCGTCAGGAGTGACCGAGTTATAGGGGAATTTTTAAGAAACCTTCATTCTAAATTTAAATTTGGCACTGTTTTACAATATGCGGATATGTAGAGGTAGTATAAGATGGCGGATTATGTCTGATGTTAGTGGTACAGTTTTCAATTATAGTGTTTAAATATCAAAATTGCCTATGATTAAATTAGTAAAATGTTATGAATATTATTTTTAAATCTGCCTTAACCTATTAAAAATGCTTTCGTCGAACCAATCTATAATAGTTTTACATTTTTGGTTTTTTTGAACTGTGAGAGCAATAGTCGTATATAATTCACATATATAACAATTAATTCTACTTTTGCTTGGTCATAGATACACAGTTGGTAATATTATTGCACATAATCTTATGATTTAATGATAGTGTTGGTTTATCCATAGAGGAATATTAGAATATAACTTTTACCTTACAATTACTCATTTAATTGCCTTAATTTTACATATTTCAAATTGTTTATTTAGAAGAACAGCTTCCTGAACATACACCTCTTATGCCGAATACTCGCATCCATCATTACGCGATAAAGTCGTACTTCAATTTAACGACGAATCTGTGAAATTGAACAATTTACAAAGTGTTGTCACCTGTTTTGCTAGCAAATTCGTAGTAATTCAATTTCTAACGTTTGATTAAATCTCCCGAAACTTTTTGCAATTTGCAAGTCCAAATGGAAGTAGGAATTAATTCGGAATTGAAGTTAGTAGTAATGCAAAAACAAATTAATAGCAGAAACTCGTTACAACGGTTATAATAAATTATAATCTATGTAGATATTAGATTTGTATTAAATAAACGTGTAAACGAATTAGTAAAACTGCAGGGGGGTCGTAATGACGGAGCTGTAAATTGCAGTCGCTCTGATTCAGACGCACTGAGGATTTGCATACATTAAAGCTGTTGAATTGACAAAAAGGAAATTTACTACAATATTGTTGTACTGCCACAGTATCATAAACAATACAGTGGCGACACGAAACGTCGGCTCTATTGATCTTTGAATGCAGCATTTGAAAATAAACATGGCCGACTCGGCGTTTCTTCAGTAATTTTATGCTAAATGCCGACTAAAAAAGCGCTAAAATTTTAAAATTTGTATTATAGGAATCTTTCTATTTTACTCGGAGGTCATCTATAATGTTTAATACCTGCAATCTTTCATCGTCATTAAGTCTACAGTCCTGGAACAGATTAGACGCGTATCCTCATTGTTTCCTATTCTGTGCTAACCTACACATTTCCTTGAAATCTCCACAGTCTGCATCTTTCACTATCTGTGTGCAATAGTCTTATCTAGGTCTACATCTACTTCCTTTTTTCTATCTCTGCTTGTAATATATCATGCACTATTCTCCAAAAATGCCCTAAAACTTTTTTTTCCACAGATATTTTTCCCCTACTATTTCTATAACTTCTTCGTTATTAACTTTGCCTGCCCATGCTATCATCCTCATACATCTGAGCAAAACATTCCAAAAGACTTCTACCGTTTTTCTGTCTGCTTCTCCTACTACCCCTATTTCATAGACATACTCCACACATATGCTTTCAAGAATTTTCTCCTTGTTTCTATGTTTGTTGTCTTTAAACATGGCCGCTGCTCTTTCTTATTAAATGCAGTTCAGTTCCTCCTTCTATTGTTCATAAATATATACCCTATTTCCCCGATATTCAGTAGTATGCGAAGGGGGTTAAACAGCCTGCGGCTACCAAGATTCCCCCAACACTTGAATATTTGCCGAATTAGTAATTTTCCGATATATCCTTTCGCACAATCAACATTAGCTGAAAATATTTCAAAACCAACACCTGTTAACATCACCTTTAAGTGTAATTATTTTTTCGTCTTTAGGTTTTCCGTCCGGAAACTGGTTGGACGCGTACCTTCACTTATTTCTATTCTGAGCTAGCCTACACCGTTTTCAGAAATTCCTACAACCTAGATACGGCTCGGTTCCCCTTCTCTTGTTTCCTAATTATATGCTTTATTTCACCAAGATTCAGTGGTTTGTGAAGGGGGTTAAGCAGCCTGTGGCTGCCAAAGATTCCCCAATACTTAGTCATTTGTTGAATTGATAGTTTTCAAGTAAATCCTTTCTCGTAATTAACATTAGTTGAGAGTATTGCAAAACCAATACCTGTAGTTGCTTATAATAATCATCAGGTTTAATTACAGTTATTTTTTTCGTCATTAGGTTTTTCATCTTGGTTGGATGCGTACCTCCACTGATTTATCTTTTGAGCTAGCCTACACATTTCCCTGAAATTCATACAGCCTACATCTTTCACTATTTGTGTGCAATAGTCTAACCTAGGTCTACCTCTCTTTTTTCCTATACCTGCTTCTAATATTTTCCGTACTATTCCCTCGTGCCTTAGTATTTTTTACTGTTTTCCACATACTTCTTTCTTCCTCTACCATTTCTAGTACCTCTTTGTTCTTAACTTTGTCTGTTCATGATATCTTCATCATACGTCTGTAGCACCAGGTTTCAAAGGCTTTCACCTTTTTCCTATCCGCTTCTTTTACTGTCCAGATTTCACAGCCGTACAGTGCTGTACTCCACACATATGTTTCAAGCAATCTTTTCCTTGTTTCTATGTTTGTTGTCTTTGAACAAAGTAATTGCGTTTTCTTGTTAAATGTAGCACGACCTTATGCTAATCTTTATTGTATATTTTTTGCGCACTTCCCATCTTGCGTTATTTGGTTTCCTAGATAGTAGAAATCCTTAACGTCTTGTAAATTCTAATTACCTATTTGTATTCTAGTTTTTAATTTATTTTCTCCTCCTTGGCATACTAGTACTTTAGTTTTATTTTTTGTTAATTTTCATCTCTCTGTTAGAACTGTTTCCATTTCATTTAGAGCAGCTTCTAACTTGTTGTTCGAAAATTTTCACATCTATCTGAGCCTCTCCTTTTTGGTATAGTGACTATGATGTTTGAAATCTTTGGGTTTTTCGACTGTCTCGTACATATAGCTGAAAAGTTGAAAGAGACGTTCTAATACTGCTTGTTCAGCGGCTTTTAGAATTTCTGCTTGCACCTTATCTGTACCCGGTGCCTTACCATTTTTCAGACCTTTTAATGCTAATTCAAACTCATCTCTTAGTATAGGATATCCTGTTGTTTTTAATGGTGTTAGTTCCTGTCCTGCATATAAATTATGTATATTTTCTTGCCATCTAATCACTTTCTTAACATTTTCTATCCACCCATCCTTTTCAAAGTATGATACTTGTTCTATTGCTGTTAATTCTTCTCCTGCATATAAATTCCCTGTATATTCTTGCCATCTATCCACTTTCTCTACATTTTCTATAATGACGTTTCCTCACACGTCCCTTATATTTTTGCTATACGGTTTAATATCCCTAAAATTCACACTAATTAGTTCGTATGCTTCGTCTGTCTTTCCTATTCCCATTTTAGTTTGCGTCTCTTTGCACTTTTCATCAATCCATTGTTCTTTAGCTTTCTTGCATTTGCGAATAATTTACCATTTTATGGCTTTGTATCTGTGTTTTCTTGTTTCATCGGATCTATTTTTGTTATTTTCGTTTTTCTTCTATTAGATTCAGGATATCTTTTGTTATCCATGGTTCTTTATTTTCTATTTGTGTATACCCCAGAATATTTCTGGTCGCCATGGCTAAGCCAGTAGTTATGCTAGGCCGGTTTGGAAACAAAAATATATCCAGGTAAAATAAAATGCGAGCAAAGCGCTGGGGCCCCGGTGCTTTTGTTGGTTGATAGTTTGCTTAATGATGAATGTGCAATGGGGCTCGTTAGGCCTTTGCCCTCGTCACCGTGGGAGCGTAACGCCGGTCGGGTGTCTATTACTACACTAGTTCTACGTCAGCAGAATTGTTTATAATTTCTCGTGCCCAAAACGCAAAACGTTGATGTAGGTTTATTGTCGCTGTTTTGGTTGAACTCGAGTATTTCGGTGTCCGTGAATATGTGTAAATATACAGCAGGTAAAGACACATTACCTTCTCAGCTAACAATTTTCCCCCGTACTTGACCAACACTCGAGGTATATATATATATATATATATATATATATATATATTAAAATATTATAAAATGGTTTAAAAGATATCTGACGGTAAACACATTAATTTACCACTCCTATCAATGGTTTCTAAATTTAAAACACAATAAACTAAGGATTGATAAATAATTACTTGTTAAACTAGGCTAAAATGGTATTTACTGGTGGTGAAGCGTTTGAGATTTAAAAAAGGTGTTTTAGTTAACTGTTCTTCAATAAAACGTTTATCTAATGTAATTCCAACTGAATGAGCTTCGGTTGATTGTAAATTTCATGTTAACTGTTTTATGGACACTCTATTGTATTAATTATTTAATGTACCATAATACCTGTAAAAGAATTTATTTTAGCATGTTTAGTCAGCATAAAGTAATTGTAAGATTTGTGGAATGTCAACCAATAATAATTAGTATAAGTGACACAAGTATCTGTTCCAAAATAGGTAGTATACATAATGATAATGAATTGATTAATGAGTGTAGTTCTTATACATTTTGTAAATAGTAGGCAAGTTATAATTTTTGAGACCATCTCCTAGGTGATAAGTGGTTAGATAATAAGTGAGTTGATTTTGAAAAATTAGGTATAAAGATATTTTGCTTTGGAGCTTGTTATTGAATTAATATATATATATATATATATATATATATATCTATTTGAAAGTTATCCCTTTTATTTGACCATCGCTATATAAAGAATTTAATGTTTCTGGAAGAATATAAATGTATCGTGTAATAATTAATAAGGTTTATACAACCGAATGCAGTTAAGAAAAGTGATTCCAGTTATACCGAACAGAAGGTCATCCATAGTATTGGTGAAGAATAGCACCATTGAGCTTCGAATATTTTGCAGTGGTTTCCCAGTCTAACAGGACTACGTTTTATCATATGTGGTCGAGTATTGCCAGAATACATATTAATAGAACCGTATCTAAGTATACTGTTGCTGAATTATTATTTTATTAGTCGTAGAATCTAAAATAGAGTGAATGTAATAAGAACATAAAATTAAAACTTACTTTCTACAGGTATTAACTGAAAGCGTCCGCAAGACGATTTTGTTTTATCATTGAAGAGGTCCATGTGAACAACTCAAGTACTTTCGGTGGAATTACAGGTATTTGAAATTAATCCTTGTATAACCACCATTTAAAGATACTTGTTAGTAATTTGAATCTCAAACGTTTATCTAAATTATACATTTGCGATTATATTTATCAATCTTTGAAAATAATAACGCCACATCTGCACTGCGAGAGGTTAAGTGATCTTAACTAGACGACGCTTTATGTGGAAGTTGTTAATGTGCTTGTAGGACGACCTGATCCCACGTTTTCTTACAGAATAGAAATATCTTAATATAATAATCCCTGAGAGTGATTCAAAAGCCGTGGCATAATTAAACAAAATTTTTCCTTTATTTAATTTTACAGAAATACAAAAAGTTAGTAGAGTATTTTGCATCGTGGTAAAAATATATACATGTAACTAAGATTGCGGTACTATCAGAAAAAATTACAGCATCAACAACATAAACAACCTCGAGATGATCTCTTGCAAGGCGACTCGGTTGAATTTGATTAATATATTTAAGGAAAATCCAATCAGAGCTGTGTGTTGGTGGTAATAGATCGTTATTCAAATTATCTATGGGCATATCCTTCATTTTTAATAAAGAACGCATGCCCGGTAATTTGCAAATTAATCAAAAAAGCATAACGTTATAAAGCTGTCATGGCCATGCGAGGAATATGTTGTCTTATGTCACTAAATCTATATACATATTTATTAATGTTTAATACCTTGAAAGTTATAGGAAATATGAAATTTAAAGTTGACAACCAAGTTCGGGTAGTAGTGGTGGCAATGATGAAACGGTCATTGATACCTACTGAAGTTAGATCAAGTCGTATACAATGATGAACAGTTTTTAAAACTTACTAAACATGATCTTGAATACATGCTTTGTGAAAGCAATATAGTTCAGATTCTGCGACGATTCTTCAACAGACGGTTTCAACAATTAAAAATCTGTGCGAATTATTTTTAATAACGACTGCTAACGCCGGCAACAAATTCCTTTTATTTTTAAATTACAGTTTATTAATCCGATAAATTATTGCAAGAATAGCATTCAATTCAAGTTATTTTTAATTTATAGATAAATTGAAACATATGCCAATTCTGACAATAACAAAATTAAGACAGATAGTAACAAACATCGGTGTGATTCGGTTCTCTAGTAAATTGTGGCATTACGGTGTATACGTCAAAATAACCCCTTGCACCCGTCTTAGAGAGTGGGTACGAAAACGGTGAAATTTCTAAATTGGTGATCCTTGCCTTCCTTCAATGACCATCCTAAATCTCACCCTTTAAACACCTATTTAAAGTGAGCTGCAGATCTTGGGTAAGTTCATTGTTTTACCTTTGTTTGTTCGTGTTTAAAAATTACAGTCCACTGTGTCTTAACCGAGCGTTAATAACGACTAAACATTGCGCATTTCTATTGACCTTTAATAAAATAAACACTCTTTTTAGTATCATTTTTGTACTGCAAACTTTAAACTTCTGTAATTATTTACTCATGGTTAATATATCTACCTATATTGTTTTTACAAAAATGTGTGTATTTAAAGATAGCCCTAAATAGGAAGTTTAAAATATCCTACAAAAAACACATATTTAATATTCATGGAACTTAAAGAAAGCTCGATGTACTTTAGCAAGTGTTTTACTGGTTTTCAAAACACTTAATTTAAAGCTCTAAAATCGACCGCAGAGAAACATTATCTTAAGAACCAGAAAAAATCTTGCTATCAAAACCAAATAATTTTAATCGATATACGTTCATATTTGTTAAAAATATATAGCATTGTAATTACTAGTCAAGTAACCCTTATTGTAAGTTAAAAACTTTAAAAGGAACTATGCTCAGTGTAATTTAATTTGAGTTTCCTAATATAGTCTAGCTTAATAATACCTATTTGGCATCTAAATAGTTTACCTAGTTTTATAATTACACCAACTTTTCCTGCATTATTTTAATTTCAGCAATGCTCAGATCATAACAAAATGTCACTTTTCATGAATTTACCTTTTTCCCCGGGAAAAAAATGAGTACCTTTTTCCCGCATATGTGCAAATAAGTAAGAACACGAAGATATTTAATTTAAAGCCGGGTCCACACTTGTAGAATTCGGGTGTAACATATCATCGTATCATAACTTCGTCGCGTTCAAAACAACCGATAGAAACAACTTAAATAAGCAATTTTTAAAACCACTCTCAAATTAAATTGACAGATATTTGATTATTTTAAAGGTTTTTTTAGCAACGCAAGTCTAACTGTCCCTATAAGTTCAACCAACTAATTGTTTGAAACTTCAAATTTGACAACGATTAATTTTTGACTTTAGTATATTGTAATATTTTTTTCAATATTAAATCATCGTTTTGCCTGTCACAGAAAAAAAGTAGTGTATTATACACGGGTAAAAATGTAAGCTTTTAACCCTCGGTGTTTTGTTTCCTTCCGCTTCGCGTCGGGAGACAAACACACCTCAGTTAAAATCTAGTACTTTTCCTTGTATAATAAATAACTATTATTTACGTTTCGATCCATGACCTAGGATCGTTGTCAAAATAATAAAAATTTCAAGTTTGACATTTATGACATAAATTGAAGGTGACTTTGATTTATTAATGTTTGATATATTTGGTTTGAATACATTAGATGAAATTTTTAAAGTTTAGAAGAATGATTGCCTTTAATTTTATTATTTTGATAACGATTCTAGGTCATGGATCGAAACATAAATAAAGACGATTTTAACAAGTATGAGTGATTTAATTCCCAAAGAAGTTCAAGAAAAATAATCCCTGCAGTTCTTGACGAAGTCGCCCAGATAAGCTTTGACGAATATTCTAAACATTATTAGCTAAAGTGCAATGAAAGTATGAATATTTTAAGTAGTTTCCAGAAAGCAGGGTGAAAACTAAAACACTACATTTTCCTTTATGTTTACTAACATCTTTAATTTCCAACGGGACTAAATAAAATTGGATGAGTTCATAAATCGATATGACCTTTCCACCAAAGTTATTAGAAAATTGTATGCCCACTATGTTTTCCTTATGCGCAACATTGGAATTTTATACCATTAGTTAGCTCGAAAAATTACGGTTTCAATGATATCATACACTATATATTTCTTTATCTAACCCCGTTGCGAAATGTCAAACTTTAAATGTATTTTGACGTTATATAACGTAAAACTTTTATAACTTTCCGTCCATTACATAATTAGTGATGTATTGAAATTTTACGTAACTGAACACTTAAGCCTCTATTTAAGTAACCATAGATATTTACATAAAAATCAATCGATCCAAAGCAACGCTCAGGTAGAGAAATGGAGCTGAATTTTCTACAATTGGAACCGCACAATTCTTTTGTTATATTTTAAAGCGGGGTTATATAAAATATTGTACTTAACACGTTATTAAACCCTAATTTTATTTGACTTATGTAATTTACAAAACTCGCTCACTGCGTTCGCTCATTTTGGCAAATATTACATTCGTCAAATAAAATTAGTCTATTCATAACTGATTACCTAAATATCTATTTTAAATAAAAGTGCACTTTTCCTTGTATAATAAATAACTATTATTTACGTTTCGATCCATGACCTAGGATCGTTGTCAAAATAATAAAAATTTCAAGTTTGACATTTATGACATAAATTGAAGGTGACTTTGATTTATTAATGTTTGATATATTTGGTTTGAATACATTAGATGAAATTTTTAAAGTTTAGAAGAATGATTGCCTTTAATTTTATTATTTTGATAACGATTCTAGGTCATGGATCGAAACATAAATAAAGACGATTTTAACAAGTATGAGTGATTTAATTCCCAAAGAAGTTCAAGAAAAATAATCCCTGCAGTTCTTGACGAAGTCGCCCAGATAAGCTTTGACGAATATTCTAAACATTATTAGCTAAAGTGCAATGAAAGTATGAATATTTTAAGTAGTTTCCAGAAAGCAGGGTGAAAACTAAAACACTACATTTTCCTTTATGTTTACTAACATCTTTAATTTCCAACGGACTAAATAAAATTGGATGAGTTCATAAATCGATATGACCTTTCCACCAAAGTTATTAGAAAATTGTATGCCCACTATGTTTTCCTTATGCGCAACATTGGAATTTTATACCATTAGTTAGCTCGAAAAATTACGGTTTCAATGATATCATACACTATATATTTCTTTATCTAACCCCGTTGCGAAATGTCAAACTTTAAATGTATTTTTGACGTTATATAACGTAAAACTTTTTATAACTTTCCGTCCATTACATAATTAGTGATGTATTGAAATTTTACGTAACTGAACACTTAAGCCTCTATTTAAGTAACCATAGATATTTACATAAAAATCAATCGATCCAAAGCAACGCTCAGGTAGAGAAATGGAGCTGAATTTTCTACAATTGGAACCGCACAATTCTTTTGTTATATTTTAAAGCGGGGTTATATAAAATATTGTACTTAACACGTTATTAAACCCTAATTTTATTTGACTTATGTAATTTACAAAACTCGCTCACTGCGTTCGCTCATTTTGGCAAATATTACATTCGTCAAATAAAATTAGTCTATTCATAACTGATTACCTAAATATCTATTTTAAATAAAAGTGCACTTTATTAAAAAGCTTAAATTCCACTTTGGGTCAGTTAGAATAGTGAGGGAGGGAGATTCTGGGACAGCGGCGTCGCCGCCGTGGCTGCCGAGACATTAATCAATTTTTAGGGAGTTTTCTCATTAAAAACCCAATAACACTAAACATTTTTTAATGTGTTTTCTCATTAAAAACACATTAGCACTAATCTTTTTTAATATATTTTCTCATTAAAAAACCCATTAGCACTAATCGGTTTGTAATGAGTTTTCTCATTAAAAAACCCATTAACTTTAATCGTTTTTAATGTGTTTTCTCATTAAAAACCCATTAGTACTAATCGTTTTTAATGTGTTTTTTCATTAAAAATCCATTAACAGTAATCGTTTTTTAATGGATTTTCTCATTAAAAACCCGTTAGCACTAATCGTTTTTTAATAGGAAAACTCACTAGTAATAATCGTTTCTTGATGGGAAAATTCATTAAAGATAATACCTTTTTCTGTAAGTAATAAAGTGGATTTAGATCAGGTGACCTTGCAGGCCAGTGAATAGGACCTTTATTTCCAATCTACTGCAAACCAAATCGCCTATTTAAATATTCTGATACAGCTGCAGTGTAGTGTGCTAGCGCACCATCCTGCTGAAGCCACAAAATTTGTAGATAAAGTAAAGGAAGCTTATCTATCATGTTTTCTAAATTATTTTTTAGAAATCGTAAATAAAGTTTACCATTAAGGGTCCTGTTTAAAAAATATGGTCCAAAATTTTGTTTTATAGTAAACGACACCATACATTTAAATTAAATCGTGTTTCGTAAATCAAAAGTAAGATGAGGATTTTCATTACTCCAATAATAAAAATTCCTGTAGGTAAATAATCCATTACTCATAAAAGTACATTCGTCCGTAAACAGCACATTTTGATCAAACTCTGGGTTTTCTTCCAGTTTCTTAGAAAACCAATGGCAGAAATTCAACCTATGTTGAGCATCTTCCAGCCTTAATTTTGAATGACCCGGTATTTGTAAGAATGAAATTTATTTTTTGTAAATATCTTGGAAGTACTTTGTTGACTAATTCCACATTCACGGGATATTTGACTAATCGACGAATTAGAATTTGCGCGAACTTTGACCAAGACATTCATGGTATTGTTTATTTCACGTTGTACATTGTATTTACCCCATTTTCCAAAAATCTACCATTATTTATGAGATTTCTTTCCAATCTTTTAAAAATCGCTCTGTGCGGTTGACGCTTTTACGGATACAATTGTTGATATTGTTCAGGAACAAGAATTGAGTTCCGATAATTACGGATGTATATATCGTATATATCCTTTTTTTCAAATAATAAACATTTTGCCATTGTTAAAGACAATTATTAAATTATAGAACTTAAAACAACTAAACTAAAAATCTTGTAGCGACTACAACAAAACTTTAAACATAGTCAATCTGTCAAAACTGACTTTCCATAGCAACCACATAAAAAGAGCAGAATTTAAGGTTTTCGAATAAATTGTACTTTGTCAAAATGAAATGTCAAATGTGTAGTATCATTGGAATCGTAATTTTTCAAGCATAAAAATTAAATATGTCAGCCATAAGAAAAACAAAAGTTGACTTCGCGCACGCGCAACATAGTGGCTTAGAGATTTTTTAATAACTTCGATGTAAAGGTCATATCGACTAATGTACCCATACCCACTTTTATTAGGTTCCGTTGGAAATTAAAGAAGTTATTAAACAAAGGAAAATGCAGTATTTTAAGTTTCATCCAGTATTCCTGAAACCACTTAGAATATTGCTACTTTCTTGGCAGATTCAAAAATGCCTTTAAATAGCGCAACTTTTGTCTAGTCTACCCGAACATGTATCTTCTGTAATTTTCACATTAGTGGTAACTCTGTATATATATATATATATATATATATATATATATATATTGCTGTGACCGTGGACTTATGGGTTTGACATCGCCAGTGTCAATACTGATTTTCAAAAAAATTAAAAAAATTTTATAAAAATATTCTTACCCGTTTATTCTGCTGCAACAATCTTCAGCAGCTTCCCTGGCTAGCTCAACTGTGCCTCTTCTCGGATACCTAAATTTACAATCATTCTTCCTTCCCACTCACGCGCCATTCAATAAAATCGCCAAATAATACTACAATCATACAATCTTTATTTACCGCTATTTACAAGCAAATTATTCTCAAATATAAACAGTTTATTACACTAATTACAACTCAATAAGTGCTATGTTTTAAAGTCCTTGTTTTAAATTATTATTAGCAAACACATTTAATACAATATGAGTAAATGGGCCCCCAAATAATACCCTATTTTTATTGCACACTGGAGTATGGTGAGCTCATAATAACCCAGTTTATTAATGTATGCCTTTTACCTTGCATAAAATTACTACAAAACTAATAAACCCATGTACCCTTAACAATCCAATTTAAATTCATAATGAAATTTAGTTAGTTTTACATATACCCTTTTTCAATATTTTAAATAACCCTAATAATTGTCAAGTACACTTATCTTTTTTGATACGTTATATAACCATAAATAACCCCAATGTTCACTCACACATCACCAAATAATTCCAAAAGTTTATCTGATAACAGAAAATTCAAATAAGTTACCTGGAAATGCTTCAAGCCTCATCCCTCTGACGATGCTCATAAGAACCCCTTGGCTTCGTGACTATGCGCTCTGATACTCCACATATTTATAGATGAAAACCTCAGTTTTCGCCAAGCCTTGCTTCCAATGACCATTGCATCACAGCATACAAACTCGCGTATATTATACTTCTATTTATTAATTTACTAGCTTGGTATGGTATTAGTTGGACCTCAGTTAATTTAATTCACTCGACACTACTCACGTTAATAACTATCAGGTCTCAACTACCAAGTTATAAGTGCTAGTACTACATTTACTGAATCATGAATAAATTTTAATACTCACAAGAACTCTACTATAACGTCGGTCTATCGTTCTACGTAGCGATGCGAATATAAAGAGAGCCTTCCTACTTCCTGCAAAAGTATTTATATCTTTCAAAATGCCACCTCTAGGCCACACTTCACGCAAAATACTTATTTCAAAATAACACTTCTGCAAATTTTAATATAACTGACCTAAAACTTCCAGAAATTCACCTCGTGGACGCGCAGTATAATCTGAAAATCGCTTCCATCTGTCGCATGTTCGTCCGTTTGTAAAACTATTCATTTTAACCAACGATTCTGTTCTGTGTCGTCATGAAACTCCGCCTGTAATATTTTTATCTCCTCCTTGTGCATATTTGATGTCGCGTTCCAAACCCCACTTGAGTTGTAGAAAATCGATATTGCTGACAGCGTCTCATCACTCCACGTGGATTAAGTACGTGCGTTTGGAAAACCATACTTTTATATTCGTCTCTATCTGTAGCACATTACTGATCGTGCATCTCCTCTGCTCTTTAAGCAACTTTGTTAGTTTGTTATTCGAAGCAACTGACGGTTGAACACTATTTTCTATGAAGCCCGCTTTATTATGCTGATAATTCGAAAAAGGTAACCTTTTAAACATGCAGGTGTTCTTAATTATAGACCGTTTAAAACAACAATTCTTGGAGTTTATATTTCACCGTACTGACGTCTGTTTGCTACCAAGAAACCTTTTGCCTTGGGATTATTGATTTTCTATACCCTGGTGTGTTTTCTAATGCTTTTATATGTTGAATTAAAATAAATTAAATTAATTATGCGTTTCTATTTGTTTTTAAAACTGGTTTTCTCTATGTACCTTTAACCTTTCAATCATAAATTTTAAAAATACGTCAATACTTGTCCGTTTAAATTAAGTAAATGAAATAAATTTTGCGCGTAAATAATTTGTTCGTTTCTCTATACAGGGTGTTTGAAATTGCATTGTTTACCCCAAATTTAACCCTATGAATCCATAACTATATATATATATATATATATATATATATATATATATATATATATCAGAGTTACCACTAATTCAATGCTCACCATGGGGATCTTGAAAATTACAGAAAATACATGTTGTGAATAAGATGAAATAATAACTTAGACTTTTATGCAAAGCCAAAATGATCATTTCAAATCGAGCTAGTAATTGAAAGATGGAAAATATAAGGTCTTGGACAGGACTTGAACCTGTATCCTAGTTTTGCCGGAACCGACGCATGGTTATTAAAGTTTGAATTTGTTAAGATTTTGCTAGTTGAAGTTAAAATGCTGATGTAAATTTATATGTAAGTTTTTCTATTATGTACCTAATTGTATTTTAACTGTCACCATTGTAGCCTTCAAAAAAGAATCAAAATAGGATTCGAAACGTCAGGAATATAAATAAATACATTCTATTGCAGGCATTTCGTTTCGAACTAAGTAGTTCCCAATAATTTTATCCAACAACAAATAGTGTTTATATATATATATATATATATATATATATATATATATATATTGTCGTGTAATTAGTAGCTAATCGTAGATATATAATCATAAGTCAAGATCGGAGATATATTAATCACTTACAAGAAACTTAATTAGGCATTCTAGATAATTAAGTATTTTAAATTATTAAAATAGAGCCTAGTCAACTTATGGTAATTTAGGGTTAGTTTAATTTTAGTTGTATGTATTTAGAAACGACGTAGCATAATATTTATTGTAGGATTAAGGATTAGAAACAACAAGGTAAAAATACCACTTTGAACTTATTTAAAGTTGTATACGAAAACATAAAAGCTTTTCATATTCGTTAGAGTGGGATTATTATTTTGAAAGATAAAACCAGAAACGTTTCAAAGCATAGTGTACAAACTAAAAGAGGGAAGTATTTCCAGATAACCGGTTACGATAAACAAGCCTATAAAATTTAATGAGTAACAAGAAGGAAAGGGACCGTTGGAAGTTAGTATAGTCAATATACAACAAGGACAGAACAGAGAACATATAAGTATGACAAAGACACAATCTGTTTGTACAAGATATCGATTTTAATCACAAGGGTAGTATAGGAGGGATGCTAAAGCAAACGGTCATGGAGGAACAAGGACGGGGCAGAAACACATGAATAGAACTGAGAAGCAGTATATGTTGGGATTTAATTATAGAGGCAGTATAGCAGGGAGACGACGAACAAATCTATTTTGGAGAGGGCAACAAAATCAATAATTTCTAGGAATATTATAAGCAGACACGGATGAATTGAAAGCAAGGGAGAGAAATTGGCAAGATGATTGGACGATACAGGCATACGCGCAACAGTTTGTATTAGGTAGGACAAATATCCAGCTGGTGGAAGCATATGTGGGAAAAGGGACTATATGAACAAGGGAGATGAAAGGTATTTGGTTTAGTAGGCGTAAACGTAATGGGAATCAATTTTCGGTTGATACGAGTTTTTGCGGAATAGCAGGGACGGTTGGCGTTTAAATGTTTTACCAAGTATTTTAACGTGTTTGTTGTCATAATTCATGGGAAACAAAGAGCCGTTGGAGCTTTTCACGATAATATAGAGGCGGTTATGCGAGTAGTTTTAAGAAGTGAAGAATGGTTGGCGCTTTTACATAGAATATTGTTGTACGTTAAAAGTTTACGTCCAAACTTAAAAACAGGGGAGGTGCAGCAAAGCTATATAACCCAAGTTCAACGGGGGTGGGGCTTTCTTAATTTTTTTTCATTCCTTCGCATATCATCGAGTTACTTTGAATGAAAATAGTTAGTGAATTTATGTAGAATTGCACATAAGTAATCTGATGTCAAGTCCATTAAAAATCAAATAAAGCATTTTAAGCGAAGAGTAGATGAAGGATGTAAGTACAGACGAATACGATTTTAGTTATATCTAAAAATTATTAACATTTGGGAGTATTTGATGGTGAAGGTAGCAATCTTTGATTAATTTATTATGGGAATCTAAAGGGTAAATTTTGGAAGGTTGGATGCTTACGGTTTTATTTTAAATGAAAAGATTTTGGGGTAGCAGCATACATAGAGTGATGGTGATGTAACCAATTGTATAAAAACATATTGTGGTGAATATTTGCTATGGTTTTTTTGATTTTTTTTGTGCTTTGGAGTGTTTCTTATTTTAATATATGTAATGAACTGAAAGTTTATGGGACTTTAGATGTAAATGAAATTTATATAAGTAGTCAAGGATAATTAATCTACAGATAACCAGGCTATGTTGTAAAAAAGTATAGGAGGCTTATTTTGTAGTGCGGTAAATTTACACTCACATTTAAAGAGTTTTACTATGAGCTCATGATAAGACAAAGGGGTTAACGTAAGGTATAAGGAACGCCCTCTTACTTAAATAAAATGTTTGTTTAATAAGGTTATTGAATGGAATTACTTTTGAAAATGAAACAGTTGACATTATTAATAACACGAGTGTACATAATGAAAGAGATTTTGAAAATGTAATATTTATTTCATGTAAAGAGAGTAGGATGTATTTTGTGAATTGCGTTATTTTTAGTGTGTGTGTGTAGGGTTTGAATTTCTTATGGGTTATAGCATACAGGCAGTAAGCGGGACGTTTTAGATTTAGCGGTACCAGGTAAGAGTATGTGTTAGTTTTAAGTGTTTTTGGATTTAGGAGTCAAGAGCGAAGCAGCCGAGGTAAACCTTACAGTAATTTAATACGGACCAACGTTGGGGCTCGAACTGAGCTAAAATACACAATTATATATAAATATATTGCTGTGATAAGGGGTTGTTTAGGGGTGTATTGAGTAGCAAGGGTTGTGTAGTAACAATAAATAGCAATAGGAATCAGAAAAGTGCATTTATTTAGCAGAAAAATAGGTAAATGATACATTATGTAAATAGCAAGCATTTAACACCCTGTACATATCTTACAACAATAGAACGCATATTTAGCAAAAAAATAGGTAATTCATACATTATGTAAATAGCAAGCATTTAACACTCTGTATATAGACCGTTATTAACTTTAAACGATGCAAGGAGGCATACCTTTCAACAATAGAACGCGTATTCAGAGAAATGATGGTACATGTAATTGAGAAGTGTTCTACAATTTATAAAATAAAAACGCCGAAGATAAAAGATAAAACCTAACAAAGCTTTATGCAATTACGTTGAAACAATAAACATTTTTGATAAGAAAAAGCAGTTTCAAAAACGCATAAAAATACATAAATGAAAACAGCATTAAAGTTACATCATTTATTTTGTTCAATTATCCAGAAGGCGATATCTATAAAAAACAGCAGGCTTAAAGTTGAACGTCTGGCAAAGATAACAATGTATCAATAGCAAATAAATATTACACGGCAAACCGAATAAATTACATCAAAAACCACTTCAAAATACAGGGAATGTTGAAAACAGGGCCTGGTTGAGATAATCTGCAAAACTGCTTGAAAACCCAGCCTACATGTAAGTGGGAAAAGCTTATGTAACACAGAGCAATGATAACACAAGTCAGTTCATAACTCATGCACAACGAAGCTGCGTCACTGTTAACCAGAAAGTCACGCGTAATTTAAATAGAATATCAAGTTTATGTTACAGTGAATAAATAAAGCAGAATATCAAGTGTATGTTACAGTGATAATAGTGCAACGATTACGAAGAATTTTTGCCGTTTTTTATAGAAAATGTGAGTAGAATTTGTAGTAATTTATTTAAACTAAATATTTATAATAATAGGGCTTCAAATGTGTAGTGTATTTCTAAATATTTCCAGTCTGGATATTACGTTGATGATAATAATTCAAATTTGTGGTGTATTTCTGAATAATTCAAGTTGCGTCGATAATAATATTTCAAGTATGTGTCGACAATAATAATTCAAGTCTGTGAATATTTCAAATCAGTGTCGACAATTATATTTTGGTACAATTCTGGTACAATTTTGATTTGCGTCGAAAGCATTTAAGGGAAGAGATTCAAGGCAGATAAAATAAAGAAGCACGAAATAATTTTTGGAAAACAAGGGGTAACTGTACTCAAATACTGGTTCAACTAAGCAGAGCATTGGTAGACGAATGAGGACAACAAAGGAGTGTTGATCCACAACACGAACAACATATCGCAGTTCAGATCTATCGAATTGTAAAATATTTTTCTATTTAAATTTTAATACTGAATTTATTCAATTTATATAAAACTTGTAATGAAGTCAACAACAAACATTGCATACGTTAAACTTACGTAATATAGCATAAAGAGGTCTAGAACGTTCCAGGTTTCTTTGGTAAAAAAGTAGTTTTTGGTGACTTTAGATTGAATTCAAAGAATATAAATTTTGGGATGAATGATACATATTGATTGAGGAGTGTATTTAAAGAATTTCAAAAATTGTATATAATATTTCTTTTCATTATATAAAATTAATTGACTTCGTTTTATCAATTCAAACAAATAATCATAAAAGAGTAGAGAAGAGAAAAATTGATCATCGTAACGTTGTGCACTCTGTGTAGATTAAAAAAGAGCTAGCAGTGGCATAATAATAAAATTAGTAAAATTTGAAGTTAGAACACAGAGCGGTGGCGTTAAGTAAAAACATCATTACACCGAGTACGGCGTTATCATATCAATATATATATATATATATATATATATATATATATATATATATAATTGAGAGGAATAATCCACATTTGGAATGCAAATGCATGCTTAATATATATTAATAGTTTTTAAGATGAAATGAAAACCCAACTTTGTATGTAAAGTTGAATTACCATTTCAAATCGAACTAGTAATTTAAAACCACTAAAAGAACGGCTACAGCAGGATTTAAACCTGTAACCTCTGTTTTTCTACGCTGGTACTCAAACTGCTTAATTCTAACATGAACTTCTTTGGAACTAGTTCTCAGATTTTAGAACTGTTATTCCATCTCTCGTTCACGATGTCGGCGTGTTACATTTCAAATTTAGAAAGCTCTATGTAAAGTCAGTTGCAGAACATCTAACAATTAGCATAGAATGGAAGAACTGCTTGAAACAAGCTGAAAGTACGGTATAGAGGTTGATATAACAACTTTCATTCTTGGAGTTAAGGTCATACGTATACAATAGTTTTATCTGTATAAAAGGAAAGTGGTTGGAAATGTAGGATCTTGTGATAGCGACCTAATCGAAAATTGGTTAAATTTGAAAATTGTTGGTTATGTTGAAACAATTTTACTTAACAGCTATTTTAATTCTCATAAGAGATACAAAGGCATGAGCAGATAGGTAACTAAAAGTGCTTGAAACAATAGAACGATAATAACTTCACAAATATATAACTTCTTGCTAAATTTAGATCTGCGTGCGATTCTGGCGATTTCTAGAAACACCAGCCACTTGCTGGAAAGTTTTGCAGTCGTCTGGGTGTTTGTGAAATATTATATAATATACTTTCACATTTTATTAGAGTAATAAAAATATAAATTACACTATATATATATATATCAACAGTTAGATACTAGGCGCGAAGATTAATTTAAACCTGTTAATGTCTAAATAATGTATCTACCCTACTGGAATCCTTCTCTTTAGAAAGCGGTATTTCTCTTTATTGACTGCAAAACATTCCTTTCTTTGGAATTATTTTGATATCTTATGATTTTGAGAAAGCACAATATAAAACTAAAATCAATTTCTATTCAATTCTTAATATTTTTTCGGCGTCTTAGTCGGTATATTTCCTAGTTTGGACATTCTACAATTTAGGCGTGAAATACAACCCATCAAACGTTATAACCTTTAATCCTAAACCTGAACTCAAAACTATAGAAGTGCTTTATATATCCATCTAATAGGTATGGGCACTGAATTTTTCTTTTTTCTGGATCATAAAATATAACGCGTAATAAATGACGACGTTAGGAGATACTACTCCTATTAGTATTGAAGAGGTGTAGCATTAATCACAAAATCGTGGATAGAATCGTATCGTCCTAAAATCATCGTTATACTTGTTCAGCTAAATATAATAAATTTCTGTTCTTGACTTTTGTAGATATGATTCTGTGTACAAAATATGAAGTAAATCAAGAGCTGTTAGTTTTATACAAGGGTAGATAATTAAATTTCTTTCAGCTTTCGTATTTATAATCCTTTTTTTAGGTGATGACTGATTTTATATTCACTATTACACATTTAACGTCTTTAAAAATGCGTGGATGATTATTTTAACTTTTAACTGTCTAACAGGATATGAACGCATAACGTTCATTTATAAATAAAAATAGTTTATAATCAAAACGGGTAACTGAAACTTAGAACAGGAGAGGAACACCAATCATAGCGAAATAGTTGAAATCGGGCGTATAGTTTCTACTTGTGATGAAATATATTGCTGTGACAAAGGGTCGTGTAAAAGTCATTGAGCACCGTATCGTGTATACGCAACATTCCAAAACCAGAAAAAATAAATAAATTTTGCTAAATTCTATAACACTTGTACTCCTTAATTGGAAATCCTCTGTATATTTGTACTCAAAGTGCGAAAACCCGTGACATGATAAGCTTTATTTATGTTGCATAATAGCGTCATTAGATAGAACATATTACGTAAGTAAAAAATCCGTAAATATCTTCCTAACTACATAATACTCGATACCATTTCGAAACGCGTTCAGTTCATTTCATAACAAGATTGAATATTTCATCCATTAAAATTATTTAATGCAAAACAGACAAGTCGTGTATTTTATATCGAAAGTGTATTTTATTTGTCTAAATTTTCCGAAAGTTTATTTACAGGTGAGCAAGTGACAGATAATTGTCTTCAAGATAACAAATAACATGAATGGTCATTTTAATAGATGACTATAATGTGGGATAATGTGTTTAGCAACCCATAAATCAATAGATAGCAATTGTATAACAAGCGGAGGCAGCAATTAAGATAAGATAATATCCTAATTAAGCCGTAGAATATTTATTTCCGAGAAAAATTACATCAGCTGCATAAATGAAACCAGCCGGATTTGTCTGAATCTTAGTAACGTACAAAATTTATACTATATTAACCGGTTCAAGAACTAGAACGGAATCAATTGTCAATTAATTGATTTTAGTTTACATTCGTATATTACGACACGTTTAAAAATACCTATCAATAAATAGTAATGAATTTTAAACTGACAAACGTATAACAATCGACGTTAAAAGTCGATTTTAGTTTGAGTACGAAGAACTAGGATTTTAAGTACATACTGGAATTAGTTTAAAGGCTGAATGCTGATAAAGTCCTACAAATGAAAGAATGATATATGAATTCTTCAAAGGTAAATTCTTTATTGGTAAATTACGTTCAAAAAAAATGGAACGACATGTATATGGATGTGGAAGTTTAATTAATTACACGATTTGGACATGGAAAAGTTTATAACCACCAGCATAATCTAATGGTGAAAGCAAGAATACCGTTGTTTTAAATCGATTAAAGGACATTTTGTTTGCTCTATTTATTTAAATGGGTTGGATCACATAAGAATTTTGCTTATAAATTTTTATTGTAAGTGGATAATTTAAAATTTGTATGGGATCAAATTCGCTAAAATTTTGCCATTATAAGAAAGTGTATTGAATATATCTAATAAGCTCCGTTTGACTTTGAAGCAAGACGAATTATTAAAATTATCTATTCTCATTTTTAAAAATTTGTACACGGTGTAATTTACATTTGTGACTAATTAGAAAGAGAGATTTTATGGACCCTATGCTAGTAGTATACAGTAGTTATAAAAATTTTTTTAGACTTATGAAATGCTAATGATATTGGACTCTACTTTTTTTATGTGTGTTAAAGAAAGATGTATATAGATGTAGCAATTGTTAATGAATATTTATGTCATTATAAGTTAACATGAACACCTCGACAGATCTCCAAGCGGACGTCTGGAGGATAGCGCGTACGGCGCTCGAGTTTCGACGTTTAAAGTTCTGTTGGGTCAGGTCGCACAATGGTAACGTAGGAAACGATAGGGCTGACGAATTAGCTAAAGAGGCCGCGACGGGCGACTTTCGAATATCACATTCGTCGATACCGAGGTCTTTAATTAAAAGAAAGCTGCGCGAAAAATCAATTCGACAATGGGAAGAGAGGTGGAACAATGCTGCCACGGGCAGGTTGACCCACAAATTCATACCGAGCATAGAAGCCAGAGGTAAGATCGAGGTTAAGCTCGATCACAAAATGGTGCAGTTAATAACAGGGCACGGCGCCCTGAAGGCGTATTTACAAAGGTTCGGTCTAACCAACAGCGACCGCTGCGAATGCGGTGAGGGCGCGGAAAGCGCAGAGCACGTGCTCTTCGACTGCCCGCTTGAGGCGGGAAATCGAGGGTTGGCTGATAGCAAACTAGCTATCCTAGGTCTGGCATAGCCAAAGAGCCTAGAGGAAGTCGGGGAAGTGGTTAACCAGAAGTCGTTCTGGACAGCCTTAAAAGAATTCGCGGGAAGGGTCGCGAGATTAGACAATGACAACCGCGTGTAAAATTCGGTGGGGTTGGTGGGAGGATTGGAAAATAATTCTAGATTGACATGGCGTGAGTAAGGATACGAGTATAGATTAACCAAAACCTGATATTTAAAAAAAAAAAAAGAAAAAAAAAGGTAATTATACCCAAATGTCCAATATGCACGAGAAACCCCCGCGCCATTAATACAGTCACTGCCTATCTTCATAATTACGCGCGGAAAATCGGGAAATCGGGAATAAAATAATAACAAATAAACAATAACAAATAAATCAGAAACCCTCATTAAATTAAATCAATAAAATAAACAAAGATAATAAAATAAAGTGAAACCGCGCATCCCACCAGGACTTGAAA
This sequence comes from Platerodrilus igneus, assembly GCA_036346225.1. Lineage (NCBI taxonomy): Eukaryota > Metazoa > Arthropoda > Insecta > Coleoptera > Lycidae > Platerodrilus > Platerodrilus igneus. Next base: position 599,823 of record JARFIW010000916.1, on the reverse strand, counting down.
GTGAAGTGATAGTGATAGTGATTGTGATCCCCCCCAAAAACATTTAGTGCATACCCACCAGGACTTTAGCAGTGCACCCCATCCCCCCCTTAGAAGTAAGTTACAGTTAGATGTAGGCAGACGACCAGATCTTCGGATGCTGGAGAATTTTATTATCGAGGTAAGACTTAAATTGTGGCGGCTGTACTCGCACAAGCATTGATTTACATTAATTAGTAGTTTTCGAAATAATATAACAAGCACGTTTGGTGTGTAAAGGCGCTAGCCGACATAATGCTTGTGCGAGTGCACCTGATAAATAGGGTGATGCTTTTACTATTTTGTGCACTGCTATATGCTTAACGCTTAACGCTTATTAAACATTTATTTATATATTTACATAATTATATTTATTTATATTGTTATATTTACACTATATTTATTTATTAGCATGTATTGTAGTATTAAGTGGCATATTTGTTTTGTTTGACGTTCTGTCGCCATTTTGGTTGCAGTATATATTTGGGAAGAAAGAGTATAATTGTGAAGATTGTAATCATAATATAAATCAGTTAGGAAATGATAGGGAAAGCTTGGGTTGGATTTAAATTAGTTAGCTAGATTTGGATAGTTTTAAGATGACCCTTCAGGTCGCACTGGTAAGCAGAGCCGGCGTCTGCTATCCGGTATTACGGATCTCTCCCCCTCTCATTTTTGCTTGTGTCTTGTTGATCGGGTACACTCGAAAGTCAGCGCTAGGGATACCATTATTTACAACCCTGTTTTTAGTTTTTGTTTTGTTTTTGTTTCAGTTTTGTCAGATTTTTAGGTTTGTTAGATTGTTAGAGTTTGTTAGGTTTGTTAGATTTTTAGGTTGGTTAGATTTTTGTTTAGTTTTTATCTAGGGTGGATCAACTATGAAGTTAGTATAAATTAGAAGCACGTTATTTTTCGCGTTTAAACCCAATGTAGTACCTCCGAGTGGAGCATTGGGGACGTGGCCCTTATTCAAATTATAATGTCATTATAAGTTGGATTATCGTTGTTTCATTTAGACTGAGCTAGCAAGGTAATTCGGGCGTTTTCAAGTAACAAACCTCAGCACGTCTGTTGGCTCCCAACGTCAGGCCGCATCAGTTACAGAAGACAGCACTTTTATGATGCACAATCTAGGGGCCCATTTCATATCAACTAATATTTTTATCGGTATGGTTCACATATTGTATATATATACATATATATATATATATTGCTGTAACAGCGCCTGGCGTTGGATATTGCTATAAGAGTGCCGTGATACAGATACAGCAAATTGTAAAATTTGAAATTGTTGACTTACCTTTTTTTCTAATTTTCTTTGCCTGGCGTGCTCAACGGAAATAATAGAATTTACAAATTGAAATCAAACACAGCAATGTCATAAAGCATCTATACAGTCAATAATATTTTCTCTCATACAAAAGAATATGGAACATTTGTAACATAGTTTCTTTCAAACAAAATAATTCTGAAAAAACACTTATTTACTTAATTTGTTACATGCCAAAAATCGGCTATGTAAACATTTCTGTTTTTAGTCTAAATTTGTAAGTGAATTCGCGCCAATATTTAAAAAGACTTGTGCGTGCATTTCCGTCACTTTAGATAGTTGCGTCGGCGCCCAAGATTGCGCAGACGCGGAGTGTGAAAGAAAGTGGTGATTTTCGTCACGTCATGGACTAGTCAACGAAACGTCGAACAGGGTGGTTATCTGTGTGTGCCTTTTATCTTGTCTTCTCTTCCAGATATGTAGGTTTTCTTTTATCTCGTACCTGTCATCGCTCCCTACCTTATTCATTTTGTATCTCTACAACAAGAAGAGGGAAGACAGAAAATCTGGTTTTGACAAGGGGCAACGGACGACCCACGCCCAACAACGCTCAACCAACGCCGAGAGCCTGACGTCAGAATAGCTGCAATGCCGTGACGAGTTCCACAATTTACGTGAGTACATTTATCTTGTTCTTTGTATGTGGTAATAATTTGTAACATAAATATGACGTAACCCCTTATTGAGCAACATTATGCATGTATTTATTATGTTACTAACTGTCGTAGTGGCTGTTATAAATTACGCGCCGGGATTTTAACAGTATACCTTAGAGTATAGAACCCTAGAGTATAACAAATTATCATAATGTTCCTTACCTTATCTAGGTTTTTCAATTCCAGAACTCAAATTTTTTCTTTTGTGGATAGTTTGCCTGGCTTCGATTCCCACGGTTGTAAGGTTTGTTTTGGTCAAACAAAATTCTTCACAGATAGTTTATTTAAAAAGTCTAAGTGTTTTGAACTCTGACTACAAACTTTTCTGGTAAATATACCCTTACAAAAAAATTGATGAATAAAGACATCCTACCTTAAATTCAAATGACAAAAATATCGAAGCATCAGTTGCAAACAAACAATATAAAATTTTATACTTAAGGTTATATGTTACAAAACCGCTAATCCAAATCTTTCTTATAGGTTTTATTTTAAATTGACGTTCAAATCCTAGTTTACAAAATCAAACATTCGCTTAAATTTAGAAACATCAGTTTCCAAAGTGAATCTTGAAATTAGTTGTTTAAGTTAATTTTTAAGTAGCTTTTCATATAGAAGCATTTCCCATCTTTATTGCATATTACTGAACCAAATAACTGCATTTAACAACTTCCATATTTGTGCAGGTTTATGTTTTAAGAATTACTCTTCTATTTACTGTTACATCGTAAATATTAATTAATTGGTATGCATACTGCATACTTTAAAACGCGATTTAAATGAATTGTATCGAATTCATTCATTGAATGCTCCTCTTTAATAAAAGTTCCCGTTTATATACAATTTATTTTGACTACCTCAGTCTTTCTAGATTGAACGAGTTCCGTATGGAATCTAGTACACCGTAATGATGTAAGATTTCTTAGAATAATTCTGTTTATTACCTCATTAGCGTCGACTCGCCGCGGTGGTTGGTCGTTCTCTAACATATCGAGGTTATGGTGGCGTCGCGTTCTATCCCGTAATGCGAAAGATAATAAATTTGCGGCTTTTTATTGCATTTTTAGGTCCCTACTGCTTCGTAGAATAAAAGTTTATTTGTTAATCAGGTATTTAAGTAGTTGTACAGATGACGCAATCTTTCTCTTAATACCGAATATTTGTGAAAACTCTATTTAAAATTAAAATTATTTTAGACAAAAGCCAATTAGACTAATTAATTAAAGCTTTAGTTGCTTTATGATGCCAACGATTTGCATTGTTAACGATTGTATAAGAAAATATTTGCTTTCACGGAAACTAAACGTGTTACACATTTTATAAGGATTAAAGCTTTATCAAAGTTGATATGATTCTTACGCTAAATAGAGGAAATGTTTTATGCAGCGGAAAATGTATTTTTATGATAATTATTAAGTAAAAATAAATGGCTTTGTACTTACGCTCAAAAATGATCGATTGGCATTAGCATGTAATGCGTTTTAAGGTATCTCGAGAGCAGTTATTTTTACATATACGGTTTACACGGCGGTATTATTGATTAAAAAATTAGGAGTTTTAAATACACGGGAGGTGTATTTTGCTTTTCACCTTAATGGCTACATATTTACAATACGCTTAAATTATTCAGGGTTGAACACTGAATCTTAGAAAATTTCTATTTTTTCGGGATTCTTTTGTCTTTTGTGGGTTCTATTTGGGTTTCAATGACTTCTCTTGACCCCTTTATCATGTTTATACATATATATATATATATATATATATATATATATATATATATATATATATATTACGCAAAATTTAACATAATCTGCTAAAACAAAAAAAAATCAATAAATATTCTTTACAATAAAAATTAAGTAAACTAAAGACATGGAGCTGAACTATCATTTCTACTACAATGCGAAAACGACAAAGATCGTGAAGTAAAACAAATTATTGAAGAATAAGATCTGGAAAGTATTAACATAAGTATACAAGCCCTATATGTATTCCTTACAAGGTGGACTGGCAGATGTTAAGTTGGAGATTTTATTGGAAGATATATTGGACGGATTCAAAAAAGATTATTACTATCTCTTTGACGTGGATTTAACCCAGGATTTTGCTGATATTTTTAGCAAGACGGTGATGTGTGATTATTTAACTACAAACCATAACTTTTGCTACAAGGGTGAATACGTAGAGGACTGCAATATTATGGTTGACAACGATAAAACTGCGGAATTTTTAACATGGCTAACAACTAATGTAAGAATTAAAAATATACAACAAATTTGTGTGTCAAATAACATGGTATTACGCGATTAAAAGCTACAATATACAACCACGCAACCGGAAATTATATCAGTGCGAGCAAAGTCTATAATCCTTTAAAATATATATAGATTTATTGGAAGAATATAAGTTATATTTCTTGAAGGAGCGGTTGTACTAGGTGTCACTTGTCAAAATGTGAACTAAGCTGTCGGACAAGCTACAAAATAGCTACTGCAGTATGTTTGTTGGGGGGAACAGCAATACATAAAAGTAAAATGGATTGCAAATTAAGTTATCCAAAAACTAGAAGAAAAAGGGAAATTGATACAGTATGCGCTTTCGGCTTTTAGTTTTAACTATTTACCTGTAAATTATTTGGAGATAGTAGAGAAAAAATTTTATAGAAGAGCTACACTAAAGCGGGTAATACATATTTTACACAATCTGCAGCTGAATATTCTACAATCCCAAAAAAACAATTATTTCGAAATTGGGGTTGATTATTATACATAACATTTTCCCCGAAAATGTAAAACAACGCGTAAATATTGGTAGCAAACTATCCGTTTACGCTAAAAGAAATTATCTCAGTATGTGCGCCATACGCCGTAAGTGGGAGAAAAGAGTTGCTGGAATCAGAGGAAGTGGATGCAAAAAGGCGAAAGTTGGACTACATGGAAAAAATTGCGACGATTCCAGAACAATATATAGATGTGTAAGATAAAGAACATCTTATTAGAAAAATGAGGAAAAATTAAAAGATTATTTTGTGTCTGTGTACTTAAATACTTACGGGTTTTACGAATATATGCATTTGTAGTTAGTAAAAAAAACTCTTTTAGTTATGTGGGTCTTCTTGCGGGAATAGATGGTAGAAAATTGGTATACTATTTAAAATTGCTTTTAGAGAGAGTATTTACCAAAATGGCAGATGACATAGACGAACTAAGGAAGGTGGGGTTCGTAACCTTGGTGTACACCACACGTACAGGGGATCCCTTAAATATTGTATATTTACCTAGTGAAGAACCTTTCGGATCATTTATAGGGATCTTACAACCTAATAAGTGTCATATATTCTCAAAAGTGGTAGACATGCAACTATGCAACAGGATTGCCTCCAATACCAACAAGATGAAATCGAACAGCCAACAAGATACATATGCAGGACATTGTTGGAGAGCCGTGACTAAAAGATTGTGATAAGCTGCAAGAATTACACGAAGGACTAGATCCGGTTGTTTATCGACCTTATGTATAAAAACAAACTTCGGTATATTTTGCAATTCAAAAATTTCGACGGTCTCTATGTATCTAATTAGTGGCTAGAAAAAAGAGATATAAGACTTGGGCATTGATTTGAATTTGAAACTACAGATAAAGCTACATAAAATAGTTTTTCTCGTTTGGGCGACATAGGACAGTTTATAAATTAATACACAAACTCGAGGCATTTATAATTAAATCCGGATGCTAATAAAAAAAAAATTATCTATCCCTGGCGATTGTGCGAGTTATGTATCTCCCAATATTTATGTACCATTAATAGAAAGTATTAAAAATTATTAAGAATTATAAGGAATTTCCAAGTTAGATGCAACATTGTATCTCAAGGATAATTAAATAAAAGTTAATGAAAGTTTACAAGCAAGTTGTGAGAACGGATGCAATACATTGTAATCCAGACGATAGTGATATTGCAGGTGGAAGGTTACAGACGGTTAAGAAACCGCAATTACTTAGAAATTAAGATTGTTACATTGTATAATGAATAGAATTAAGAAATAAGCAGACATGAGCTCTGCAAGTTCCCACAGACATGTGAGGGGCAGGGACAACATAAATACCCCAGCAGCCCCAAGACCAGCAGTCAGTCTGAGTATTTCAGTTTTAACATTGTTGTTTACCTAGGCTACTTGCCCTAATATTAGTTCAATTATTATTTTATTTTTTGACTTAGAATATTTACAACAGTTTGTCAAAATTCCATACTTAAGGTCTGTTAAAACTAATAAAATTTGTTACAAGTTTTGGAAGAACTTTTTAAAAAAACCGCTCCCGAAGCCCGAAACGTAACTTGCGTAAACAGAAAAGTTTCGGAGTTTTTGACATAATCGTTAACAGCAATATATTAATTATCGGGTGAAAGGACAGTGATGTATACAAACAAGTAATTAATACAATTCGTTATGGAAACTCATTCTCATTTCTAGTAAATATACTTATGTAATGCATTCCTCTTTCGAATCATTGCTGGATTTAGTGTTGTTTTTACAAAAATTTGCACTGTACCAAATAGGGTTTATTTAAACAAGAGTTCTAACGAAATTATACGTTATCTGTAGATTATAATAATTTACATCAATTCTGGTTTGTTGTATTTAAAGATGTGCGTAATTAACTATTATTGATGCCCTCGAAAAATTGTTAATAAAGGACAGTAAACATTTACCCTGGAAAATTGCCTTAATATGTGATTGAAATTTATTAGTAAACAACGGATTTGTACATAAAGCTTAATTAATTTGATAATTATAATACCAGAACATTTCCAAATCATCAAGTAATGTACTAAGCATTTGAATGTAGAAGAATGCTCATCTATATTATTTTTCGCAATATATAGTTTTACCCTGTATGTTGCAAATTTAAAATGCGCAACATAAATAGTATTATATTATAAAATTTTGCAATTATTTTATTATAAGATTTTGAAATTGTTATATTTTGTAAATGTATTACACCCATCTAATTTTACTAGATGTGCTAAACTTTGGTAAAACAGGCCCTGCATACTTTAGAGTTAATCAAGATTGTGTCAATAATGCAAAAGGATTTGCATGTGTATTCCTAGATACTGTTATTACGCGATTAATAGGTATTAAAGATAATAAGATTCGATCTAATCCATACGTAAATAATCATGAAAATATAATTAGACTTAATACAGAATTTACACATAATTGGATGTGGTAGTTATTAGATTGCTGTTTACGATGCGCCAATTAAACCCAATTTTTAAGTATTGCGCCGAGGCGTTTGGAATTTATTGTACTGCATAGCTAATAACGTGTTACTCATTACAAAGTAATTATACATTCAAATACATATACCATTTATGTGATCTATATATCAGTGCAGGTTAATGTACCATGGTTTTTTCTGCAAGTTCTCACAGGTTCAAATCTCCTTGCAGTTGTTTTTTTATTTTCCAATGGATTACAATTCTGTGACGTCAATAGCGTGTTAGAAAAAGCAAGTTAATTACAATGCCCTCAGAGTAGACAAGCTAGTGTAATTAGGTTAATGTATGTCTATCTCTATTCCACACACATAAAGTCCATAAAGAGAAAATTACATGCAACATCTCATAAAGGTCATGTTTTGTCTTGCACATGCATTTTGTCATAGAGGTTTTTTATCCTGGTTTTGTACTACTGATTGCGAATCTTTGACAGAATTTTTTAGCATCCTCCAATCAAAAGTTTATTCATATTTTTATAGTGGAACGTTTTATCATGCAATGTTTAAATTTGTTATAGTATAAATTAAGCATATCGCGAGATAGGTTTTGGGCATTAGGGAGCTTGTTTTAAAAAGACATTTGTTTCCAAAAACACTTGTATCAAATTTATGTATACAGTAATTACAAAAATGGTTCAACAACTTGTACGTTATGTTCATTAACGTTTTCGTATTAAATTAATCAAAGTTAATAATTACTAGTTGTGGTGAGTAGCTTGGACAACCAACAATGCTAAAGTTATGAAGTTTGAGAATGACCGGCCATCAGGGGCTCCTTAGGGCATTTATGTAATCCCTGCTCTCGCATCATCTCGTGGGAAGTGCAGATCTCATGTCTGCTGCTTCTTGATAACATACAATGTCTTACTTCTTAGTAATCTTAATTATAAAAATTGCTTTCTTATAGTTCATTATGTCCTGCACCTGCAACCTCACGTTGTGTCTGGAATACAAAGTAGTTGCTTCCGTTCTCACGTCTGATATAAACTTTCATTAACCTTCTATAATGTGTCCTTTAATTATACAATGTATCATTCTATTTCTTAAGACATAATAATTATATTTATATTTGTATACATATTAATTAATTAATTAATTAATTAATCCATGATTAGGTTCCAACAATAATCTGTGAGCATTGTACGGTTTCACTTCCCTCGGTATCCGTTTTCACAATACATAATGTTTTGGTGAAACTTTTTACCATGTTCGTCATTCACAGATTTAGATTTGGGGGGAAAAATCCCAATGCTGGTGGAGAATGTGAATCTTCAAAAACATATTGCAACTCATATTGCTGTATGTGGAAACTGGCGGCTCCGTGGCGTAGTGGTATGTGTGTGACTACTACGCCCTAGGTCCCAGGTTCGAATCCCGACACGGTCCGCTTGAAAAATGTTAGGCGAGCATTTTTCGCAAAAATACACCCTCGTTCGGATGAGAGGTAAAATGGAGGTCCCGTGTGTGAGTGTTGTCACGCACGTTAAAGATCCCTACCTTGCTTGGAACAGCAAGAATTCGGCAAAATTCAAAATTTTCAGGTAAAAAAAAACCTCGCTTCCTGGCCAATGTAGTACCTTCGGGTGGAGCATTGGAAAATCACATGTAATGTATGTGGAAACTAAAAGATTCCCGATTTGTTCGTAATTTTCAGCCTTTGTACTTCCCAAGAAGCTGGAAAACACCCCATTAAGTGTTACCCATGCAACCTGAATCTCGGTCAGTTTTGTTTCGAATACACTGTTCTTTATGATGGCATGAATATGAGGCCCAATAAAAATTTCTTTCCTTATTTTTGCCTCACTTCTCTCTCGGGTATTGGAATCCTTCCCATCTTTATTTAAGGCTTTGACAAAGTTTTTCATCAGTCTCATTTTATGTGCGGAGGTGATAGCAAAACTTTCTTTGTGTCAACGAGAGGAGGATTTGTAATATATTTTTCTACACCTACAAGGTTTTCTCGTATTCTCTAGTCTTTTAGAAAATGTTTATTTCTTGCTCTGCTCTCTTATTCGTAGAGAAAATTGCAGTACTTGTTGTAACCCAATTGCATTCTTAACAAAAGTGCTATGGTTTTTAAATCACATATGCTTCTCGCGTGGTTTGTATACTTAATTTTTCAAGTTTAGTTTTCACATTGTCATAAATTTTCTTGACATGTACTGCGTGGGCAGTAAAAACAGTGAGATACGAATTTCCATTGTGGAGGAAAACTGCTTTCAAGGTTAGAGTAGCTAAATCAATTAATAGTCTCCATTCATTAGTTTTGTGATTACATCCTCTTGCATTTATTTGTCCAGAAACATCTACAAAATACACTGATCACACGATATATCTTGTTCACGTCTACGATATGTGGAAATATGCTTACCACTTCACAATAGATTCCAAGCTTGCAACCTAGATCCCTAAGGTTCAGTTTAAGCTTTTGACTAATTTAAATCTCATACTAAATCGTTAAGCTCATTTTCTGAAAGTAAATGTAGAATATCTATATCAAATAGTTGGAGATCAGAATCTGTGTCTTCTTTCATAGATTCAACAATATTAACTTCAGCAGCATTCATACCGTCATCACGTCTATATGATTCTGGACGTTTTGGGACAGGAACATTCTGGCTGTAAAAACTGGTGTTATAGCTGATTGCAGGTTTGGGTACTGTACAGTATGTTTCGACTTGAGTGAAACTCTAAGTTGATTCGTCATGCAAACATAGCAATCTGTAGCATGATCGTTAGGTTCTCTCGACATCATTGGCTCTGTAAAAGACATTGACTTACGGGTACCGTTGAGCCATCCTCTTAAATTCACACCACATGTTGTGCATACGGTATGCTGCACCCAAGGTTCGTCCTGATCTAATTTGCATCCAAAATCAAGCTAATAAGCTTTTTTTGATTAACGTAGTATTTGTATTTTTTTGAGATTTACTCATAAACTCGCCACATACGCAACAACGCGTATCCGTTTGATTTACACACCTACGCGACATTTTATAAAGTCTATCAGCAATATACACTGTATAGTAAAATAATATTTTTTATTTGGGTTTTATATTTATTTATTAACGCGTTTAGGATATTAACTGCTACTCATTCTGTTCGCGGTTCTTAGCTTAAGCCTGTCTTTCCAATGGTTTTTAGAACCTTTGCCATACATTATGACGCTATTTGCATTCCAGTATGTCACCTACCGTAATAAGTTCGCTATAATATGTTACACAATATAAACCACCTTTGTCGAATATTGTAATACCCGAGGGTAATACAAAATTCCTGAGTACAGATTCAGTTTCATCGGCCAAAAATACATAAAATTCACCCATCAGACATCACGAAGCAAAAATCGTGTTAATCTGTGTTATCTTAATACACGCGTATACATTCATAACCTTAGATTATGTAATTTCGGTGTGGCTTCAGTGTCTATAAAACTCATTTTATATTTCTACTTAGAGTAAAACAAACTTAAATTTAATAAGAGTAATTTTAGAATATTTTTGTTTCTGTATTTGTTGATGGGGTGCTTTATTACTGCTCCCTACCTTACTGTATTAGCACAATACGGAACTGATATTCTATTTCAGACGCTTTTATGCTTTTCTTTAACTTTGGCAATTAAAATTACCAAAGAATATAAAACTGGAAGGAATAATAATCGTTCTGAATAATTGGATTAGTCATTTTGCATATCAAAATTAGGAAATATTGCTGTGACGTTCATCATAAAGCCAACTTTTGGATTTTAATCTTAAAGAATTGTATATAGAACGACTTCAAACTGTACCGTTTTACACAAGAATGTTGAAATGCACCTCAGCAACAACTGAAAGTATATTTACAAGCTTAAATTCAAACATAACAAAATTGAATATATAAATATGCGTATCTCAAGAAACATCACCGCACAGAAACAATACAAACTCAACACCAATTAAGATTATTTATCCTTCTTAGGATTAAGTTAAGAGCATTTTAACGTTGACAATTACACGGAATGTTAATCTATAACGTCATTTCGCTCAATCACACATACAATTATATGTTTGCTTCGATTTTTACAACGCAACAGTAGATATGAAATGCCATTATTAACCCAAAGTAGGTCGACACCAGCGAAAATTATATAAACTAGAAACGAGAATTTAAACAATTGTGTTGTTGAGGTTTAATGATTGATATAACTTTTAATTGCAACTTAACAAAATAAACTAAAAAATGCTACAAACGCTCTTGACCGAAACACAAAACTTCTAAATAAGATAATTAAAACGTTATGGTCTTTATTAAGAATCTTGTTTTACATGCACGCCCTCTGTAATTGTAATATAATTAAACAGGAAAAATCTAAATAAAATTAAATAAAAACCCTTAACCACAAAAAATATTTAAATTACTAGATACGTATTTCGACCACTATGTGGTCATCATCAGTAGAGAAAAAAAAAAAATTAGCTGTATAATTTACTATATTGTTGCTTTAAACACTATCGAGGATATTCTCCTCACCCGCAGGCTGGTGTTCTCAACAACAAACAAGTGAATTGTGACATTATAACTTAAAACTACCTAATTTATACTAATTCTAAATCTACTGAAGCGGAACCAGTTTAATCTTGCTTTCTCATTGGTTGTTGACCAATAGGAAAGCAAAGCAGATGACTCTATTGGCCCTTTATCGGTGTTTAAGAGGGTCCTTTATGTTTAACAATTTTAATTGATTCATAGGCATTTAAGGAGGAAAACGTTGGTACCGCTTTTAACAATTTAACATTTTCTAGTTTAACGTGGTGGCTGGTTTCAAATATATGTTTGGCGACCTGAGACCTTTCATATTTACCATATTTGAAATGAGCAACGTGTTCTTTAAATCTTGTTGTTATATTCCTCTTGGTCTGACCAATATATTTTTGAAAACACCCTGGCCCTGCACAACTAATTTCATAAATCCCCGACTTTTGCAATTTTTCCACCTTGTCTTTTGGATTACTTAGCAAATCTTTAATTTTATTATTATTAGTGAAAGCAATTTTGAAATTACATTGTTTGAATATTTTATCAAGACCCTTTGTGGTTTTGTGAAACGGAAGTTTAACATATTTAACATTATCGTTAGAGGTGGTTGATTGCAAAGTCGTTGATTTACGGATGTTGATCCTATTTTTACACTTTCTAAAAATATTATCTATGTTGATGATTTTCTTAAAGAAATGAATTCAAAATTTCAAAGTATAAAATTTACGTATGAACTAGAGAATAATGGACAATTACCCTTTTTAGATACATTAGTAATTAGAAATGGTAATAAATTAGAATTTGACATTTATAGAAAAGAAACCAATGTAAATCGCTTTATTTTGTCTTCCTCTAATCATAGCATACAACATAAGTTGGCTTCATTTAACTTTTTAATTAATAGATTATTGAATTTCCTTTTAAATAAAAACAGATTTAATAAGGAATTTGCTCTTATTAAACAAATAGCGAATTGCAATGGTTTCTCTTCTGATATTATAGATAATATTTTTAGAAAGTGTAAAAATAGGATCAACATCCGTAAATCAACGACTTTGCAATCAACCACCTCTAACGATAATGTTAAATATGTTAAACTTCCGTTTCACAAAACCACAAAGGGTCTTGATAAAATATTCAAACAGTGTAATTTCAAAATTGCTTTCACTAATAATAATAAAATTAAAGATTTGCTAAGTAATCCAAAAGACAAGGTGGAAAAATTGCAAAAGTCGGGGATTTATGAAATTAGTTGTGCAGGGCCAGGGTGTTTTCAAAAATATATTGGTCAGACCAAGAGGAATATAACAACAAGATTTAAAGAACACGTTGCTCATTTCAAATATGGTAAATATGAAAGGTCTCAGGTCGCCAAACATATATTTGAAACCAGCCACCCCGTTAAACTAGAAAATGTTAAATTGTTAAAAGCGGTACCAACGTTTTCCTCCTTAAATGCCTATGAATCAATTAAAATTGTTAAACATAAAGGACCCCTCTTAAACACCGATAAAGGGCCAATAGAGTCATCTGCTTTGCTTTCCCTATTGGTCAACAACCAATGAGAAAGCAAGATTAAACTGGTTCCGCTTCAGTAGATTTAGAATTAGTATAAATTAGGTAGATTTGTTATAATGTCACAATTCACTTGTTTGTTGTTGAGAACACCAGCCTGCGGGTGAGGAGAATATCCTCGATAGTGTTTAAAGCAACAATATAGTAAATTATACAGCTAATTTTTTTTATTTTTCTCTACTGATGATGACCACATAGTGGTCGAAATACGTATCTAGTAATTTCAATATTTTTTGTGGTTAAGGGTTTTTATTTAATTTTATTTAAATCGTGCCACAGTGTTCCTATAGATTATTAACTATGACTTCCCGGTCTTCGGAACTTAATAGGTATCGGAGCTTAGCTCTTAAAATTAGTTTTGTAAAAGCAGATATTCGATTTCTAAAAGTTGTAAAGCCCACAAAGTTTTTCCAAATTTCATTAACGTAAAAATCAGCAGTAATTGTAAACGTAGTAACGCAATAATCAATTTTGCAAAAGATAAATGGCTTAATTTGGAAATCAAATATCTGTATAGTAAACTTAGTAGATTGGAACTGGAAACGTATAAATCGCACCTAGCACTAACGTGCAATTTATCCGAGTCCGGTTTTCAGGAATGGAATAATTTCCAGAGATTTGTTTTGAAGTCAACAATCATAAATTGTTAGACAAAATTAATAGGCAAAACACTAAGTTGAAGTTTCTTTTAAAGAAACACAATGTCAATGTATCTCCTAAAAACTGGAAATTACTTCACCTCAATTAGAGTCAATAGTTGTTAACGAATCGTCGAAAATCTTTAATAATGAAGAGTTGACTTTCCTTGATCGAGGCCTAAAATTTGGAGTAGATCATTTGAAAACTCCTTTGGAAGACATTATTGCTGGCATTGAAAATCCATTTCAAAATTAGATGACAATTCAAAAACTTTATTAGAAACGCGTGCAAAATTCAACTTTCGAACAACTTACGCACTTGCGCAAGGAATGCCTCAGAACAAACAAGGAAAGATCATCTGATTATTAAAGATTTACGACAAAAGAATTGTTATTATTTAAAGGCTGATAAGGGAATAGGTTGGTTATTCTGGATAAACAAGACTATGTTGATAGAGTAGAGACTTTGCTGTCTGAGGGTCCTTACAGACCATTAGTCAAAAACGTAAAAATGAAGTTCCTTTAAATAAAATGATTAAATCAACAGAGTCTGTTTTGAAAGAATGTCCAAACCTAATTTCGCCCACACTAAAATTAAAATTAAAATTTCGAATCCTGAAATGCCAAAGCTTTACTGTTTACCAAAGATTCACAAAATAATAAATCGATGAGACCAATAGTTTCAGGTATCAACTCACCGACTTACTATTTATCACGATGGCTGTCAAATGAATTTAAGAATTTAAAGTTTAATAGTTTGTCTGTACAAAACTCTTTAGAGTTCATTAATAAAATTAAAAATATCACATTAGAAGAGAACGAAATCTTAATTTCATTTGATGTCAGTTCATTATTCCCTAGTGTTCCAATACCACGTACCTTAACATATTTAAAGGATGTTCTTATAGATAGTGATATTGATGATGATAAAGTTGAGGACTATATCAAGCTTGTTTCGCATTGCATGTCCCAGAACTGTTTTCAATTCAACAACAAGTTGTACGAACAACATGAAGGCACAGCAATGGGAAATAGCTTATCACCTTTCATAGCAAATTTATTTATGTCTCGTTTTGAAACCGAGTTAAAAGAAAACTCCAAATACTTCCCAAGAATATGGTTAAGGTACGTGGATGATATTTTGCAGTTTTGACACTTCTAAATCAAATGTTGATGATTCTCTTAAAGAAATGAATTCAAAATTTCAAAGTATAAAATTTACGTATGAACTAGAGAATAATGGACAATTACCCTTTTTAGATACATTAGTAATTAGAAATGGTAATAAATTAGAATTTGACATTTATAGAAAAGAAACCAATGTAAATCGCTTTATTTTGTCTTTCTCTAATCATAGCATACAACATAAGTTGGCTTCATTTAACTTTTTAATTAATAGATTATTGAATTTCCCTTTAAATAAAAACAGATTTAATAAGGAATTTGCTCTTATTAAACAAATAGCGAATTGCAATGGTTTCTCTTCTGATATTATAGATAATATTTTTAGAAAGTGTAAAAATAGGATCAACATCCGTAAATCAACGACTTTGCAATCAACCACCTCTAACGATAATGTTAAATATGTTAAACTTCCGTTTCACAAAACCACAAAAGGTCTTGATAAAATATTCAAACAGTGTAATTTCAAAATTGCTTTCACTAATAATAATAAAATTAAAGATTTGCTAGGTAATCCAAAAGACAAGGTGGAAAAATTGCAAAAGTCGGGGATTTATGAAATTAGTTGTGCAGGGCCAGGGTGTTTTCAAAAATATATTGGTCAGACCAAGAGGAATATAACAACAAGATTTAAAGAACACGTTGCTCATTTCAAATATGGTAAATATGAAAGGTCTCAGGTCGCCAAACATATATTTGAAACCAGCCACCCCGTTAAACTAGAAAATGTTAAATTGTTAAAAGCGGTACCAACGTTTTCCTCCTTAAATGCCTATGAATCAATTAAAATTGTTAAACATAAAGGACCCCTCTTAAACACCGATAAAGGGCCAATAGAGTCATCTGCTTTGCTTTCCTATTGGTCAACAACCAATGAGAAAGCAAGATTAAACTGGTTCCGCTTCAGTAGATTTAGAATTAGTATAAATTAGGTAGTTTTAAGTTATAATGTCACAATTCACTTGTTTGTTGTTGAGAACACCAGCCTGCGGGTGAGGAGAATATCCTCGATAGTGTTTAAAGCAACAATATAGTAAATTATACAGCTAATTTTTTTAATTTTTTTTTTTCTTTTTTCTCTACTGATGATGACCACATAGTGGTCGAAATACGTATCTAGTAATTTAAATATTTTTGTGGTTAAGGGTTTTTATTTAATTTTATTTAAATCGTGCCACAGTGTTCCTATAGATTATTAACTATGACTTCCCGGTCTTCGGAACTTAATAGGTATCGGAGCTTAGCTCTTAAAATTAGTTTTGTAAAAGCAGATATTCGATTTCTAAAAAGTTGTAAAGCCCACAAAGTTTTTCCAAATTTCATTAACGTAAAAATCAGCAGTAATTGTAAACGTAGTAACGCAATAATCAATTTTGCAAAAGATAAATGGCTTAATTTGGAAATCAAATATCTGTACAGTAAACTTAGTAGATTGGAACTGGAAACGTATAAATCGCACCTAGCACTAACGTGCAATTTATCCGAGTCCGGTTTTCAGGAATGGAATAATTTCCAGAGATTTGTTTTGAAGTCAACAATCATAAATTGTTAGACAAAATTAATAGGCAAAACACTAAGTTGAAGTTTCTTTTAAAGAAACACAATGTCAATGTATCTCCTAAAAAACTGGAAATTACTTCACCTCAATTAGAGTCAATAGTTGTTAACGAATCGTCGAAAATCTTTAATAATGAAGAGTTGACTTTCCTTGATCGAGGCCTAAAATTTGGAGTAGATTATTTGAAAACTCCTTTGGAAGACATTATTGCTGGCATTGAAAATCCATTTCAAAATTAGATGACAATTCAAAAACTTTATTAGAAACGCGTGCAAAATTCAACTTTCGAACAACTTACGCACTTGCGCAAGGAATGCCTCAGAACAAACAAGGAAAGATCATCTGATTATTAAAGATTTACGACAAAAGAATTGTTATTATTTAAAGGCTGATAAGGGAATAGGTTGGTTATTCTGGATAAACAAGACTATGTTGATAGAGTAGAGACTTTGCTGTCTGAGGGTCCTTACAGACCATTAGTCAAAAACGTAAAATGAAGTT
Source organism: Platerodrilus igneus (assembly GCA_036346225.1). Lineage (NCBI taxonomy): Eukaryota > Metazoa > Arthropoda > Insecta > Coleoptera > Lycidae > Platerodrilus > Platerodrilus igneus. Next base: position 582,567 of record JARFIW010000916.1, on the reverse strand, counting down.
CCTTTAAATAAAATGATTAAATCAACAGAGTCTGTTTTGAAAGAATGTCCAAACCTAATTTCGCCCACACTAAAATTAAAATTAAAAATTTCGAATCCTGAAATGCCAAAGCTTTACTGTTTACCAAAGATTCACAAAATAATAAATCGATGAGACCAATAGTTTCAGGTATCAACTCACCGACTTACTATTTATCACGATGGCTGTCAAATGAATTTAAGAATTTAAAGTTTAATAGTTTGTCTGTACAAAGCTCTTTAGAGTTCATTAATAAAATTAAAAATATCACATTAGAAGAGAACGAAATCTTAATTTCATTTGATGTCAGTTCATTATTCCCTAGTGTTCCAATTCCACGTACCTTAACATATTTAAAGGATGTTCTTATAGATAGTGATATTGATGATGATAAAGTTGAGGACTATATCAAGCTTGTTTCGCATTGCATGTCCCAGAACTGTTTTCAATTCAACAACAAGTTGTACGAACAACATGAAGGCACAGCAATGGGAAATAGCTTATCACCTTTCATAGCAAATTTATTTATGTCTCGTTTTGAAACCGAGTTAAAAGAAAACTCCAAATACTTCCCAAGAATATGGTTAAGGTACGTGGATGATATTTTTGCAGTTTTTGACACTTCTAAATCAAATGTTGATGATTTTCTTAAAGAAATGAATTCAAAATTTCAAAGTATAAAATTTACGTATGAACTAGAGAATAATGGACAATTACCCTTTTTAGATACATTAGTAATTAGAAATGGTAATAAATTAGAATTTGACATTTATAGAAAAGAAACCAATGTAAATCGCTTTATTTTGTCTTCCTCTAATCATAGCATGCAACATAAGTTGGCTTCATTTAACTTTTAATTAATAGATTATTGAATTTCCTTTAAATAAAAACAGATTTAATAAGGAATTTGCTCTTATTAAACAAATAGCGAATTGCAATGGTTTCTCTTCTGATATTATAGATAATATTTTTAGAAAGTGTAAAATAGGATCAACATCCGTAAATCAACGACTTTGCAATCAACCACCTCTAACGATAATGTTAAATATGTTAAACTTCCGTTTCACAAAACCACAAAGGGTCTTGATAAAATATTCAAACAGTGTAATTTCAAAATTGCTTTCACTAATAATAATAAAATTAAAGATTTGCTAGGTAATCCAAAAGACAAGGTGGAAAATTGCAAAAGTCGGGGATTTATGAAATTAGTTGTGCAGGGCCAGGGTGTTTTCAAAATATATTGGTCAGACCAAGAGGAATATAACAACAAGATTTAAAAACACGTTGCTCATTTCAAATATGGTAAATATGAAAGGTCTCAGGTCGCCAAACATATATTTGAAACCAGCCACCCGTTAAACTAGAAAATGTTAAATTGTTAAAAGCGGTACCAACGTTTTCCTCCTTAAATGCCTATGAATCAATTAAAATTGTTAAACATAAAGGACCCCTCTTAAACACCGATAAAGGGCCAATAGAGTCATCTGCTTTGCTTTCCCTATTTGTCAACAACCAATGAGAAAGCAAGATTAAATTGGTTCCGCTTCAGTAGATTTAGAATTAGTATAAATTAAGTAGATTTAAGTTATAATGTCACAATTCACTTGTTTGTTGTTGAGAACACCAGCCTGCGGGTGAGGAGAATATCCTCGATAGTGTTTAAAGCAACAATATAGTAAATTATACAGCTAATTTTTTTTTTTTTCTCAACTGATGATGACCACATAGTGGTCGAAATACGTATCTAGTAATTTAAATATTTTTTGTGGTTAAGGGTTTTTATTTAATTTTATTTAAATCGTGCCACAGTGTTCCTATAGATTATTAGGAAAAATCTAAATATATATTCGTTGCACCTAGCACACAGTTTGTGCCTTTGTGCTATTTCACCTGACACTTCGGGTTTTATTCTCTTGGTAACAGTTGGCACGGAAGAGGTCCGACTCAAGTGCCTTTAGCCAAAAAATATTAACTATAAGAAAAAATAACATAATGAGACTTAAAACAATCAAAAATACATTAATATCATGGCAAGTAACTCACTCTAAGCCACAAGGGTATTCTGCCGACGCGTTTCGCTTTAATTGGGACTCATCAGGACAGGAGTAGCAAAGTTGTAATATTTATACAGTTGTACCTGTATAAATTGCAACTGTATAAATATTACAATTTCGCTACTCCTGTCCTGATGAGCCCAAATTATGGCGAAACGTGTCGGCAGGATGCTCTTGTGACTTAGAGTGTCACTTACCATGATTTTATGTATTTTTGATTGATTTAAGACTCATTATATTACTTTTTCTTATAGTTATATTTTTTGACTAAAGGCAGTTGAGTCGCACCTCTTCCGTGCCAACTGTTACCAGGAGAAAAAAACCTGCAGTGTCAGGTGAAATAGCACAAAGGCACAAACTGTGTGCTAATTGCAACTGTATAAATATTACAACTTGGCTACTCTTGTCCTGATGAGCCCCAATTAGGGCAAAACACGTCGGCAGGATGCCCTTGTGGCTTAGAGTAAGTCACTTGTTATGATATTAATATATATAATGCTATGATAAGAGGGTAGTTTAAGTAGATTAAGCTATAGGGGTCGTAGAAGATGTAAATAACTTTAAATTTAAGAAAATCAAATAATTCTATCAATTATAGGAGTATATCGACTATTCTACAAAAAGTCAATTGCGAGGACACTGTATATAACGGATATTTGATCTAATGCATGAGAAAGAAGCTCATTTAGTAATAATCCGATACCATTTAATTAGAATAGTAATGTGTGCGTCGTATAATTTACGAGTAAAGATAAGATTTTAGAAGCAACTAATTGCAGCAAATAAAATTATCGGAAAACATAGATAAATTGGCATTCCAAATATTTAATAATTATTACGTCGAAAATATCAACGCATCTATATGCAAACGCATCTTAATACGTCACTAAATACGTGACTACAAAGAATACATTTGTTCAGAAAACCAAGATTCTGTAACAAAGAAATAAACACAAGGCGGTTCACTGTATAATAAGTTTTGGACCTATAAACTACAAACATAAAATTATGTGATTGAATGTGGGTAATAATTGGGCATCCTGAGATATAACCATATGATACAGAACGCTTACGTGACTGATAAAGCATTGTCAACCTAAAATTCGACAGGGATTTTGAGAAAATACCGAGTTCCGCCAGAGATAAGGCAAAGTACAAGCCTTGATCAATAAACACGCCAATGGAAACGATTGGTGGGAAGGGCTTATAAATACAATAGAAAATGAATAAAGAGGTCAGTTTATATTCAACTAAGCACCCACTATGCTAAAATGTAATAGAAATTTACGTAATGAAATTAATTAATGAAACGTTAAAATTCAGAATAAATAAAATTTGAAAGTGCAAAAATTTGTGCGACGAAAAATAAGCCGATCTACAAATAGACGTAAGTTAAACAATTCATTAAATTTATTTTTAATATTTAACAAAACAGGGCTTTTTTTGTTGAGACGGCTTTTGGTTGTGACGGTTTTTTTGTTGATACCACTTTTGTTGAGACGGCTTTTGTTGAGTCGATGTTCATGTCGAGATCTAAACCTTAACACAAATTTAAAAATACGTCTGAAAGTGAGATCAAAAGGGTACTCAAAGTTAATTCAAGGAAAAATACCAGAAATTAAAAGTGGATAATTCTGGCCAATAAGTAGAGCGAACACATCAAGAGATGCAGACCACAGACACCATGAGGGAACTCCAGTGACCGTTCCAGGTTAGCGATTTTTAAACATTTTATTATTTAAAGACTGTTTCATATTTAATATTTACTATACATTATGTATTTATAAGAGTCATCAAAAGATCATTTGAAAATATGAAAACAGGGAAGGCATCTTAGAACGTTCGAAGATACTTGAGAGTAATCAAAAGATATTTTTGCTGGCTTTCAGGAAAGCATAAATTTGGAAAATGTAAATATTCTATACAGGCGAAAATTTTTGAGGTTACACAACATTGTACATATTATCAATTATTATGTTGTGTGATTTTGAACTGCTTTATTTAAATCCATTTAAAGGTTAAAATAAGATCTTTATTATTAGGAAGTCGAGCATTCAGTGAGCTAGTTGTGGTAAACAAATATAACGTACAAATCGTGTGGTTTAATGAGAAATATCATATCAATATAATGACACGCCCAATCGTGGGGCAAATCACAGCAATAAAAATGACGCCCAACATTAGGGCTTAAAGAAAATAAAGTAAATATCATTTCAAATAAAAATTCATATCGATTAAAAATATCACAACAATAATAATGGCACTCACCGTAGAGGCTTAAAATCCAAAAAGGCTATTTCATATCTATATATATATATATATATATATATATATACTATATATATATATATATATATATATTATAGATTAAGGGAAAGGTAGACCAAACAACCAGTTAGTTAGACATTCGATTTATTTGTGATGTCTAGCTTTCGAAATTTACTTCAATTTCTTCTTCAGAACACTAAAATATAAATAACTAAAATAACACATTTAAAATACAATATTCTAATCTTACACAAACGTGAGATAGGTCAAATAAGTAAAACGTTCAGCATACTTAAAATTTTGGCAAATTACAAATACTCATGTGATTATATATAGTTAACGCTACACCCAATTTGAACACTAAGTTATACTATCAAAATTTTTTTTCTCTCACACAATATCAAATGACTACAAAATCAACCAAATAATGTTAGAGTTTACAATTGACTAACAAAATTTCTTGATCGTACCGAAAACATATGTGATAAGCAAAAACTTGTTAAGCAGTTATTAAAATAGACCTGTATGAAACATTAACTTCTAATATATATGTGACTCAATTACTCATCCTCTGCACCATCATACCCATGTAAATGTGGCAATGTCAGAAGGTAGGTATATATAACACTCAATTTGTCAGTGTCTGATTTTTTGTTCATTCGATTTGCCTAACCATTAATAAAAAACGTTTACAGAAATTTCCTTTTTTGTAAAGTTTGCTTCTATAGCTAGAATCTTTACTCCATCAAAATCAATTTTATGTCCTAATTCGAGCACATGTGATGCCAAGGTACACCGCTCAGGTTTAAGTTTGACATCACTTTTATGTAACGAGATCCTTGACTTCATAATTTGTGACGTATGCCCTATACAATTGTGTACACAATCGATACAAGAAATTTTGTACACTACACGTGATTGTGCGCATGCCGGTAACCTAGATTTCAACCTAGTAAAAATACTTCCTACTGTTTTTGTGTACTTTCTTCCTATAACAATATCTTCTGTTTTGAAAATGTTAATCAGTTTGTCAGTTTAGGATCTAATTTAAGTTTAAGAGATGAATTTAGTAATTGACATATCGGTTGGTTGTTTTCCACTATTTTCATCACTATTAGCTTTTCTACCATTGCCCCAGTATTTGTATTTATTTTATTGGATTTAAAAATGATTTTGTTAACCAAAGATCTCAGGTATCCGTTATCCATTAGTAAATACGATAACTTCACCATACCTCTAAGGTGTTTATATAGAGCTAATCCTGCCCCCTTGTTTTCCAGCTTCTCGCACGGTCCTCCAACGGATAAACAAACATTTCCGGTATTTTGCTAACCTTCGGCTCCCTTTTTGAAACTTCAAGCATAACGGCTACAAAATTCCACCTAATTTTGAAACAAACATCAACAGTTTTCCACCCTGCATCGAGTATTAACGCACGAACACAGAAAATACCAAGAAAATCGCTCTTAACCGTCTAACGGTCGGTCGATGCATTCGCCTAAAAACTAGCCTCAACAGATATTGATTCCTACTAGATCACGCGTCACAAATGAAACAAACTTAGTCTTTCTTTCTTCCTCTCCTATACAACGATTTTCCATCTCATGTCGTTATTATGAACCCCACTTGGATAAGTGCCCTTCTATAACTTTTAAAATGTTCAATTATATTTCTTAATTTCTTTCCTTATTTTCGATTGATACAAACACCATTCATCTCACTCTCGCTAATAACTTTAGAACTACCCTTGTTTCCCTGTTTGTTACGATGTTTAACTGATATTCGACTTTAGCATCTCCTTCTGTTATGTGCTGTAACAAAGTTCGTCCTTTTGTGATATCGATCCGTGTCTGCCTTTAACGTTTATTTACATTCGTAGAAATTATTGATTTTCTTTCCTGTCCATAACAAGCTCGTGTTTTTAATACTATCTTACGCTAAACTGTATTGAAATGTTTCCATATTATTAACACATGCCCTTAAAATTATAGATCCTACGCTAAAGCAAATTCTAAAAACTTTTAAACCATTGTACACTGTTTTATAATAATTAACGCGGCGTTTTTATCCTGTATACAAACTAAATGCTCTTGTTGATGGATGTTTAACATTTGTCGTCCTACTCTAATAAATATTATGACGTTTTTTTTGCTAATGAATGCAAACCTGAAACTAAAATCAAATTAACTCAAAGTACCTACCTTAAATTGATTAATCATTACCTTAAATATGTAAACACTTAATTAAATTTTTTATAGATGGTATCTACACACGCAAGCTTGAACTATATATATATATATATATATATATATATAGATATATATATATATGATAGATTTTTACTTCTTGACCTTGATATTTGTAATATATAAATGTATGATTTTTTTGGGTTTTAAGGTCATTTAACTTGAAGCTTGTTCGTATATATTTTTTCAAGTTAAATGATCTTAAAACCCAAGAAAATCATACATTATATATATATATATATATCTATTTTAACCTACAAATTACACGATAAGATAAACTATATATATATATATATATATATATATATATATATATATATATTGCTACGATATCGCCGCTCGTCAGATGTGTAACGACCAATTGCCTTCTGATCGTCAATCCTGTGTGCCTTTAAAATAATTTAAATTTAACACATTAATTTTATACCCCGACTAGCTCAATGATACCCCGCACAGAGTGAATGACGATATGATATCAAAGAATTTTTACCCACTCGCGTCTAGCACTCCATATACCTGAATAATGCAAGCCAAATTCACTAAAATTCGTATAATAAGTGAAGAAAACTTACAATTTACTATTTACAGAACTTTAAAATCAAAATAAATATTGCTATCAAATTTGTTCATTGCGGAGATCATAAACCTTTTTACACCTTTTTTTGTCAATTAAAGCTAGAAAAAAGAATTGTAATTTACCATGAATCTTGCGTTGAATGTTCAAAGAACTATTCTTTTTTAAAAAAGTACCTTTGCGTATCAACCAAAATTTTGTTGACCTTATACATAAATATCTAAATTACATGCAATTCTTAAATTTATCAAATATTTGAAATAATAAAAGTAACATACTATAAATTTAAAAAATAATTCTGACCTTATGTTCTTGCTAAAACTTCTTATTAGAGCTTTTTGATCGAAATCGGTTGCTTGTTCTGTGGCTAACCCTTAGTTTGGCGTGCTCCCCAATACTTCAAAAATGTTTATCATCGACTTGAAGTTGTTTTTGGAGTACTATCCTGTACTTCGAGGTGATTTAGTTTCGATTTTAGTTTCCTTACTTAGAGTCGATTTATAGTTGTGTCCTTACTTAGACGATTTTAATTTGTATCCTTACTTAGAGTCGATTTTAATTTCCCATATATAGGGTCGATTTAATCTCGTATACTTAAAGCCCTAAATAAATTGTAAAGATTTTGTTTATATTAATTAAGTCTAGACTTACGTTTTATATTAATGGCAGAGTTTTACACTCGTATTTCAATGCGCACTTTTATTATTTACTTCACTTGTAATTCTTAATTTCTATTACTTGTCACTTTGACTAAATTGATATTTACGTAATAATTTGGTTTCAACTGTTACAGTTCGCGCGTCGAATATAGAATGCTTTCGCTTATAGACTCTGGTCAGTTTTATAGACAACTTCGTTCCACATGCTCGTATTGGTTGACCGTTTCCTATCTTGTTATTAGTCCATGGCCAAGGCGTTGCCATTATCTGCTATTTTCAACCTATTGGGTTTTATTCAGGGTTGCTTGTTATAGACGCTTGGTTTAGTACGTAGACAAAAGCTTTGTATTATAGAATTTATCACCAAATGGTATTTTGTACCTTTCGACTTGCACGTAGACGTAATTTTTAGTCTTCATACCTTGTTTACTTAAGTTGGGTTTTGTTAACTGTGGCAATTTCTACATTTCAAATATCACGCACACTTTCGCCTCAATATATATTTCTTATTGCGTTATGAAATACGTTTGTTTTTCAAACGTTTGTTTATTACAAACTTATACAAATTATATTGATTTTATTGACATCTATTTCTTACGCAAATGCGTCGAGTTTAAAAGAGATTTTATTTCACGTATATTTTACTTTAAATATGCCTAAATTGTATTTCTTTTGAGTTGATGAATGTTTTAAATGTTTTAAAATGGATTGGGTTGCGCCCGCAATTATTTATTTTACTAAATGTGGTTAAGTTTTTACAGAATGAGCTTCCTTTTATTAACAGTAGCTTGTTCTTGATTTTATACAGGGTGATTTGTATCTGCTCTTTGCATAATGAACGAATTATTTACATTTTAGGATTTAAGCGTTTGGTTTTGGCGGTTTTTATGATATTTACATGAAGTATTTCTCCATTGTGACCTTATGTACCCTTAAGTAACCCTATTATCATGGCAACATATATAAAAATTTTAAACAAAATATTGCATAAATTTATAATTAAGCATTCATACGGAAATAAAATTACAGATCTGTTGGAAGGGTGTCTACTCAGAGTACACTCATATGAAGCAATGCATTGAGGAGGATTTGGAAGCTTATGAAAAACACTTATATCTAATTAATAACCTACTTCAATACTTAATTTATCTTAGCTGAAAAATATATCTACCAAAACTATATTTGTAGTTTACGCTTCACCTGCTTTTATTCATCTGAGTTCACTACCTTCTTTGTACCTACTTTTCTGTATATCTTAGTGACATCAATATTCCGCATAAAAGCTTTCAATTTTCTGTACAAATCAAATATTATTTTAGAAGTGTTGTTGTTATCCTTTGGCAGGCAGAATACGTCGGAACAACTTTTGTTTCTATTTTGAATACGATGGAATGCTCCAGGGAAGGATCAAAATGCAAACAAGGTAAACTGATTCTACGAGCTACGATTGCTTCCGTGCATTGTTGATTTCGGCCTTTTAGCGAAACAACCATGAAGCAGGGATTTCTACAATTTCATTTACTTGAGAATTCTCACTAATTATGTAAAGAACTCTTCCAATTAAATGTTGAGAAAAACAAAGATAATAAGGCGTAAGTTATAAAACACGGAGAGATTAAAGGGTTATTACAAGATCTGGTGTTATAACAAAATCTGTGAGTAGAAAAAAAATCTTTTGCAAATTGCTTTATTGCAATTACCTGCCCGAGCTGTGGTTTTAAACACGTCCAGCGCCATTATTTATGATGGTAACGTATTTCATTATGCTGTTTAATATGGATATGGGAATAACTTCATAAATATTATAAAGTGCTTTACTTGGGTAGAAGTAAACGAAAAAGGGCCGTAAGAGTTGGAATAGTAGCGTATAATTTTTCCACTACCTTCAGAAAGAAACGGAGGGGGGCTTCTTATAGAAAAATGTTGTAACATTCCTATAAAAGTATATCGAAATCAAGTTTCAATTAATAGCTTATGTGTTGGAGGAATTCCGAAAATTACATAGAATAATATTACTTTAAACTCATCATTAGTATTTATCAATGTTATGCAATTTATTCATTTCCAGGTATAATTCATGTAGAATATTTAATACTTCGTCCTCCCGAAGCAGGTATTTCACTAATCAATTATTCTACTGACTAGTGGCTGCCCTTATCCAGGCGGCTCCGTGGCTTAGTTGGTTCGCATGTGATTACTAAGCCCAAGGTTCCGGGTTCGATTCCCGACACGGACTGCTTGGAAATAAGCGAGCATTTTTTTCAAAAATACGCTCTGGTTCGCCGCGAATGGTTCGGTAATCAGAACTTACGGTTGAATTAGTTTAATCCTGGATCTTGATTTAAGACGATGGTGTTTTGTTATAGCTAACGTATCGAAACCGATAATGTGTAGATTTTTGTTGTACTATGATCTACTAGTAGGCACTAGAAATATTTCTATATCACACGCTTAATGTATTCGGGAAATACCTGTTACCTCGCGCTACTAAACGAATTTCCATAGATTACTCGACGCTCTGGTGATCTCACAGAACATGTAGTTAAACAAAGTCCGTCAAGTTGCCCGCCCTCCAGTTGACTGATTTGCTCCAAAACCTAGCACCCATTTGTTTATAGCTAGCACTAGCTAGCATCAAAGTAATAGAGGTAGCACCAAACCCATTTCAGAAATATAGGCAATTATATTCGGGGGGAACAACTTGTAACTGCCCTACCGTGCTCGGATATGCTCCAAAACCTAGCACCATGTAGTTAAGAGCTAGCACCAGCTTGCACCCAAGTAAGAAAGCTAACAGCTTAAAAACAAAATAGCGGTGATTTTTATTAAAAAAATTGCTAGCTCCCCCAGCTGTCCGATTTGATCCAAAACCTAGCACCATGTAGGTAAGAGCTAGCACCAACTAGCACCCAAGTAAGAAAGCTAGCACCTTCAAAACAAGATGGCGGCAATTTTACCAGCACCCCAGTTGTCCGATTTTCTCCAAAATCTAGCACCTCTGCTTATAGCTAGCACAAGCTAGCACCAAAGTTGAAGAACTAGCACCAAAGCCATTTCAGAAATATGGCCAATTATATGGGCTAACCCCCTCCCTACGTGTTCCAATATGCTCCAAAACCTAGCACCATGTAGCTTAGAGCAATCACCAGCTAGCGCCCAAGTAAAAAAGCTAGCATCTTAAAAACAAGATAGCGCAATTTAAAAAAAAAGAATTGCCAGTCTCTCCCCCCCCCAGTTGTTCGATTTGCTCCAAAACCTAACACCATGTAGGTTAGAACCAGCACCAGCTAGCGCCCAAGTAAGAAAGCTAGCACCTTAAAAACAAGATGGCGGCAATTTTGCCAGCACCCTCAGTTGTCCGATTTTACTCCAAAATCTAGCACCTCTGTTTATAGCTAGCACAAGCTTGCACCAAAGTTAAAGAACTAGCACCAAAGCCATTTCAGAAATATGGCCAATTATATGGGCTACCCCCCTCCCTACGTGTTCCAATATGCTTCAAAACCTAACACCATGTAGCTTAGAGCAATCACCAGCTAGCGCCCAAGTAAGAAAGCTGGCATCTTAAAAACGAGATAGCGCAATTTAGAAAAAAAATTGCCAGTCTCTCCCCCCCCCAGTTGTTTGATTTGCTCCAAAATCTAACACCATGTAGGTTAGAACCAGCACCAGCTAGCGCCCAAGTAAGAAAGCTAGCACCTTAAAAACAAGATGGCGGCAATTTTGCCAGCACCCCCAGTTGTCCGATTTGCTCCAAAATCTAGCACCTCTGTTTATAGCTAGCACAAGCTAGCACCAAAGTTTTAGAGCTAGCACCAAAGCAATTTCAGAAATATGGCCAATTATATTTGGGGGGCAACTTTACGCTAGCCCCTCCCCCTCCGTGTTCCGATATGCTTCTAAATCTAACACCTTGTAGCTTAAAGCAAGCACCAACTAACACCCAAGTAAGAAAGCACTTTGAAAACAAGATGGCGGCAATTTTTTTAAAAACTTTTGCCAGTCCCACCAGTTGTTCGATTTGCTCCGAAATCTAGCATCTTTTGGCTTATAGCTAGCACCAGCTAGCACCAATGTTGTAGACCTAGTACCAACTATTTTAGAAATATGGCCAATTACATTCGGGGGAAGGGACTTGACGCTAGCGCCCCCCGTGCTCCGATATGCTCCAAAACCTAGCACCGTGAAGGTTAAAGGTAGCACCAGCTAGCGCCCAAGTAAAAAAGCTAGCACCTTAAAAGAAAGATGGCGACAATTTTGCCAGCACCTTCAGTTGTCCGATTTGCTCCAAAATCTAGCACATCTGCTTATAGCTAGCACAAGCTAGCACCAAAGTGGTAGAGCTAGCATCAAAGCCATTTCAAAATTATGGCCAATTATATTTGGGGTGGCAACTTGACACTAGCCGTCCCCTCTGTGTTCCGATATGCTCCAAAACCTAGCGCTATGTAGCTTAGAGCAAGCACCAGCTAGCACCCAAGTAAGAAAGCCAGCACCTCAAAAACAAAATGGCGGCGATTTTTTAAAGATATTTTGCCAACCCCTCAGTTGTCATTTGCTCCAAAATCTAGCGCCTCTTTACTTATAGCTAGCATTAGCTAGCACTAAAGTTGCAAAGCTAGCATCAAAGCCATTTGAGAAATATAGCCAATTACACTCGGGGGAGGAGTTCACTTGACGATAGTCCCCCCCCCCCCATATAATTGGCCATATTTCTAAAATGGCTTTAGTGTTAGCCCTACAACTTTGGTGCTGGCTGGTGCTAGCTATAAGCAAAGAGGTGTTAGATTTTGGAGCAAATTGGACAACTTGGGAGGGCTCATCCCTTTCCTAATATTTACTTCGCCGTTCTTGCTCAATTTCTGTTGCCGCTGTTTGCTGTTTGTATAAGCTATGTACTATCCGTCTATCCCTAAAACTCATTATAATCTTTTTGAATATTTCGAACATTTTTTTTCATTTTACCTTGTCGAATGCTTTTTCCAGATTTACAAACCCTATATACACGATTTCCTCTTTTCTATTGTTTTCTCCATTATCACCCTCAGAGCTAAAATAGCCTCCCGTGTTCCCCTGTTTCGCCCAAACCCAAATTGATCTTCTCCTAGTATTTCTTTAGCTCGTTTTTTCCATTCGTCTTTATACAGTTCTAGTTAATATTTTTGACACGTGTGCTGTCAAACTTGTTCCAAAATTTTCACATCTATCCGCGCCTTTCTTTTTAGGTATAGTTACTATGATGCTACGTTTGAAATCTTTGGGTATCTCGCCTGTCTCATACATATAGCTTACAAGTTGGAAGAGACGTTCTGTTACTGCTTGTCCAGCGGCTTTTAGAGTTTCTGCTTGCACCTTATCTGTACCCTGCGCTTTACCATTTTCCAGATTCTTTAATACATATTCAAACTCATCTCTAAGTATGGGATAACCCAAGTCATCATTTTCAATGTCTGATTCCTGTTCTACTGCTGTTAGTTCCTCTCCTGCATATAAATTCCCTATATAGTCTTGCCATTTCACCACTTTCTCTACATTTTCTATAATGACATATCCTACCGCGTCCCCTATATATTTTCTGCTATATGGTTTTAAAATCCCTAAAATTGATTCTAATTAGTTTATATGCTTCGTCTGTCTTTCGTATTTCCATTTTAGTTTGTACCTCTTTGCACTTTTCATCAATCCATTATTCTTTAGCTATCCTGCATTTGCGAATAATTTCCCATTTTATGGCTTTGTATCAGTTTTCCTGTTTCGTCTGATCTGTTTTTGTATTTTCGTCTTTCTTCTATTAAATTCAGGATATCCTTTGTTAACCATGGTTTCTTATTTTCTTTTTGTGTATACTCCAGAATATCTCTAGCCGCCATATCTAAGCTGGATTCATTGTTATTCCACTCTGTTTCTACTTCCTTAGTATCAGAAATTTTTCCAATATCTTTCAACAATTCATTTGACCTTTTTTCAAATCGCTCGTGAATATCTTTATCTTTTAGTTTCTCAAAGTCAAAGTGCCTTTTTTCCGTTTCTTTTTTACAAATTTTTTATTTTAAGCGCGGCCTTCGTAATTACGATGTTGTTTTCAGTGTCTATATCTGCCTGTTGGTAGCTTCTACAGTCTTTTACATGATTCCTAAACCGGTGTATAATAAGAATGTAATCTATTTGATTTCTTCCTATATCTCCTGGCATCTTCCACGTCTTCTAGCATGATGTTGCAACAATGTGTTTGTGACAATTAAAATGTTCTTGTCGCAAAATTCTACCAGTCTATTTCGCATGTCGTTTCTCGTGCCTAAACCAGATAATCCTACTACCACTCCTTCCCTACCCTCACCTAGCACTACATTAAAATCCCCCGTAATGATTATATTTTTATGTTTTTTGCGTGGGTTAGTATGTCTTCGATATCTTTGAAGATCGCTTCTACCTCTTTTTCACTCTAGCTAGAGGTGGGCATGTATTTACTGGTATAGATTCTAATCTAACCATGAGTACTCTTTTGTTGTAAGTAATTTTTAACACAGTGTCGTCTCTTTTTTTTGCATAACTCTCCCCACACCAAAATTTCCTTCCTCTGCTCCTGTGTGAATTACCATGAAGTTTCCACTTCAAAGATCCCCCTCCTCTAGCCACCGACCTTCGCTGATTACTACTATATTTAGTGCTAACCTATCCATTTCAATTTTTAAGTTCTCTAGCTTACCTACTTGTCTCATACTGCTGACATTGCACGCTCCGACTCGCAGAATGTTCCAGACTCTTTTTCTAGATTTTCTGATGACATCCTCCGGTGTAGTCTCCTCCCGGAAATCCAAATGGTGGACTATTTTAATTTCGGAGTTTTTTACCCCAGAGGATGTCATCATTTTTAATAACAATTTAAGTGCTGTGTACTTGGGATTTAATGTGGTGGTTTCTTGTTGCCTTCCACATCGCAGTAGTGTGTCTTAGAATGCCATATCGACACCTATGGCCTCCGACAATCTAAGTACCTTGCATTTGATCTTCCAATGCTCCGCCCGAAGGTACTACATTTGCCAGAAAGCCAGTTTTTTATCTGAAAAGTTTTGAATTTTGCCGAACCCTTGCTGTTCCTAGCAAGGTAGGGATCTTTAACGTGCACGACAACACTCACATACGGGACCTTCATTTTACCTCTCATCCTAACGATCGTGTATTTTTGTGAAAAATGCTCGCCTAATATTTTTCAAGCGGACAGTGTCGAGATTTAAACCCGGGACCTTGGGCATATTATTCACACACATGCCAACTACGCCACGGAGCCGCCTACAATCTAAGTACCGAAAGAGGCGCTGTCTTTTTTCGTAAACTTGTCTTAATCTGATTCCTCACTAAAAACCCCACTAATTTGGTTAAACCTAGAGTTCGACTCTTTAGATCGCTGGAACTCTGAAGCCGTTCTACTCGTTCTAGTAATCTAGAACTTCTTCAAGATGCAGGTCTATTCAGAACTTTTTATTCTTTATATTATCGAAATTTAAATAGTTACTTTGAGTAGCTTATGGGTAAGTTATATATAGACAATACTGTGTATCAATAACCCAAATGGATATCGAACATAGAGCCAATATTAAGTTCTGTTTCAAACTTTTTAAAACTTTTATCGAAACTCTTCAGTTGATGAAACAACATTATGATGATGAGTGTTTATCCCGTAGCAGAGTCCACGAGTGGTATACACGCTTTAAGGATTGTCGTGAAGACTTACGCGAGCACTACATGTTGAATAAACAAAATTTGAACAACTTAAGGTGTCATCGAAATTGTGCGTGCATTCGTCAGATATCAGCCAGTCTTGATTGAAATTAATATCTCTAAAACATGAATTTATCGCATTTTGACTGGACATTTTGGCTTCCGAAAAGCGTGCTTACGCTTTGTTCCAAAAAAGCGCAGAATTCAATATTCAAAACTCATGATTAAGAAGTCAAAAAAATGCATGATAAGGCGACATTTAACCGATCGACGTTTCTATCTGATTTTTTGACCAAAGGTCGCATTTTAATCATCAACCATTCGCCGTATTCGGCTGATTTAGCATCGTGTCCTATTCGGAAAAATGCATTTGCAGATGAAAAAAAAAGCATTATGGCGATATGGAATCTATCAAAAGGCTTACACCGATATTTTCAAAACATCTTTACAGACGACCTGAAACACTTATTCGTCATGCTTCTTGATCGTGCAAATCGCTGTGAAGTCTTAATGAGTGAAAGAAATGAGGTTTGTCAAAAAATAAGTCCTTATTCTCATTATGAGGATGTCCTGTTTTTTTTCTAAACGCACCTTGTATTGCATGAATGTTGTTGTTTTTGTTTGAATAATAAATTATAGTTTTAGAACAAAAAGTTCGACAATTGCTTATCCCAGAATTGCAAAAACGATATCAAAATGTTATGATAAAAAAAATTTGTAGTTTTGTTTTCTGGGTCTCACAGCCTTTTTCCGTGTTCTGTGGTATTCTTTTTCACCAGCGAAAGGAGTCTGTAATAAATAAAGTAATAATTGATAAAGAATAATTTTTCTAGTTGGTGATGCAGTACATTTAGAAATTGCTTTTAAACCAACACCAGCGACGACGAATCTTCCTCAAACATATTCCATGTTAAGCTTTCCAGATTTCATTTTTTAAGTTATATAAAAACATTTTATTTGAAGTCTTACTCCACGAAAACCTTTATAAAAATATAATAAAATATTAATTGATGTCAAATAGGAAGATCAAAGAGAATCGAAGTTCTATATTTAAAACCTTGGCATCTTCTGCTTCCTCGTATGGATATAAATTTGTCCTTAATTATAATGACTGTTAAAGTTACTACCATTCAACGCAATTCGATTCGTTCCGATTTCACTTAATTATGCGTTCTTTGCTCAAAAGCTTCAAACGTACCGAACTAGAAGAATTTAAGAGATATATAATGAATGAGCACCGTTTGTTAAACTGGATGAAATGACTTCGTTCCTAGAGACAATGTCCGTTCATAATGATAAACGCCTTTGTCTCAAAATGCGAAAACAGTTTATTCTGATATTGAAAGCGAGTTACATTTCTAAGCTTACGATTGTTATCTGTATTTAATTACACGGCAATTTAACAGTGTAAGCTAGGATCAAATAGATCTCTTTCTTATATACTTTGGCAGTTAGTTAAGACTAATTTAATTGATGCTACAAACAATTATATTTATAAGGTTATTGTCGCTATAAAGTTTATCACATTTGCCCATTATTGAGCGAAGTTGCGTTGTTTAGCAAAATATCTCTGAATTGGCATTGTTATTTGATATATACTGATGTGAAAAGAGGTCATGTAGAGGTCATTGAGCAACATTACGTGTCGATACAACACGCCAAACCTGAAAAAAGAAAGAAATTTGGTAAATACCAAGGTAATTGTAGAAACTTTTCTAAATAGAGACACTGTATATTATACAAAAACCCCATGATTTAAACGTTACACAACTTAATATTATCTTTTAAATACGAATAAAGTTTTGTACGTAAGTAAAACCCGTGTTCTGTAAATGCTTCTAATTAATTAGAAAGCAATTGATACTATTTAAAGAGCGTTACGTGTATTTTTATTTCAGTTCATTTCATAACAAGATTAAAAGGTATAAAATTTTATTTTCATTGAAAAACGTATAAACTAAAGCAGAATATTCAATTGTATATTTTAGAAGCCATAATTGAGATAAGACATTTAAAGATATAATAAATCAAAGATAACCACTAAACAACAGCAATTTAGATAAGCGGATAAAGTGCCCAATTAAGTATCATTGCAAGACGAAAAATGTACTATTTAACGCCACTTTCGAGGAAAATAATATTATTCCAAGGTATGAAACCAACCTGAAATTTATATTTTCTAGATTTTAATAAAGTAAAATTTATATTATACACAGCTATCAAAGAAAGCAATCGGGGTTAATTGAATTGAATTGATTGTAGTTCACGTTCGTGTCTTATGACACGTTTAAAAATTTCTGCCAAAAAATAATAATGAATTTCAAAGTTATGAACGTATAACAATTAGCGTTGAAAGTTGATTTTAACTTGACTGTAAAGAACTAAGATTTATAGTGCATAATGGAATTCGTTTAAAGAATGAATGGTGATAAATTCTTACTAAGTGAAAGAAGAATGATATATAAATTTTCAAAGGCATTTATTGCTAAATTACTTTTAACAGAATAGAACGGCATGAGATATGGTAGTGGAAGCTTAATTAACGATTTTGAACATAGAGAAGTTTATAATCCCAGCATAATCCAACGGGAAAACCAAGTATATTATTGTTTTAAAATCTTTTTAAAAGACATTTTGTTTGCGCTATTTATTTTTGTGGGTTAGATTATTATATAAGAATTCTGGTTTATAAAATTTTTGTAAGTGAATAGTTTAAAATTTTTGTTTATGGGTTCGGATTTCGGTAAAATTTGACCATTATAAAAAAATTTATTGAATGTATCTGATCAGCTACGTTTGACTTCGATTCAAGTTGGATTAATAAAAATTATTCATTCGCATTTCTAAAAATTTCTACATAGTGACTTACATAAGAGAGCTTTATGAAATGCTAATTATAAAGACAGATTTTTTGAGTTCTATATTAGTATCTAGTAGTTATACAAAAAAATTTTTTACTTCGTGAAATCTATTTGTAGATTTTAATGTTTATATGTAAGTATTTTTTGAATAATGTATGTAATGAAAAATATATGCGGACGTAGTAATTGTTATTTGAAGGATTGTCTGTTAACGAATATTAGACGTTATTATAAGTCTGGTGTTAGAATCTCGTCGTTTCATTTAGATTGAGCTAGCAAGATAATTCAAGCATCTTCAGGCTACAATTCAATGCATTTTTATTGACACCAAGCATGGGGTTTCATTTCATGATTTATTTTAAAGCTACAAGCTACGTCACTTTTATTGGCCCCTAACGTCGGGTCGCATCAGCTACTGAAAACAGTAATATATGTGTGCGTGTATTTATAATGACCTGATAATTAGGTCACGAAAGGTCATTGAAACCAAAATTATATAAATAAAATCAACCCAAAGAGAAGGTAACGAGAAAAAATTGAATTTTCCGAATATTTTATTGTTGCCCCCTGTATAACATAAGTGTACTTCTTCGACATTAAAAGACAAAACCCGTATTAATTTTGTGATTAAATTTCCGTGTATTGCATTTATGACGTTATTATAAATATTTATGGTTCCGGGTTGGGACCGTGTCATTTTATAAATTAAGGTCAACGTTTTGCCCACTTTTGTAAAGGGCTTAAGAAATATGTAATAAAATAAAAATATAAAAAAAATAATAAAGATAATGACGATAATATTAAGTTATAATGACTCCGGCCGTGAAAGCCTCCAACAATATACATTTATGACGGACTGTGACAACGGATATAAATTTAAACAGCCCAAAATTTAAATTCATTTATTTTAATTATGATTACTTAATAAAATCGAGTTTCATTGTAAGAGATAAATACAAAGCCATTTAATACATCCGCGGAAATACAATATCAATCTTATTGCATTTGCAATGGATAAAGAAAGCAATTGCAGGCTTCAATTATTTATGTAATTAATTTTCTGTGCAGAAAGATGCATTATAACACGTTTTAGGCGCCGTAAATGGCATAGAATAGTGTCAATATTCCCAAATGTAGATTTAAAAATATTTATTCTTGTTAAAGATGCCTTAAAACGCTTTTATTAGTATATAAATCACTCATTAAGAAAACAAAGCAAATTACATTTTCTGTGTACTTTCAAAGCACAAAATAGTTACCCCGTGTGTAAAATTTCCGCGTAAAAACATTAATCTAGTTACATTTACAAAGTTTAAAGACAAACCCCTCATTAACTAAATTGACTTTCGTGTGTGTCGATATATAAGTTAACTTTATTTTAAGAGTTTTTAAATAAAACCATATTCTAGAATTTTCGAGTACATTATTAATAGACAAATTCGACATCAATTACTAAGAAATGTCCGTTAAATTAATTATTGAATAAACACCGGCTTGAGGAACTTGAGGGAATATTAAAATGCAATAACATTAGATCAGAATTATTTTTATAGCTATACCTTTTTCAATACTAAAGAATGAGATGCGACCGTTGAGCTCGTATGTTAAAAGTGTAAAGTAAAAGCGTATTGTAAAGACGTCGCCATTAATGTGCATAAAAACACGTTTTAAGTAAAAGCAAAACACACTTCTCGTGTATTTAAAAGCCCCAATTTTTAAATCAATAATTGTACAAATTTAAGTCGTAAATGTAATAACTAATTTCAATCCTTAAACGATATCCAAATCGATCATTTTCAAGCGTAAATACAAAGCTATTTATTTTAACTTATTAATTATCATAAAAATACATATCCCGTTGCATAAAACGCCCGCTTTATTTAGCATAGGAATCACATCAATTTTGTTAAAAACTAACGCGTTAATCTTAATAAATGTGTATTAAAAATATGTTTTAGTTACCGTATAGCAAATATGTTTCTTAACCAATCGTTAAGAATGCAAATTGTTTGCATGATAAAGCAATTAAAGTTTAAATAAACTACCCAAATTGACTTTTGTATAACATAAATTTAATATTAAGTAAAGAATGTTCTCAAATATAAGGAATATAGAAAGGATGCGCCATTTGTACTTAAAACGTAAATATCTAATTTATAAATGAACATTTATTCCAAGAATCCGCAGGAACATAAAAATGCAATAAAAAACCCAGAAAATCAATAAGAATTATTTATTATCTTTCGCATTACTACTGGATAGGGTGAGACGCCACAATTAGCTCCTTATGTTATACAAAGACGAACAGCGCACGTCACTAAGAAATAAATCACGCTAATAAGGTAATAAAACTTGGAGTTCTCAAAAATTTGCATCAAATAGGTGGATAATTTTTCCATTCGGAGCTCAAACAATCTGAAAGGACTGACGTAGTCATAATAAATTGTATATAAATGGGAACTTTTATTAAAGAGATTCATTCTTGAATTCGATCGCTAAAATGTTACTCTGAGAAGAAATTGTTTTAAAGTATGCAATACGCATACCGTAATTAATAACTACAATGTAACAGCGGATACAGAAGTTAGTTTTAAACGTAGCCTGCATAGATATGAAAGTTTTTAAATACAGTTATTTGATTCTGTAATATACAATGAAGAGGGAAAATTCTTTGATACCAAGCTACTTTAAATTGATTAATTAGAAAGAACATTTAAGAAAATGGTAAATCTTGTAAGTTGATTTTGACGTCAATTTAGAATAGAAGCAGAAGATATTTAATTCCGTTAATTAAGAATTGGAAAAGTTTTTTTACTTTGTAACACATATTTGATTATTGGTCATTTAATTTAAGGTAGAATAACTCTTAATCATATATTTTTATTGTAAAAGTTTTTACCAGGAAAGTTTGTGCTGAAAGTTCGAAACAGTCTGATTTTTCAAATAGATTATCTGTCAAGGATTTTTTTAGGCCAAAACAAACCTTACAGGCGTGGAAATCAGCCAGGTGAACTATCCGCAAGAGAAGAAATTTTAGTTCTGTAAATTTAAACTTAGATAAGGTAAGCAACATTTTTTTAAAATAGGTACTTGTTAGGAATAAGATTATGTTTGAAAGAAACTATGCTGTAAATGTGCTATATTCTTTTGTATGAGAGAAAATATTTTAGACTGTATAAATGCTTTACGATATTGCTGTGTTGGATTTCATTTTGTAAACTCCATCAATTACGTTGAGCTAGCCAGAAAAGCTAGAAAAGTATCAACACAATTTTCAGTAATATAGCAACGCCCAAAGCCAGCCGTTGTCATAGCACTAATTTAGCGGCGCTCCAACGAGAGGCGTTTTCACATCACTCTTTCAGGGGCGCCTCAACGTAGGGTCATGTCACGTCATTATATATATATATATATATATATATATATATATATATATTACTGTGAACTTCAAGCCCTACGGCTAGGTGGCATTAATTGCTACGACGTCCGATGCCTTTAAAAGTTAAACATTCTACTACTCGTACCCCTACAATTTGAGCGCCAAAATTGCTGCGACATCCGTTGTTGGTCGTCACTCACTAATACAAAAAGACCCTCTTTTTGGGTGCCAAAAGCAAAAGCTACGGTCTCTAAAATACAAAAACCCTAAAATGCTACTACGAAAGCCCCACGATTAGTTTGACAAAATACTGCGAGCTCTGGGTCTGCTCTAATATTAATTCGGGTCCTACCCTTTTAGCGTCAAATGCTACAAACCTTCGATGCTACTTATATACCTAAAAAGCTTACAAATATTTTTGCTTCGCAACGAAGTATGCCACGGCTGCTCAGCTGCTTTTTGTAAATCAAACTAACTACTAAAAAAATTCAACTACAATAAATCGTATTCATAGAAAAAGACACGCCAAGATCAACTTAAAACCCCTCAATCACTCATTATTTATACATTATATACATCCTCTTTGTTAAAATAACACACTTCACAATACATTTTGAAATTGATAATTACCCAGATAAATATTTACAATTATATTATCATAGAAAGTAGCCGGGCTTTACCACGGTCTTTACTTTAGCTTCGGTTTAGTACGAGCTCATAATAAGCCTTAATCCTTCGTGCCAAATTTTGCACATCAATCCCCCAAAAGTACCCTTTTACCTTGTATATACCAAATATTGTTAATATCATAAATCATTTCTAAACCTAACTTCCCGCATAAAAATATAGTGCAATAATACAACAAAAAAAGTTCAATCCATAACTCTTCCCAAGTTTATCTTTTTAGTTCATAACATTATACCCACAATGCACAAAAATACCTGTTTATACACATATGCAAACAAAACAACAGTTACCTGGATTCTGTCACTGCTCCCAGGACTGCCATCATACCATCAACGACTGCTGCTTACAGGAATACTCAATCTGGATTGCAATCACCACGATTGCTAGCTGCAACCATATCACCAAAGAGTTATCTTGTTTCCAACCTCCATACTGCATTCAGACTCCCAAACCTCTTCTATAAAGTGTAGATAACCAACCAGTTTGACCAAACACTCTCTTTTACTCCATTCTCAATTTTATACGTAGTACACTTAGTGCAAATCAAAATGTAGTAGTTTTAATTACATAAACAGAACTTTTATGCAACTCGTAAACGTATTAATACTAGGAGCCGTCAGTTGGATAGAAACTACAAGTGTAAGCCTAAAGAGACGTACACTTGCTGGAAACTTAGAGAGCCTGACCACCATTCGTTGGGGTTTATATATCCTTCTTCTGCCCCTCTAAAGCTTGTTAATTTTGTCAATATAAACAAATATTCAATTCTTAAAACTTCCAACGGCTACATTTTTCCACAAACACTTTCACAATCGTACCCAATACTTCCAGAAACTGCCTGATACAACTCCAATGGTTAATAAAATCCTAGAAATTGCCGCCACACCACAAGCTAACGTATACATTTCTCTGTATTTCATTTCCAACCGAAACCGATTTTCTACAAAAACATAAGTTTAAGCTCACAACAACGCACGTAGTAACATCATTTCTTTGTATTCGTTGTAACTGACAGCACTTTTAAAACATTTCCTTGAAAATTGAAAATCTACTGGCCAAAGTTAACGTTTTAAGCACGCCTCTAATAATACGCGTTCTAGCTATCTCGCTTTAATACATACGCGCTAAATTACCTATCTACTTTGTCTGTCATCCCCGTTCTCCATGAACGTTAAAGTTTCATCTCTGCTTACTCACTCATACCCATTCTAACAAATAACTTCTCTTTGTTTACTGGTTTGCAAGTTTTATTGTAACTGACAAAATCACCCTCTCCTCTTAAGTTTAAACTATGTCCATGTTAACATGTGATGTTTCTATCTTACTTCTACCCATTCTAACAATTAACCCCTCTTTGTATCACTGTTGGCAAGCTGTACTTGTAACCGACTAAATACCCATTCCAAAACTATAAATTCATTTGTAATTGACATCGCCGACCAACCCTACACAGAATTGCCTGTTATTTGTGTCGTCTAATCTTTTAACGATACTCAGAAAGCTTCATTCGAATATAACTGCCACCTTTACTGTTATAAACATTACGCAGAACTACAACAATTTAAAACGCTCAAGCTTTTTAAAAAATATACATCTTCCTTTACTATAATTTAACTCTGAAGGTTACCTTGGTTTATAAATTGAAATTCACAATGCTTCATACTTCTTAAATACAACGGTTAAAATATGTTTATGATATAACACACGCTATTTTTAATTAGTATTCATAGTTATAGGATGATGCTAAATTAACTTTTAGCTTATTGAAATTATTTAGTAAAATTATTCATTTTTACTCTAAAAACAAGCGTTTCATCTTGTCATTTGTGTTTTCTATGCTGAATGCTGAAATAATTATCAAATTCAATACTAATGCTGTTTTAACTCCCAAATATCACAGAAATATATATATATATATATATATATATATATATATATATAGTTGTGGATTCAAAAGGTTAAATCAGTAGTAAACAATAAAATTTCATCCACCCTGTATATAGAAAAGAACGATTTATTTACGCGCAAAATTAATTTGAGTCATTTAGGGAAAACGGACATGTATTGACGTATTTTTATAATTAATAATGGTATGCTAAAAATTACATAAAGAAAAAACAGTTTTAAAGCAAATAGAAGTTCATAATTAATGTTAATTTATTTTAATCCAAAACATATAAGCATAAGAGAACGTGCTTGCGTAACAAAATCAATAATTTCAAGGTAAATGTAGTTTGTTTTATTAAATACGAAGAAATATAAAGTCTAAGAATTGTGATGGTAAACGGTCGATAATTAACAAACACCTGCGTTTTAATAGGTTACGTTCGACGAACTCGAGCGTGTATTACGATAGGACTTCATAGAAATATTTTCAACCGTCAGTTTGGTTTGAACAACAAGGTTAACAAACAGCTTAAAGAGCAAGGGAAATGCACGATCGGTTATATACTACAGATAGAGACAGATATAAAAGCGTTGGGATTGAAAAGACACGTAATGTATACACGTGAAGTGGAGATGAGTGTCATCAATATCGATTTTCTGTAACTCAAGTGGGGTTTTAAACGCGACAGCAGACATGCATAAGACAGAGATAAATATAGTTCAGGCGGGGTTGGTGATGACAGAGAATTTTATCATTGGTTAAAAACAGACAGTTTTTCCAAACGTAGACACACGCGAAGGTTGGGAGCACTTTCGGATACGGCACGTAGACCGGGGTAAATTTCAGGAATTTCAAGACGGTTGTATGCAAAAATTTTAGAATTTAGATTTGAAAATAAGCTTTTCACTTGAAGTGTGTCCTGGGTGGGGCTTTGAAACGATATAAATACTCAATCGAAATTATTAACGTTCTCTTGTCTTCTCTTCGCTTCTATATTACTTTACTACGATAAAGTACTGACTGCTGACTACCATAATAGCAGAGCTTTTTTGTGAGTATTGAATGTGTTGATAATACAGTAAATAGTGGTTACAAGTGCAACTCAGTAGTAGCGGGCATCTATTTATTAACGCGAAGTACGTGTAGTGTATATTAAATTAATAGAGGTCCGGCTACTACAATACAAAGCACATAAATCAATAAATGGAGGCATGATATATGTGGGGTAAGCATCACAAATAACCAAGATTGTACGCTGATATATGAAATGGTACTATGAGACGAGGCGCTTAGCTCGCAAATGGTGTTATCGTCTGTTATCCGCTGAGTATCACAGCGACTGGTAACGAAGCCGAGGTGTTCTAGCGATCATCTTCGAAGGAATGGAAGCTTGAAGAATTCTCCAGGTAATTTATTTAAAATTTCTGTTGTTTGATAAACATTTGTGAAATTTTGGTGCTGTGTGATTGACTTGTTGGGGTTTATTTAGGGTTGTAAAAACTGATTGGAAAATTTACATGTACTGGACAATTTTTTAAGGTTAAATATTGAAAAAGGGTGTATTTAAAACTTACTAAGTTTTATTCTGGATATAAATTGGATTGTAAAGGGTAAACGGGTATATGAATTTTGTTTTAATTTATGCAAGGTGTAAAAGGCATATATAAACTAAACTGGGTTATTATGAGCTCATCATACTCCAGTGTACAGTCAATTTAGAGTAATATGTGAGGCCCATCTACTCATAGCTTATTTAATTTGTTTGAAAGTAATTAGAAAATCAAGGACTTTAAAAACACATCACGTTTCGAGTTTGTAATTAGCGTATCAAACTGTTTTTATACATGTGAATAATTTATCTGTTAATAGCTGTAAATAAAAGGTTGTATGATTGTTGTATTATTTGGTGATTTTATTGAATGGTGTGCGAGTGTGAAAGAGGAGTGGTTGTAAATTTCGGTATCCGAGAAGAGGCACAGCTGAGCTAGCCCGGGAAGCTGCAGAAGGTTTTTGAAGCAGAAATAAAAGGGTAAGGAAGTTTTTTTTTAAATTTTTGCATTTTTGAAAATTATATGTTGACCCTGGTGAAGCATAAAAGCTTAATCCACGATTCCACGGCAATCTTATGACGCCCAATTCGTGGGGCTCGAATGAGTTAGGTAAAGGACTGATGTTAAAGCTTAGTCCCAGCTTCGTCTAAAAATTTTTCTGAGGTTCCACGGCAATATATATATTATCGTGTAATTAAAAGGGACAATAAAATACATAAGTTAATTCATAGGGGTAAGAGCGATTAGGTCCAATAAAATAATTTACTGAGTTAAAAGATTTTCAACAATTATTTTCTAAGCTCAATTAATGGATAATAAGAGAATATCGATTTAGTTTAACGCGTGATTAAAGTAGAAATAATTTTTCTTAATTAGATTTAGTTAGGGACCGTGTATCATAGTATTTATGTAAAAGAGTAAAGAAAATAGTTTGGAGTTAAATTATAGCATAATGAAGTTACTAGGGAACAGTTTTAAAAGCGTTAAACTCGTTAAAAATAACAATTTCTACGTTTGAAATAGCAAGGGGGAAAAATTGGATTTCTTGGTAAAGTTTTCTGCAAACAAATTTAATAGCTTAGCAGAACCAACAACCGTTGAAATTAAAGCAGCCAAGGCCGAAAACAAAACCACACAGGATTGATGTAAAAGCAGTATACGTTAGTTAAAATATTAATTTTTAATCTTAGATATAGAGTCAGAAGGAGCAATGGAAAGACGAAGATTGAATAAAGGCCTATAAGCATAAGAGAGATACATAAACTATATCCAGAGGATGGGAATTAAAAATCAATAATGTCAAGGATAGTTGTAAACAGGGCACGCGTCGCTCAGAAAGTGGTAAATTGGAGCTAAGCGAGTTGATTGGTGAAAGTTAAATAAGAAGGGCTAGAAATTCAGGTGGTAGAAGCATATGTGTGAAATAGAGCGATATGTACAAGGAAGATAAAATGATGTTTGTTTGAAGTTAGAGGCTAGGTAAAAGGGGTTTTTTTTTTTTTGGGAATTAAAAAAGGGGAAATTTTAAAACAAATTTTAATTTTAATAAAGTTAAAATTTTTTGGGTTTTAAATTTGAATAAAATAAAATTGGGGTTTTTTCCAAAAAATTTTAAAAAATTGATTTTTTAAAATTTTTGAAATAAAATTTTAAAATTAAATTTGAAAAAGTTTTAACTTGTTTTGTTAAAATTTTTTAATTTTTTAAAGAAAATTTAAAGCCCAAAAAAAAAAAGAAATTTAAATTTTTAAAATAAAAATTTTTTTAAAGGGTTTTTTAAATTTAAAATTTAAGAAATTTTTATTTAAATTAAAAGGGGGCCCCCTTTTTAAATTTAATAAAATCTTTGGGGTTTTTGGGCCCGGGTTTTTGGGCCCAAAAAAATTTTTGGGCAAAATTTAAAAATTTAAAGGAACCCCTTCAATTGGCAACCCTTTAATTTTAAAAAAAATAAAAAATTTTAAAATTAAATTTTTCAAAATTAAAATTTTCAATTTTTTAAAAAAAAATTTTAAAAAAAACTTTTAAAAAGTTTTTAAAAATTTTTAAAATTTAAAATTTTTTTTTAAAATTTTTAAATTTTTTTTTAAACTTTATTTTAAAAATTTAAAAAACTTTTTCTTTTTAATTTTTTAAAATTTCAAAACAAATTTTTTGGGAAAAAACCCAAAAATTTTAAATTAATTTTCCCCAAATTTTTTAAAATTTTTTAAAAAAAATTTTCTTAAAATACATGTTTAAAAATCTTAATTAAAAATTTTTTTTAAATTACTTTCAAAATTCCTTTTAAAAAAAAATTTAAATTTTCCAAAATTTTTAAAAATTTAAAAATGTTTGGAAAATTTTTTTTATTTTTTAAAATTTCCAAAATTTTTTTTAAAATTTTTTAAAAATTTTAAAATTTTTTAAAATTTTAAAAAACAATATCTTAAAATTTGCTTCCCAAAAATTTACAAAAGGCCGCCAATTTAAATACAATCTTTGGGTTTTAAATGAAAATGTTTTTTAAAAATTTTTTAAAAAATTTTTAAAATTGTTTTGGGTTAGGAAGGGCCCAATTTTAAAATTTTAAAAAAAAAAAATTTTAAATTGCGGCGGGGTAATACATGTTTAAAAAAATTTAAAATTTTTAAAAATTTTTTTTTTTTTAAAAATGCTTTTTTAAAAAAAAAGGAATAATTTTTTAAACCCAAAAGATCTTATGGTCTTGAATTTAAATTATTAATTTAAAAATTTTAAAAATAATTTTAAAAAGGGATTTTTTAAATTTAAATTTTTTTGTTGGTGAATTAATTTAATTCCAAAACAAAATTAAAAAGGTTTTTTTTTGAACCTTTAAATTTTTTTAAATTTTAATCCATTTAAATAATTTAATTATTAAAATTCTTTAGTTTTTTAAAAATTTAAAAAAAAAATTTCGTCTTGGCCAATTTCAATTTAAATTTCTCTTTCCCCAAATTTTCCCAAAATATTTTTTTATTTTTATTTTCTTTTTTTAAAAAATTTTTTTTTTTAATTTTTTTAAACAAATTTTTAAAAATTCAAAACAAATCTTTTAAACCCCTAATTTAATGGTGTTCTTAAAAACAAGGACCAGTAATTAATTAATTATTTAGTTAGGATTCACTAAAATGAAAGGATAGAAGTCAATTTTAATTGGAGTTAATTAAACCATTATTAATAATAAGCATAAAAGTCTGTGAAAATCCCAGATTATAATACCAGAAAATAAAGCTCTGAGAATTAATATTATTTTGAACACCTGCGTAGTTTAAATATCACGTACGGCGAAAATTGTGTAGATAACAAATGGTTTCAAAGAATCTTGGAGAAACCGGGGCTTAATATTCAGGAGAATGTGCGATACGGGGTTATTTAACCCAGATAGTCCACATGGACTAAAATATAATCGATAATAAAAAATATCAATTTGCACCAATACGAACAGGTTAGAAAAGGAAAGAGAAAATGCGTCAAGCAAAGACACATATAGTAAAAGGCGTGACTTAAGCAACGTCACGAGGGTCACAATTGGTTGAAAATAGGATGCAAATATCAGAGGTAGAAACAACAATTTCTGTACAAGATTAATTAGTTTTTCTCGGACATGCTTTGCCGTGTTAGAATTTCTGAGATTTAAATGGGGCAGTGAAAATTCGTAAAAACCGACGCGCGAGCGACGGACTGGGAACATACAATGAGAAATTCTTAAGAATTACCCGTTTTGGGGAACAGACCGACAGACAGGCTTTTTGCTATATATACCGAGGTGAATATAAACAAACCCTCTTAGACTTTTGACTATTCGATGCGTTAAAAGCTCTTACATCCGCGACTTGATTCAAGATGTTAAACAGTGCATTTTAGTTTGATAAAATAATTTAAAATTTTGCTCGTATATTTTAGTGATTCAAAATAGTTTGTTATTTACGTGCTAACATGAATGTACTTCAGTGCACTTAGATACAAGGTAATAAAATTTAGTATCACTGTACCAATTAGCAAAATTTACAACGACAAATGTATACACAAAAGTAGGCAGTTTTGGCGTATATTGGTGAAAGACGCATGAATTTCTTTGCTATTTTTCGGGGGTGTTAATAATTAAATGGTTCAAATACGTGTCTGGATCCACGAAACAAGGGTCAGATATACACAGATGAGTTCCGGAAAAGCCCAGAAACAACTTTAAATAAATGGTGATGGAGAAAATTTTAAAAGCGTTGAGAATTAGAAGCCGTAAATATAATCCGGTTGGAATGGTGTGATTAACTAAAGGGACGATGTACATTAAAGCTACGAGGACAGTAACCTTCAGGTAAATTATACTATTTTGTTTGACATTTTTGTGTGTTGAATAACTTTATAATTGATTTACTTTAAATGGACATTAGTGAAATTGTACTAACCATAAAATTTTAATTTTAAGATGAAATTTGCTTGTTTAAGTAGAAAGGGTATTTAGTATTGATGTTCGGGAATATGATGAAACTTTGGGTATGTCTTTGAGCTCAATTAGACGAACCTGGTTAATTAACGTAAAGGGTGGTAGATGCTCCTTTATACTCAGACTCCGGTCTGCTTATATTGTTATATTAGTTAGTAGGCATCCAACAAGGACTTTAATTCTGGATGCACGTTAAAATGATAATAAAATTAATCTTGAAATTTATGCTGAAATTTAATTTGAAATTTTAATGTATTCTGAATATTGATGTAAATAGAGTTAACGTTAATGTTTGTGGTAGGAATGTGTTGTTTAATTTTATGAATGAGGAGGTTTATAAAATTAGGTGAGCAGCCGAGGCGAAAACAGGATCACAGCAGTTTATGACGCCCAATCTGTGGGACTAGAATTTTTTTGTTGAAAGGACCCAGTTCCCGCATTCAAAGGAGTATATCACAGCAGTTCATGGCGACCACAACGTGAGGGCTCGAGTTCCAAATAAAATTTTTGTTATTTTATTCCAGGAAACTGGCGATCTGAGAGAGAGAGTTTCTGTTTGTGGATAAATTTAAGAGTATTTTAGAGTGTGTGAGAGTGATTTGAACGTATGCAGAGAAAGGAGTGGTTAAGGAGTCAAGGAGTGGAAATTGGAAGTGACAATAGTGCATTGTGTGGGAAAAATTCGAAAATGGAAGAAGCTGGAGGCAGTAGAGATCAGTCGAGGACGGAATCAGGAGAAACAGGAAATGAGTTAATGATGAGAATGTTAGAGGAAATGCGATTAGCTAGGGAAGAATCGAATAGAGCGATGGAGGAGTCTAACAGAAAATTAGAACAGCTAAGCGATGAATCGAATAGAGCGAGAGAGGACTCAAATCGAAAATTTGACCGAATGAATGAGACATTAACAGGAGTTAGGGAAACCCTAAGTGAGAAAATAGACAAGACGAATAAAGAAGTTTCAGAATTTAAAAATAGTCTTACCGTAAAGATGGGGGAAGTGGAAAATAGGGTTGAAAAAAATGAGCGGGATATTACAGGTCTTCGACAGGAAATGGGACATTTAAGGTCCGAAGTACGCATTTTTTGTGAAGAAGAGATTAATGTAAAAATGACTGAAGTGACGGACTCATGTAGGGATCAGTTAGGCAGGGTAGAACGCGAAGTTAGTAGTATCAAATACAACATGTCAAATTTAACGAGGGATGGTCCCAGATTTTCTACAGGTGGAGTATCATTGGACCAACACATGAAGTTTTATGGCGATAACAGGGTAAATCCACAAATTTTTATTAATAGCGTAAGAAATCTAGTGGGAAATTTATTTGACGAACAGACTAAACTGAATACGATAAAGGCTTTATTAAAGGACAAGCGGAAGCATGGTACAATTTAGTAGGACAGGACATAGACACGTATCAGGACTTTAAAACAAATTTTTAAAGCACTACTGGAGTGACCACAGACAAGACCAGGTACGAGACGACTTAATCACAGGAAATTTAAGGGAGAATTTTCAGGAAGTAGGAGCAATATGCTATACGCAAGTATAGCATAGCAAACAACTGAACCCACCACTGACGGACCGACAAATTATTAAGTATTTATCACGACACTTCGAGGCAGAAATAAGACAACACGTAGCACTACAGAACATAGTGGACAGAGAAATGTTTCTAGAATATTTGCAGAGGTACGACGACGTAAGTAGTGGACGACCTCGGATAACAGGAAAGACAGATCAACACAGTTAGGTTTGACAATAGACGGGACAACTACGCTAGACGGGGGAATAGTTACGGATACCAGCGACAGAATTGGGAACAGCGACGACCATACGTTCGAAGTAATAGTTTAGGAAGGGGACCTGCACCGAGACCGGGACCTACCAGAATGAATAGTTCACCAGACATGAGCGGGACTGCTAATACGGACACGGAACGAGTGGAAACGCCTAGGACATACGCTGAGGTGACGGCTAGACCAGGACCGAGTAGGGAAAACAGACCTGGACAGGATTTTTAGAACGCGACAGACCACTAGATTTCAGTGTAAATGTATATGAACATCCACGTGAATTTTTCAAAATTGAGGAGGAAGTAGAGCCAGAAACTAAGGAAAAATTATGTTTGCCAATTATTAATTTAGAAATTTTTGAGAAGAATGTAGAAGTATTACTTGATACAGGGGCAGAGGCGAGTTTAATATCGGAGGAATTCGTCAGCAAAATTAGGGATAAGGTTTGTGATAGAATTATGCCTATAAAGCGTAGCCATTTAGTAGCTCCAAATAAAAGAAGTTTGTTAGTAAATAGTGTTGTGGTGCTTAGGATAGATATAGGAGGTTTAAGCTGTGAACAGGAGTTTGTAATTGTACCTGGACTGAAGTTTCAGAGCATTTTAGGTGTTGACTGTATGATGAAGTTAGGGGTTTTGATACATATGGAAAGGAAGGTAGTAAGGATTAAGGATAGGGTAGTGCCATGGAAGGGCAGTTATGAAGTCACAGAGGATGACACGGGGTTTAGTATTAATGTAGTAGAGGTAGAGGATGATAGGGTTAAACAGATCAACACGATAAGATGTCCAGAGGATAGGAGAGTAGAGGTTCAAGCTTTAGTACAAAAACATGCAGAAGTAGTGGGGGTAGAAGCAGCATATCAGGAGCAGGTGAAGGCGAAATTAAGTAAAGATGGCAAGTTTGTTTTTAATCAAGTAGATTTAAGGGATTCATTCTGGCTGATTCCATTACATAAGAATTCTAGAAGGTACATAGGATTTTCCATAGAGGGAAAAGTCGATAATTTTAAAGTAGTATCGTTTGGTTTGTCGAGAGAAAAGAAAATAATAATAAATAAGAAACAGACATGTGTAGAGACTGAAGAAGAAGCAATATTTAAGAGTGAGGATAATAGGGATAAGTTTATTGTATGTGAGATAATAGGGATGTTAAGTATAGATATAGAAGGGGGAGAGATAGGGATGAAGAGTATTAGGATGGTAAGAAGAAAGACTTGGAGGGTCAAGAAGAGAGTTAGATTTAAATAGGATAGGGATAGAATAGGTGTATATAGAAGAGTAGAAGTAGGTGTGTATAGAAAATAAAGCTAGGTATAGGATAAATATGGGAGATAATTAGAAATAGGTTTAGGATGAGGATAAAGAGTAAATGTAGGAAGAAAATAAGATAGGTTAAGTATAGATATTTCATATAAGATTAGTGGAGAGTTAGGAATAGAGTAAAAGTAGGATAGGCATATAGGATTAGGTAGGGGGAAGTAAAGTATAGTGAAGATTAGTTAAAAGTTAGGAATAGGATAGGTATATAGGATGTATATAGGATTAGAGGGATAAGTAGGATGAAGTTAGGGATAATTTCAGTTTATAAAATTAGGTAAGAGTTAGGAATAGGATAGGGATATAGGGTAGGTGTAAATATTTTTTTGGATTGGAGACAAAGTAGGTAAGTTAGATAGATAAGGGTAGAGAGAGATAGGCAATTTTTTCTGTAATTTTTTTTTGTCTAAATGCTTTATATTTGCATTCAAATAAGTGGGATTATTTGTATTCAAATAGGGGGAAAATACTCATATTTAGACCAGGGTAGAAAATTAAATAATCACATCAAATAATTTTAATCACCGTGTATAAGGAATTTTATTAAATAATACGCTTTATTAAAACCTTGAAGCATAAATAAATGCGGTCGTTTCAGTAAAAATAAGAAATTTAAATTATGTACAAGACGCTTTATATCGAAGAAACAGTATTAAAAGCTCTGCGTGTAATTTAATTATTCCTAATAAAGAAACAAATGGAAATTACGTGCAAAATTTATATTAATTAACCCTATTTTAAGTAGCAAGTAGTAGACAAAGCGTACAGATAATAATTAATATTTAGTTAGGATTCACTAAAATGAAAGGATAGAAGTCAATTTTAATTGGAGTTAATTAAACCATTATTAATAATAAGCATAAAAGTCTGTGAAAATCCCAGATTATAATACCAGAAAATAAAGCTCTGAGAATTAATATTATTTTGAACACCTGCGTAGTTTAAATATCACGTACGGCGAAAATTGTGTAGATAACAAATGGTTTCAAAGAATCTTGGAGAAACCGGGGCTTAATAGTCACGAGAATGTGCGATACGGGGTTATTTAACCCAGATAGTCCACATGGACTAAAATATAATCGATAATAAAAAATATCAATTTGCACCAATACGAACAGGTTAGAAAAGGAAAGAGAAAATGCGTCAAGCAAAGACACATATAGTAAAAGGCGTGACTTAAGCAACGTCACGAGGGTCACAATTGGTTGAAAATAGGATGCAAATATCAGAGGTAGAAACAACAATTTCTGTACAAGATTAATTAGTTTTTCTCGGACATGCTTGCGTGCCGTGTTAGAATTTCTGAGATTTAAATGGGGCGAGTGAAAAATTCGTAAAAACCGACGCGCGAGCGACGGACTGGGAACATACAATGAGAAATTCTTAAGAATTACCCGTTTTGGGGAACAGACCGACAGACAGGCTTTTTGCTATATATACCGAGGTGAATATAAACAAACCCTCTTAGACTTTTGACTATTCGATGCGTTAAACGCTCTTACATCCGCGACTTGATTCAAGATGTTAAACAGTGCATTTTAGTTTGATAAAATAATTTAAAATTTTGCTCGTATATTTTAGTGATTCAAAATAGTTTGTTATTTACGTGCTAACATGAATGTACTTCAGTGCACTTAGATACAAGGTAATAAAATTTAGTATCACGGTACCAATTAGCAAAATTTACAACGACAAATGTATAACAAAAGTAGGCAGTTTTGGCGTATATTGGTGAAAGACGCATGAATTTCTTTGCTATTTTTCGGGGGTGTTAATAATTAAATGGTTCAAATACGTGTCTGGATCCACGAAACAAGGGTCAGATATACACAGATGAGTTCCGGAAAAGCCCAGAAACAACTTTAAATAAATGGTGATGGAGAAAATTTGAAAAGCGTTGAGAATCAGAAGCTGTAAATATAATCCGGTTGGAATGGTGTGATTAACTAAAGGGACGATGTACATTAAAGCTACGAGGACAGTAACCTTCAGGTAAATTATACTATTTTGTTTGACATTTTTGTGTGTTGAATAACTTTATAATTGATTTACTTTAAATGGACATTAGTGAAATTGTACAAATAAAATTTTAATTTTAAGATGAAATTTGCTTGTTTAAGTAGAAAGGGTATTTAGTATTGATGTTCGGGAATATGATGAAACTTTGGGTATGTCTTTGAGCTCAATTAGACGAACCTTGTTAATTAACGTAAAGGGTGGTAGATGCTCCTTTATACTCAGACTCCGGTCTGCTTATATTGTTATATTAATTAGTAGGCATCCAACAAGGACTTTAATTCTGGATGCACGTTAAAATGATAATAAAATTAATCTTGAAATTCTTTTAAAACTGAATTTTATGCTGAAATTTAATTTGAAATTTTAATGTATTCTGAATATTGATGTAAATAGAGTTAACGTTAATGTTTGTGGTAGGAATGTGTTGTTTAATTTTATGAATGAGGAGGTTTATAAAATTAGGTGAGCAGCCGAGGCAAAACAGGATCACAGCAGTTTATGACGCCCAATCTGTGGGACTAGAATTTTTGTTGAAAAGACCCAGTTCCGCATTCAAAGGAGCATATCACAGCAATATATATATATATATATATATATATATATATTTATATATATTATATATATATATTACTCATATTTAGACCAGGGTAGAAAATTAAATAATCACATCAAATAATTTTAATCACCGTGTATAAGGAATATCATTAAATAATACGCTTTATTAAAACCTTGAAGCATAAATAAACTCGGTCGTTTCAGTAAAATAAGAAATTTAAATTATGTATAAGACGCTTTATATCAAAAGAAGCAGTATTGAAAAGCTCTGCGTATAATGTAATTATTCCTAA
Source organism: Platerodrilus igneus (assembly GCA_036346225.1). Lineage (NCBI taxonomy): Eukaryota > Metazoa > Arthropoda > Insecta > Coleoptera > Lycidae > Platerodrilus > Platerodrilus igneus. The sequence continues at coordinate 546,234 of JARFIW010000916.1, read as the reverse complement.
ACAAATGGAAATTACGTGCAAAGTTTATATTAATTAACCCTATTTTAAGTAACCGGTAAAAACAATTAATAATAATTAATATTTAAGTTGTATTCGCTAAAAATGAAAAGGATAGAAATCAATTTTAATTGGAGTTAATTAAACCGTTAATAACATATAATACCTATAGAAACTTGTAAAAACCCAAGATTAAAATACCACGGAATAAGGCTCTGAGAATTAATATTATTTTGAACACCTGCGTAGTTTAAATATCACATACGGCGAAAAGTTTGCAGATAATTAATGTTTACAAAGAATCTTGGAGAAACCGGGGCTTAGTATTCAGGAGAATGTGCGATACGGGGTTATTAAACCCAGATAACAGTGCGCGTGGACTAATATAATCGATAATGAAGAATATCAGTTTGCACCAATAAGAACACGGTAGAGAAGGAAAAGAAAATGCGTCAAGCAAAGACACATATTGTAAAAGGCGGGATTTAAGCAACGTCATGGGGTTGCGATTGGTTAAAATAGGATGCAAATATCAGAGGTAGAACAACAATTTCTGTACAAAATCAATTAGTTTTTCTCGGACATGCTTGAGTGCCGTGTGGAAATTTTCTGAGATTTAAATGGGGGAGTGAAAATTCGTAAAATCGATGTGCGAGCGACAGACTGGGAACATGGCATGAGAAATTCTTTAGAATTACCCGTTTTGGAGAACAGACCGACAGACAGGCTTTTGCTATATATACCGAGATGAATATAAACAAGCCCTCTTAGACTCTTAGACTTTTGACGATTCGATGCGTTAAAAGCTCGTACATACGCGACTTGATTGAAGATGTTAAACAGTGCTTTTTGGTTTTGGAATTTAAATAATTTAAACAGTTTGCTCGAATATTATATGAGTTAAAAAGCTTGTTCTTTACGTGCTAACATGAATGTACTTCAGTGCACTTAGATACAAGGTAATAAAATTTAGTTTCACTGTACCAATTAAAAATTTACAACGACAAATGTATACACAAAAGTAGGCAGTTTTGGCGTATATTGGTGACAGACGCATGAATTTCTTTGCTATTTTTCGGGGTGTTAATAATTAAATGGTTCAAATACGTGTCTGGATCCATGAAACAAGGGTCAGATAAACACAGATGAGTTCCGGAAAGGCCCAGAAACGACTTTGAATGGATGGTGATGGAGAAAATTTTAAAAGCGTAGAGAATCAGAAGCCGTAAATATAATCCTGTTGAATGGTGTGATTAACTAAAGAAACGATACTTTGAAGCTACGAGGACAGTAACCTTCAGGTAAATTATCTATTTTGTTTGACATTTTGTGTGTATTGAATGACTTTATAATTGATTTACTTTAAATGGACATTAGTGAAATTGTACTAACCATAAAAGTTTAATTTTAAGATGAAATTTGCTTGTTTAAGTAAAATATTTTGTTTTGATGTTCGGGAATATGATGAAAATTTGGGTATGTCTTTGAGCTCAATTAGACGAACCTGGTTAATTAACGTAAAGGGGTGGTAGATGCTCCCTTTATACTCAGACTCCGGTCTGCTTATATTGTTATATTAATTACTAGGCATCCAACAAGGACTTTAATTCTGGATGCACATTAAAATGATAATAAAATTAATCTTGAAATTTTTTTGAAAACTGAATTTTATGCTGAAATTTAATTTGAAAATTTAATGTATTCTGAATATTGATGTAAATAGAGTTAACGTTGATGTTTGTGGTAGGAATGTGTTGTTTAATTTTATGAATGAGGAGGTTTATAAAATTAGGTGAGCAGCCGAGGCGAAAACAGGATCACAGCAGTTTATGACGTCCAATCGGTGGGACTAGAATTTTTGTTGAAAGGACCCAGTTCCGCATTCAAAGGAGAATATCACAGCAGATTTTTGGCGACCACAACGTGAGGGCTCGAGTTCCAAATAAAATTTTGTTATTTTATTCCAGGAAACTGGCGATCTGAAAGAGAGTTTCTGTTTGTGTATAAATTTAAGAGTATTTTAGAGTGTGTGTGAGTGATTTGAACGTATGCAGAGAAAGGAGTGGTTAAGGAGTCAAGGGTGGAAATTGGAAGTGACGACAGTGCATTGTGTGAGAAAATTTCGAAAATGGAAGAAGCTGGAGGCAGTAGAGATCAGTCGAGGACGGAATCAGGGGATCAAGGAAACGAGATGATATTGAGAATGTTAGAGAGGATGAGTGAAGAATCCAATAGAAAATTAGAACAGCTAAGCGATGAATCTAATAGAGCTAGGGAAGAATCGAACAGGAAGTTAGAAGAGATTAGAGAAATGAGTGAGGAATCGAATCGTAAGTTTGAGCAAATTAGTCAGAAAATAGATAAGACGAATCAAGAAGTTTCAGAATTTAAAAATAGTCTTACCGTAAAGATGGGGGAAGTTGAAAATAGGGTTGAAAAAATGAGCGTGATATTACAGGTCTTCGACAGGAAATGGGACATTTAAGGTCCGAAGTACGCATTTTGTGAAGAAGAGATTAATGTAAAATGACTGAAGTGACGGACTCATGTAGGGATCAGTTAGGCAGGGTAGAACGCGAAGTTAATAGTATCAAATACAACATGTCAAATTTAACGGGGGATGGTCCCAGATTTTCTACAGGTGGAGTATCATTGGACCAACACATGAAGTTTTATGGCGATAACAGGGTAAATCCACAAATTTTTATTAATAGTGTAAGAAATCTAGTGGGAAATTTATTTGACGAACAGACTAAACTAAATACGATAAAGGCTTTATTAAAGGACAATGCGGAAGCGTGGTACAATTTAGTAGGACAGGACATAGACACCTACATGGACTTTGAGAACAAATTTTTAAAGCATTACTGGAGTGATCACAAACAGGATCAGATTAGGGACGACTTGATTACAGAAAAATTTAAGGGAGAGTTTGCAGGTTCTAGGGAGCAATATGCCATCCGCAAGTACAGTGTGGCCAAACAACTGAATCCACCATTGACGGACAGACAGATTATCAAGTACCTATCACGACATTTTGAACTGGAAATTAGACAACACGTGGCCTTACAAAACATCACAGAACGGGAGACATTTTTAGAGTATTTGCAGAGATATGACGATGTATGTGTTGGACGGACAAGAGAGATACGAGAACGAAACGTTAACACAGTTAGGTTTGACAACAGGACACCGAATTATCCGAGACGGCCTGACTACAACAGAAATTTTCGACCGAATTGGGAACGACGAGGACAGGAATACAGAAGTAATAGTGCGACTGGGACCGACGCCAAGACCTAGTTACACGAGACAGAACAGTTTACCGGAAATAAACAGGACTGTGACCAGCATGCCGAATAGAGACAGGGACACGGATATTAACACGAGGAGGACGTACGCACAGGTTGTAGAAGGACAACCAGGACCAAGCACGGAAAACAGGATGAGACAGGATTTTAGAACGCGACAGACCACTAGATTTCTGTGTAAATGTATACGAACATCCACGTAAATTTTTCAAAATTGAGGAGGAAGTAGAGCCAGAAACTGAGGATAAATTATGTTTGCCAATTATTAATTTAGAAATTTTTGAGAATAATGTAGAAGTATTACTTGATACAGGGGCAGAGGCGAGTTTAATATCGGAGGAATTCGTCAGCAAAATTAGGGATAAGGTTTGTGATAGAATTATGCCTATAAAACGTAGCCATTTAGTAGCTCCAAATAAAAAGAAGTTTGCTGTAGTAAATAGTGTTGTGGTGCTTAGGATAGATATAGGAGATTTAAGCTGTGAACAGGAGTTTGTAATTGTACCTGGACTGAAGTTTCAGAGCATTTTAGGTGTTGACTGTATGATGAAGTTAGGGGTTTTGATAGATATGGAAAGGAAGGTAGTAAGGATTAAGGATAGGGTAGTGCCATGGAAGGGCAGTTATGAAGTCACAGAGGATGACATGGGGTTTAGTATTAATGTAGTAGAGGTAGAGGATGATGAAGTAAAACAGATCAACACGATAAGATGTCCAGAGGAAAGGAAAGTAGAGGTTCAAGCTTTAACACAAAAACATGCAGAAGTAGTGGGGGTAGAAGCAGCATATCAGGAGCAGGTAAGGCGAAATTAAGTAAAGATGGCAAGTTTGTTTTTAATCAAGTAGATTTAAGGGATTCATTCTGGCGGATTCCATTACACAAGCATTCTAGCAGGTACAGAGGATTTTCCGTAGAGGGAAAAATCGATAATGTTAAAGTAGTATCGTTTGGTTTGTCGGCAGAAAAGGAAATAAGAATAAATAAGAAACAGACAAGTGTAGGGACTGAAGAAGAAGCAATATTTAAGAGTGAGGTTAATAGGGATGATAAGTTTATTGTATGTGAGATAATAGGGATGATAAGTATAGATATAGAAGGGGGAGAGATAGTGATGAAGAGTATTAGGATGGTAAGAAGAAAGACTTGGAGGGTCAAGAAGAGAGTAAAATTTAAATAGGATAAGAATAGAGAATAGGTGTATATAGAAGAGTAGAAGTAGGTGTTGATAGAAAATAGAGCTAGATATAGGATAAATATGGGAGATAATTAGAAATAGGTTTAGGGTGAGAATAAAGAGTAAATGTAGGAAGAAAATAAGATAGGTTAAGTATAGATATTTCATATAAGATTAGTGGAGAGTTAGGAATAGAATAAGAATAGGATAGGCATATAGGATTAGGAAGGGGGAAGATTAGTTAAATAGGATAGGTATATAGGATGTATATAGGATTAGATGGATAAGTAGGATGAAGTTAGGGATAATTTCAGTTTATAAGATTAGGTGAGAGTTAGGAATAGGATAGGGATATAGGATAGATGTAAATATTTTTCGGGTTGGATAAGTTAGGTAAGTTAGATAGATAAGGGTAGAGAGAGATAGGCAATTTTTTTTTGTAATTTTTTTGTCTAAATGCTTTATATTTGCATTCAAATAAGTGGGATTATTTGTATTCAAATAGGGGGAAAATACTCATATTTAGACCAGGGTAGAAAATTAAATAATCACATCAAATAATTTTAATCACCGTGTATAAGGAATATCATTAAATAATACGCTTTATTAAAACCTTGAAGCATAAATAAACTCGGTCGTTTCAGTAAAAATAAGAAATTTAAATTATGTATAAGACGCTTTATATCAAAAGAAGCAGTATTGAAAAGCTCTGCGTATAATGTAATTATTCCTAAACAAATGGAAATTAGTTTTATATTAATTAACCCTATTTTAAGTAACCGGTAGTAAAACAAGGTGTACATATAATAATTAATATTTAAGTTGTATTCGCTAAAAATGAAAAGGATAGAAATCAATTTTAATTGGAGTTAATTAAACCGTTAATAACATATAATACCTATAGAAACTTGTAAAAACCCAAGATTAAAATACCACGGAATAAGGCTCTGAGAATTAATATTATTTTGAACACCTGCGTAGTTTAAATATCACATACGGCGAAAAGTTTGCAGATAATTAATGTTTACAAAGAATCTTGGAGAAACCGGGGCTTAGTATTCACGAGAATGTGCGATACGGGGTTATTAAACCCAGATAACAGTCCGCGTGGACTAATATAATCGATAATGAAGAATATCAGTTTGCACCAATAAGAACACGGTAGAGAAGGAAAGAGAAAATGCGTCAAGCAAAGACACATATTGTAAAAGGCGGGATTTAAGCAACGTCATGGGGTTGCGATTGGTTAAAAATAGGATGCAAATATCAGAGGTAGAACAACAATTTCTGTACAAAATCAATTAGTTTTTCTCGGACATGCTTGAGTGCCGTGTGGAAATTTTCTGAGATTTAAATGGGGCGAGTGAAAATTCGTAAAAATCGATGTGCGAGCGACAGACTGGGAACATGGCATGAGAAATTCTTTAGAATTACCCGTTTTGGAGAACAGACCGACAGACAGGCTTTTTGCTATATATACCGAGATGAATATAAACAAGCCCTCTTAGACTCTTAGACTTTTGACGATTCGATGCGTTAAAAGCTCGTACATACGCGACTTGATTGAAGATGTTAAACAGTGCTTTTTGGTTTTCCGGTTTTAATATTAAATAATTTAAACAGTTTGCTCGAATATTATATGAGTTAAAACAGCTTGTTCTTTACGTGCTAACATGAATGTACTTCAGTGCACTTAGATACAAGGTAATAAAATTTAGTTTCACTGTACCAATTAGCAAAATTTACAACGACAAATGTATACACAAAAGTAGGCAGTTTTGGCGTATATTGGTGACAGACGCATGAATTTCTTTGCTATTTTTCGGGGGTGTTAATAATTAAATGGTTCAAATACGTGTCTGGATCCATGAAACAAGGGTCAGATAAACACAGATGAGTTCCGGAAAGGCCCAGAAACGACTTTGAATGGATGGTGATGGAGAAAATTTTAAAAGCGTAGAGAATCAGAAGCCGTAAATATAATCCTGTTGAATGGTGTGATTAACTAAAGAAACGATACTTTGAAGCTACGAGGACAGTAACCTTCAGGTAAATTATGCTATTTTGTTTGACATTTTTGTGTGTATTGAATGACTTTATAATTGATTTACTTTAAATGGACATTAGTGAAATTGTACTAACCATAAAAGTTTAATTTTAAGATGAAATTTGCTTGTTTAAGTAAAAGGGTATTTTGTTTTGGTGTTCGGGAATATGATGAAAATTTGGGTATGTCTTTGAGCTCAATTAGACGAACCTGGTTAATTAACGTAAAGGGTGGTAGATGCTCCCTTTATACTCAGACTCCGGTCTGCTTATATTGTTATATTAATTACTAGGCATCCAACAAGGACTTTAATTCTGGATGCACATTAAAATGATAATAAAATTAATCTTGAAATTTTTTTTTGAAAACTGAATTTTATGCTGAAATTTAATTTGAAAATTTAATGTATTCTGAATATTGATGTAAATAGAGTTAACGTTGATGTTTGTGGTAGGAATGTGTTGTTTAATTTTATGAATGAGGAGGTTTATAAAATTAGGTGAGCAGCCGAGGCGAAAACAGGATCACAGCAGTTTATGACGTCCAATCGGTGGGACTAGAATTTTTTTGTTGAAAGGACCCAGTTCCCGCATTCAAAGGAGAATATCACAGCAATATATATATTTATATATAGCTGTGACAACCCCTCTCTTTGGGGCGTTATTAAAAGGGTGATATGAAAATGACCGCACGTTGAGGCGCCGCTTCAAGAGTGTTGTGACAACGCCGCGTTGTGAGCGTCACTAGAAGAGTGCTATGATAATACAGACACAGCAATTTATAAAACTTGAAATTGTTCACTTACCATCGTTTCTAACTTTGCCTGGCTAGCTTAACGTAATTGACGGAGTTTTCCAAATGAAATCAAACCCAGCAATATCACAAAGCATTCATACAGTATGAAATAATTTCTCTCCTACAAAAGCATATAAAACATTTACAACATTGTTTTCTTCAAACTAAAAATAATTTCTAAGTATTTATTTACTTAATTATAAAAATGTTCCTAACTTTATTTTAAATTTACAGAACTAAATATCTTTTCTGATGGATGTTTTACCTGACTTTGTTTATTCCAACGCACTTAAGGTTTGTTGGGCCAAAAAATCCTTGACAGATAACCTATTAACAGGTTAGAGTGCTTCGAACTCTGAAGACAAACTTTCCTGGTAACAATCTTTTACAAAAAAAATTATTAGGACTATCTTAAACTATCCTAAACTAAATGACAAAATTCAAATATCAGTTACAAAAAATTATACTTGCAAAAATCCACGATCGGTTTTTTATACAGCTCGTAATTAAATATCTTCTTATTTTAAAATTTACAAGATTTTCCATATTTAAACCCCTCGTTTTAAACAGTAGTTACCAAAGTACATGTTGCTTAAATTTTCTTTTCAATTATTTAATAAAATTTCTAAAACATCGTTATCTTGAAGAATTTTCCTTTTCATTGTAATTAATAATTTCCATTTTTTTTTGTAAGTTACTTTTAAAACATCTCTTCTATATACATTGAAACATAATAATCATTAAAGTACAGTATGCTTACTGCATACTTCAAATATCATCTTTGCAAAGCAACAGCTCGAGATTTAAATCACAATAACATTTCGCGATTGAATTTATGAATCGAATGAATGAATTTATTTAATAAACGCTTCTTTATATATACAAATTATTTATTTCCAGAATGTAGTAGAATAGTATGGGACTATGAGGCAAGGTTTCTCAGAAAAACTAATTAGCGTCTAAAATTGCGGCGTTCCACAAAAGGATGGTACAAAAACTTTGCCTCGCACCACATCCATACGCATTGGCTGGGGTAATGTACATGTTAATACAAAAGTTGTCACAAATTTTTTAAAAAAGCTTTTGTCTTTTTTGTTTTCAACGTTAGAAGGTGCAAATGGATAGATTTATACATATAACAAAAACGGAATAATTTTAATTAGCCAGCAAAACGTATAACTTCATGAGTGCTTGTAATAATTATCTGATTACAGTTATAAAATTATTTTTAAAATATAATTGCGTTTGCAAGAAAGTAGCGTATTAGTATTCTAAACTCCCTGATAGAATTTCTTTTACTGTCTGAGCTGTAATTAATTTAAATTGCGACAATGAGCAAATACTAAAACAGGATTTTTCTTTTAATGTTAACCTTCTAATATTTTGTGTTGAATATTTAATCCAGTTTGATTTCACTACTAAGGCTTTAATTATTGAAAACTTCTTTAGTAACTTTATTGGAATAATCATTTATAAAAAGATCAAACATTTCAATGATGCATGTAGGTCTTCAGAGTTTCAATTGAAAATAAGTATTTCGTACTTTCAGACCCACAATTTTCCCAATATTTTTAATTATTGTTCTCATCTCCATGCTATTTTCTATTATAAATACAGCTTTTGCGTTATAATTTAATTTCTGCTGCTATACAAACTTAATTTTATAAGTTTACAAATGAAACAGAGAGTTGCTTATATTAACGTCACACCATCTTTAATACCGCCGTCAATTTAGAGTGTGTCGTGTCTAAATAAAATTACAAGGACGCAGTAATTAATTACATTACGTCGAAAGAGGGCTTGAGATATACAACAGATTTGACAGTCAATTGTTTCTTCTATAAATTACGTCATTGTTTGAGTTTTTAATTATACTGGCGCAGGTAAAATGTATGTTTTAACAAAGCAGATGTAACTATTTTTAACATGAAAGTTAATGAGCATTTTAAGTGAAAAAATTTGCTTTTCAAAAGCTATTCGCATCTAACTGGTGGTATTTTAGTTAAAACAATAGAACTCCTAGTAAAATTGGCAATCTGTGTAAACACCGAATGAGTTTTATATTTAAAAATCCCCGGGATATTATAAAAAATAAGTAATTTAAGTAGTTGGAGTAGAACCTGCTCTAACTCGATGACATTTGCATATTCATATGTATACCATTAACGCAGTGTAACTTTCATGTATATGCAGATTCAGCTTGTATATTTACGTTCAACATTATGGATATTATAAATACATTTCAGAAATATTAAAATGGCAACATGCAGTATGAGAAAATAATCGAGGTATCAAACTGAAAACATGGCTCGGGGGATTCACTGATTATCTTTTATCAGGTACCCAATGCAATAACTTGCAGGAAAGTTCTACGAAACTGATCATTGTTTAACATAACGTTTATATTTCCAGTTCTTATTTTTCCACCGTGCCTTGCCAAATGTCTTGATTTATTATTTCCAATTATTCAAAATCTATTGCTACTTCTCTTAATTTTTGTTTCGTATTTTGCGTTTGCGCCACTCATTGGTTGCAATCCATCGCATCTCTCTTGAAAGAAGTCATCCACCAAACGTACAACAAGAGCTGAAAACAATGGAAGCGGTGGAGTTTTTACGACCAAAATGACAAAAAATGCCCTCATATGAATACACATGAAATACAAGAAATGAACTCTTGTAAAAAATACATTATAACCGTCAGATGACTATAAATCTTGATGAATTCGTTTCTTTCCAAGAATCGACAGGTTTGAAAAGTAAGCGTTTATTAGCGAGTTTGAGACACCACCTCCATCTTCTAATATTATTGGAAGCCTCATGTATAGTATACACGGGGCATGACTCTCACAAAAAGCACCTACTAATCGTTTGGTTTATATATGTTCTATCATCTTAGAAGGGACATTGGTTTATTTGCGTTAGCATGTATTGTTAGTTTGCGTGTTTACTTGTCTAATTAATCACGTTATCAGTACGCTACACATTAGAATGAAAAAACTGTCTAGCTGATTTCTTATGCTTGATTTGTGGTATTTCAATAGCACCATATGCGTTCAAAATTTCTATATGTATATACTGAATTTAAAGATATGAAATCTAAACTAAAACCCATGGATCAGCATCCCGAAGGCGAAGCAACGGCCCAGGGCCAGGGGCGCCAGTTCCGACGGCAAGGTCTTTGACAAGACCTTTTATTTTCCATCTTTCAACTAGCTCGACTTGAAGTGGGCTTTGCATAAAAGTCGAAGTTATTATTTCATCTTGTTCACTATAATACGATAGCATTTATCAACTTACCTTGTGTAATTAACTATCTAAAATATTTATATATTTAATACTTAGCTTATAACCGTAATTTCGAGCGTCACTTCCTGTCTATAACTGACATAATTCAAAAACTTGACAATGTCAGATATGATTGACAATAATGCCAAACGTAATTGAAAGTTAGGTTTATGTATAGTCGTGTACACAATTTAAATTTGTAAATTTCCCAATTGTCGTCATCGGTCTCGGTGGCGTAATTGGTAAACGCATGGTTCCGGCAAAACCAGGATACAGGTTCAAGTCCTGTCCAAGACCTTATATTTTCCGTCTTTCAATTACTAGCTCGATTTGAAATGATCGTTTGGGCTTTGCATAAAAGTCTAAGCTATTATTTCATCTTGTTCACTGTAATACGATATATATATATATATATATATATATACATATATATATACATATACATACATATATACATATATTTATATATATATATATTGCTGTGATAAGGGGTTGTTTAGGGGTGTATTGAGTAGTAAGGGTCGTGTAGTAACGGTAAATAGCGATAAGAATCCGAAAACTGCATTCATTTAGCACAAAAATAAGTAATTCGTACCTTATCTAAATAGTAACACCCTGTATATAGACCGTAATTAACTTTAAGCAATGCCAGCAAGCACATCTTTCAAGAATAGAACGAGTATTCAGCAGAGAAATAATCGTACATGTAATTAAACTACGTTAAGAAGTGTTTAACAAGCTTATAAAACAAAAATGCAGAAGAGTAGATAAAACCTAACAAAGCTTCATGCAATTACGCTGGAACGATAAACACTTTGATAAGAAAACGCACTTTCGACGATGAATACGTGAACGAAAACAACATTAGAGTTATATCATTTATTTTGTACAATTATCCAAAAGGCGCTATCTACACAAAATAACAAACGTAAGTTAAAAGTCCGGACACGATAAGAAGTACATAACAACATGATATTAAAATCCGAAAGAGTTTTATCAGATATCAGCTTAAAAATACTGGGAATATTAAAGACAAACGTGGTTGGCTACCACAATCTGTAAGACTGCTTGGAAAATCAATCCAAATGTAGTGGTATGTAGTAGTATAACACCCACCGGTGATAAAGCAGCTCAGTCTGCACTTGAAGCTCGTTGAATCCACAACACTTTTAATCAGAAATTTACCCGTCATATAAATAAAATTTATATTATAGTGAAATAGTGCTGTGGAACAATTGCGTTAAGAATATATGAAGAGTTTTTGTCATTTTTTTTTAGAAAACGGCTTTTAATCTGCATCGAAAATAATTCTAATCCACGTCGAATTCAATTCTAATCCGTGTAGAAAACAAATTCTAATCCATGGCGATAAGTTTAATTATGGGACAATTAGAATGCTAATCAGCGTCGAAAGTAATTCTGATTATGGAACAATTCTGACTCAATTCTGGGACAATTCAATTCTAATACGCTGCTGATTTATGATCTGAAGTTTGGAATTTCAAGTGTTATTTAAGGGAAGGGATTCAAAGCATATACAGAGAAATATCGAATAAAGCAAGAGGTGATTTTGGAAACAAGGGGTAACCGTACTGAAATATTGGTTCAACAAAGCAGAGCATTGGTTTCGATTGAGGATAACAAGGGGGTGTTGATCCACAACACGAAACGACATATCAGGAGATCGCAGGTTAGACCTACTTAATTTTAAGGAATCTTTAATTTAAATTTTAATACTGAATTTCTTGAATTTATCTACAACTTGTAAAGAGTCAACAGGAACATTGCATACGTTCAAACTTACGTAATAAATCATAAAAAGGTCTCGAACGTTCCAAATTTTTTTGTAAAGGTGTAGTTTTTGGTGACCTTATTTTAAATTAAAACAATATAATAAAGTTTTTGAGATAATTAATCCATACAATATTAATTGATTGAAGGGTGTATTTAGAAAATTTCAAAAATTGTGAAGTGTAAATATTATTTCCTCTCATTATATGAATGTTGATTGGCTTCGTTTTATCAATTCAAACTGGTAATCATAAAGGGGTAAATGAAAATTGACCATCGTAACGTTGTGCACTCTACGTAAATTAAAAAGGGCTAGCCGTGGCATAATAAAAGTAAAAGATTAAAGTGATAAGAACACAGAGCGGTGGCGTTTAGTTAGACGTTCATTAAACCGATTACGGCGTTATCATATCAATATATATATATATATATATATATATATATATATATATATACGGACCCCACGACTTGGGCGTCTATTAATACTGCAATTTCCAAATGTTCCACATTGTGGGACCTTTGCTTATAAAATGTGCCATGGTTGTTTTGCTCACTTTCCTGAAAATAAACTATCTACTCGAAAAATTCTGCTACGGGAAATGGGCAACATTTATTTACACTCCAACTAAATCGAATATACAACACAAAACAAAATTAGTCTCCTCTCTCTTTCTTTCCTCATTTAATAGGGCTTTAATAGGGCTTTAACACACTTCTTACTCTAACTCTGTTTCAATACGAGCTCATAGTAAAACCTTGATCTTTTAGTGCTAACCAATATTCAAACAAACCCTTTTACCTTGTACATAATAAAATACTTCCAATACCATAAATTATTCACACAAAAATATTGAAAATAACCCAAATTAAAATACTCCATCACAAACTTTCCCCTTTTTTTTTGTCCTTTTAGTTAATATACAATTATTCACCCAATCCACAAAGTCATTAATTACAAATGTACACATGTACAACAATAAAGCACAATTACCTGAGATACACATTTACACAAGGAGTCTGCTGCCTGGAACTGCTGCATGCACGAACAACTCTAACTTGGATTGCTTTATCCACTTTCTGCTGTAACCAAATCTACCACGTGGTCTTCTATCGTCAACCAAACTACTGCGGTACCTCAAATCTCTTCCTCTATAACCATAGTTTTTGATTAGGCGCCGACATTCACTCCATACTAATTGCATTATTTTGCAATAAGTGCAAAATAAAATCAAATTGCTGTTACTTAAAAGCGTTTATCGTAATTTAAAAGATTATGCAATCGTATAAGCATTTTGAAGCCTCAGAGTCGTAGTATAATAATAAACTGAGAGCGTAGAGCGTCGACAAATTAAGAGAGCTTCCAATCAAACTCCGGCGGCGTATATTCAACTTCCCCACCTCTAAAAACTGCTACAATTCCTAAAATCAACGAGGCTAAATTCTTGCTTTTCACAAACCACCCCACACTCACAATTCAAGTTAAAGTAACGACCGTCGCACGTGTACTAATGTTTTCGTAGTATTTTTAAAAATCGATACTCAAAACAACCTTGGCATTTTACTCCAAGTTGACGACAACTAACATCTAAGCTACGCCTTTAACGAATACGTGTAATCTCCATCTCACTTCTGCCTACTCACTCAAATCACGTTTCTCTGTTGCCTAGTTCAATATTTGTTGTATAACGGACGATTTCTACGCCATCCTATTATGCTTATACTCAAGTTTTACGTCCTTTTTAAAAGTCATAAATTTATTTCTCGCTTCACTTTTAACTCCTTTCTAACACTGTCTTCCGTGTTTTCTAGTAACTTGTCATGTGATTCCCTGACCTGGTCACCTACCAAGGGCATGGTTTGCAGACAGTCGGCAGTTGACGGTCGGAGGAAAATTTTCCATTCAGTATCCACACCGACCGCTACTGGATGTTCCGAGGTCCTCTGCACCGTAATTGTACCCTCATTTTATCCAAATCCATGTTTGTTATAGAGAGCGTGTGCGTAAGTCAAGTCTTCATCAATGCATCAATCCACTTTTTTAAATAGTGTAGTATTAAATGATTAATTCTCCCCTTGGTACAAAAGTACAAGAGTAGGTGAGCTAGAGCGTCCCACTTACAAGAAAAAAAAATGTGAAAGGTGCAGTTTTGAGTAGATATATGTGTGATAGCATGCGCGAATGCGTATTTGAAATTAGTGTGTAGGTGTGGTAATTGTGTCCGTGCTGGTTGGTGTATATGAGTGAGGTGATGTAGACTATCCTTAGTTCCCCTCTTCGCTGGATTGCATATAGAGTACTGAGCCTCCTCACCACTACCAGTTAATCATCCACGAGGAAGAACCTGAGCTAACTTAACCTAATCTAACCTATCCTGACAAAAAATATAGTAAATATAGAAAAGGTTTACGCCGTGTTCAAATTTAATCGAATTTCAATAGTTTATTCATATTAAAGTCGGAAATTGTCAACTAGCTAACGTATCCTGCATGCGAACCGCAAGAGAATTATGGTTATGTTTGCCATTTAGATGTGCCACGAATGCTCGTATAGATGTTCAAAAAGTCTTCTTTAGGAATTTGCGTGATCGTGAAAATATCAGAATGCCGTCTGTATGATAGCACAAATTTGTCGATAGCATCCTATATCGAAAGAATTCAAAAAATTTTTGAGAGGCTTATAATCTCGTAATAAAATGCACATAACCTTTTAACGAATTGTTTCTTAAAAAAAAATTACATATGCAGATTTAAGAGAACCATTCTCAGTCGTTCTAATAATGCGATCCCTACAAATACCTGGGTTACTAGAATAAAGTCGAGGCACAATAATATAGAAAAAAACCTCCAGCATGTGAAAAGAATTTATATATCAAATAATTTACTCTGTTTTCATCCAAATTCATATGAAAGGCATCCCCTGTATACTTCAACACAATTGAGTTACAACTTGTAAAGCTTAAACCTCCAAACTTGTTGCTGCTTTGTAATCTTTGTGAACAAAGTTAATCTGATTTAACAGACACTAGAGAACTGAAGGTTAGTAATGTCTTTATATTGTAGGTGGATGCGCAACCTTTGGACATTCGTGCTATGGAGGAATGGGAAAAAGAATGTCATCACCTGATATGCTTACAAATGAGGAAGTTTTACAAGATGTACAACAAGGTGGAAACCCAGATGTCATGTTTTCAGAATCCCGAATGAATGTGGATTTGGAACCTGAGAGGAAGATTAGTTTACAGGAGTTGTACAATCTATCTCCTTTCTTACGACGATGGGTAAGTGAAACTTTTAATTGCTTTGGTAGCGTTGTCCTAATTATCTTTATAGTGTTTTATTTGTACGTTTGCAAGATGCGGTATAGTCGATTCGCAATATATGTTTTATAATATTTGCAACGCTAAAGTATTCGTGTTCGAAGAATCTAAACGTTTTAAAGTAATACGATGAGTTTCCGGTTGTTCCGAATCCTGCAATAGCGCTGTCAACTAACGTCCATTTTTTTTTGGATGCACGTGACATGCAAATAAAGTCTATTTAGAAACAATTTGGAGCAAAATAAATTTTTTCTATAAGGTGAAGTGGGGTAAAAGCGGACTAGTTTTCTTTAATTTAGTGTATAAGACTTTAACATTTATATATAAAATACTATGATAATAGGGTTATTTAGGGGTATATAGGATCACAAGGGTTGCACACTCCATGTAAACGACACCAAAGTTTAGAAAATTAAACATTTTTTATCACAAAGAGTACGCAATTCGCCAATTATACAAAAAGTAAATATCAAATACACTGTATAAAACTCACAACCAACTTTAATCAATGAAAGGAATCTCATTCTTCAAGAATTCAACCACATTTAGTAAGATAAATAACTTTATACGCAATCCAATTAATTTTTAAGAATAGCAATGCATTTATAAACTTTAAATAAATACGCATCAGGAACATCGAAAGTCAAACAAACATGAAACGAATTTTTTTAAACTCGACGCATTAATGCTCGCAAGAAACAGATCTTTCAAACAAACATGTTTTATAAACGCAGGAAGTAAATAAACGTATTTAATGCACGTCATTATAAAATTTTCCTACGTGATTTTTAATATAAAATCAACACATAAACGCAGCAGATTACGAAAAGAAAAATAAGGAACCAGACCTTTGACTACGTGCGATTTCAAGTAATAAATTCCTATACAAATAAGAAGACGTGATTTGAGAAGGTTCAAGATATCATAGTCAACGGAATCTACAATACAAAATTTTATGTCTACGTGTTTTGAAAAAGTATTACGACGAAATTTAGGATGTAAACTCCATGAAAATCCGAAGGCTTACACGACAAGACAAGTGCAACGCCTCAATCAACAAGATGGGCTGGGTAAACTTTTAAATACCGCACGAGCTGATAAAGGCTCAGTCTTTATACAACCACGGCACACTTTGTACTTGTCTGAACCAAGATAACACGCAAAGTTAAACTATTAAATTAAATAATAATATAAGTTGGTGATTGAAAAATTTCAAATACTAGTGCAAGTGCAAGTCTAGCGACACTAAGTACTACACTAGGTATTGAACCAAGTATTAAACTAATTATTGAACTAAGGGTTGAATAAGTATTAAACTCAAGATTGAACTAAGGATGGAACTAAATTCCACTAAGTAAACGATTAAGTGTTATACTAGGCGTTTAACCAAGCTGTACTACCAAACAAAATCAATAAGAAAATCTAACTGAAAACAATCCAAGAATACTGGTAACCACACAGCCCATTCTAATAATTCAGAGACCGATTCACAACCAGGATTCAACAAAAAAAAATCAAATAAAATTTTAATAGTATAAGGCATTAATTTCTTTTGAAATTTAAATTTTCTATATAGAATTTATGAAATATCAAAATTTTTGGTTGATATATAAATTCGTAAAAAAAGAATATTGAAGTTTAAGTCTTTCAGGAACAGGTTTTTTCCTTTAAATTAATTTAAGGATCTAATTTAAAATAATTTATATTTCAGACAGGGTTTTCTTAAATAGCAAATGATATTAAAATTTAACAAAATTTATTTTTGGTTATTTCAAATTTTGTTAATTTTTTTACCTATTAATAATGTTAGCAAAAAAAACGTTTTGTTTTATGTTTCACTCGGTATTGCTATTTTAGGATTAAAAAATTGGAAAATCTAAAATTTATCCTAAGTTTTTAAACAAGGGTGGGACGGACAACTAACTTAAATAATGGAGTACCGATACCTAGCAATATTTATATTAAAATAAATAATATATTCAACAAAACCCTATTTATTCTTTAATTAACTTTTCAAAAAGATTTACTTCTTTCATTTTAAGGAAAATTATAAAGTGCATATACTCCACTTCACCGAAAAGGGGCAATCGCATGGCATTTAAAATTCTTGAAATGACTTAGTTATCAAACAAATAATTCCAATCATAAAAATGTTTTAATCGCATTTTAATTTTTTAAATTCCATTTCAAAGAATGAAGGTTTTCCGTTTAGTCAAATAAAACGATCATTAAAGAAATAATTTAAAACTTCAAGGTAAACAGTTACAAAAATTTTTTAAACGTTCTATGCTATTTTTTTTTAACGTCATTATGTTCCTTTATTGTTTTTATTAGTTTTTCAAATAAACGCCCACTTTTTACGTGGAAATACTTCTTTAAAATACGAAATTCATAAATTCAGCATCTTTCCTTTGGGAACTATTTTTGACACATTTTCCTTATTAATTTGAGTTCTTTAAAGTTTTAATGTCTTGCTGTGATTACTTGTTTCGAATTTCTTCGGGACATTTAAGAAAATTTGTTTTACGTCCAAAAAAGGGAAAGTGAGTTTGGTCACCGGCGGCTGAAAACTGCAAATGTTCAACCGAAAGAAAAATTTGAACTTTGTGGTAATATTCGAGGTTTTTTCAAAAGGAATTTTTTACAGGAGGAACGAAGTCCCAATTTGTTGGGAGTAAGACAAAAATATTAAAACCATACTTTCAATTAAGTTAAAAATTGGATTCCTTATATTTTTCTTTGTTACCTTATTCCAAAAATTGCTAATTTGAATCCGGAATAATTCTAAAATGGGTAAATTCCTGCTTTTGGAAACCATTTAATTAACATTATTTAAATTAACCAAATTTCCTTAATCAATTTTAAAATTTTTTTTGGAAGTTTGATCAAATTCTTTTTAGAAATTGTACGAGTTTTGGGTTTATAAACCTGACTAGACACAAGCAGACTTGTAGGGGAGCGGAAAATTAAATTTTCGGAGTCTTTTTATTTCAACAAGTTGGAAACCGTCATTATTAATAGAAGGGCAGTGGTAATTCTTTCAAAAACCCTTTTAAAATAATTTTGAATTAGTGGTTTCCATCCATTAGCGTTCTGATAATTTTTAGGGAACCAATTTTTCTGGCGAACCACTGATAATTTTTTCCTTTAAAAAATTAAGGGATTAATTTCAGGCGAAGGTCTAGAAAACTGTAATGTTTTCCGTCCAGGAGTACTAAATATTTTCTTTTCAAGGAGTTCAAAACCAAATTATTAAGGTTCCAAATTTTTGGGGAATTTTCAAACCCAAATCCCGAATAGTTTTTCTAATAATGGGAAAGTTCGTTAATAGAAAAGGATTGCACTTTTCTTACGGGGTTTAAGTTGTTCTTCTTTAAATAAATTATTCCTCTTTTGGAACCATAAACCATTTTAGAAATCCGTTTTTAAAGGAGTTTTTAGATTGTTGGATAAAAAGCACTAACAAGATTTTTCCTTGAAACCTTTTATAAACCTAGCGCTCATTTTCTTTGAAAGACGACTTGGCCATACTTTTGTTTAATTTTAAATGGTAATTAGTGTTTAATGGAATTTTGAAAAGTTGCTTGCTTTGTACGTCCCATAGGGCAAGAACCTTTGGTTCCTGAAATTTCTTTAAAGTTACTCCAATTACTTTTTCTTATGTAGTTTGCCCTGTCCTTAAAGAAAGAAAAAATTTTTATTCAAAATAATGAAAAAAAGTGATAGGGAAAATTACTATGGTTTACCCCAGTGAATATTTGATTCCCCGGTAAAATTGAGGGTTAGGCGGAGTAGGTTTTCTTAATAAATTTTAAAGAAACAATAACTTTATATTATTTAAAGTTTTAAGTATGCACATTCCAAAAATAACACAAAAAAGTAAATTCGTAAAATATACACCTTGTGGTATATAACTTCTTATCTTTCAAGATAATTTTGATTGATTAAATCAAAAGTCCCCAGAAGGGGAACTATACATTTTCCATATCAACAAAATAGATTTTATCAATTTTATTATATTTTTTTATATTAAATAAATGCGACAGGACGACTTGACCCCTTTAGATTACCCCAAACCTTAAATTAAACTGAAAAATTTAAAATTTTTTTTTTTAAAGAACTTCCGAATAATATCAAAATTATTTTTTTTTGGATAAATGGAAATTCCGCGGGTAAAATCCTAAATGAAAATAATTCTCGATTAGTTTGAGTTTAAGAAAATCTCTTTGTAACAAGCGGCCCAAACACGGTTGTGTATTTCCAAATTTTAATATTCCAACTATATTAGGTAACCCTCTACTTTTAAATAAATTATAATTTCAAGACAAGACTTTCTCTTTTAATCAAGTTTCCAAGTGGATATTGAAATAATTCAACAAGAAATTATTTTTACTGTTGTTACAGTTCATTTAGAAGCCGAATTTTTCTTCACAAATTAAACTTTTGAATCCAAAACAAATCGTATTTTGATTTTAGATCAATATATGACAGTAGGAATTTAAATTGAAATTCCTTTTAAAAATACAATGAATTTTAATCAACTAAATAATAGGTAAAAAACTAATATTAACTAATATCAATAAAATAACAATAAATTTGGTAAGTTTTATATTAAATTGATCCACCGTTGTTAGAACATTCCTTTTAAAAAAAAAAAATATACTCGAACCTCTGGCCAAAAACACTATTTTCTTACGATCTAACTTTTCATTAAAATTTTTCGGCTTTGCATTGGAAAGGTTCCCCATTGTGAATGATATGGTGTATTCTAGGAAAACAAAACAACTTCCAATTTGTAATAAAATTATATATCGCCCATTAAAAGACCTTGATAAAAAAGGATACAGTTACCCAATATACCCATCCATTATTAAAGAAATTGGTTTTGGAACTCATTTTGAATTAATATTAAAGACCAAGTAATATCATGTTTCGTTAAGACTTATTATTTTAACGTTATTTCCAAAAATTAATTAATAACTTGGGATTGGAAACCAGTTACAAAATACCCTTCATGAATTGCTGTACTCAGTACTAATTTAATTTTATAGGGTATTTTATTTTCTTTTTAAAATATTAAATTGAGATTTCCAAATAGGATACTGTTCACGTTTGTTACGTGGAATACTAAAAACCCAAAACATAATTCATCCACTTATTTTGACTTAATATTGAAAAAAATTTTTCCTTAAATTATTTCAGTTTGTAAAGTGAAGGATTTTGTTTCTTTGTGGTACATTTTTGGGTATTTGTGGGAAAAAAAGCAGTAAATAGTAAAAAAATTCCAACCGAATACCGCAAAGAAAAGGGAAAGGAGAATATAAGTCTTAAAAACAATTTCGGGCTCTAACTGCAGATTGGGTAAAAAAGAAAAATTCTCTGAATATTTATTTTAACCGAGGAAATATTAAAAAAGGAATATTTACAGAACCAAAAAAAATTAAAATTTGTGGGAAATTACAAAAACCGTACTTTGCATATAAAATAAATTTAATGAAGAAATATAAAATCTTAAATTAAATAAATGTAAGTAATATTAAGCTTCAAACCCTAAAAATAAAAAAAAATTTAAAAAATTTACAGAATTTGCCTGAATTATACAAAAAATTAAAATTTAAGAATTCAATGCCTTTGAAGTGCCTTTGAAATTAAGAAATAACCCAACAAAAGAAAAATTAAATTAATTGGAATTAATATAAAAATTTGTACTTAGATTTCGAAATCTTAATTTTAAAAAAGTAAAAATTGCTTTCCACTTCGGTTTTATATTACTTGTGACTGAAAACCACCAGCAAATTGTAAGAGCGAAAAGTAAATTTTAACCCGCAGTCTTAATTTATTTGCAACCCGGTAAGAAAACAACAGTCTTAGGGTTATCAATAACAAAAGCTTATAATTTATTAATCAAAAACAAAAATAAAACAAGTAACTGTACCTTAAAAAGGTTTTTGTTGGTAATTAGCGGATCTATATTTATTGAAAAATTGAAACTGTAAATTGGAAAACTTTTTAAACCACGAAGTAAACAATTTGGGTTTTAATTTAGGCACATAGTTTTTAGGAAAAAAGTTTTCAGCTGTATTTATAAAAAGAACCACTGGGACACAAAGGGTTTTAAAAATATTTTCTAAAAACAAATGTAGGAATTCTCAAAGCACCTGCAAAAGTTATAAGATGAAAAATTGGGGAAAAAATAAATAACGGACCAATAATTGCTAAAAAGAGTCAGATTGTTTGGCCCTGACACTAATAAACTACCGCTTATAAAGTATTTGGTTTAGCCCTTACTAATTTCAGTACATAAAAGTTAAAAATGGCAGAACATTATCTACAGCTGGATACCGATAACTTAGCTAGGTGGTCGCATGATAATAAGTTATTGATTAATAAGGACAAAACCAAAATTATGCATATTACAACCCCATACATAATAAAAAAAAATGCAAAAATAACAGTGCATTCATGTAGATGTAGATGCTTCCAACTACAGAAAAGGCACTGCGACTTATGTACAAGTAGTTGTTGGGATGTAGAGTCTTGTTATACATATAAATATTTAGGAATAACGGTAGATAGTTATTTTCGTTGGGATCAACACATTTCTAAAGTTTCCCAAAAACTAAAAATCGTATTGTACAAATGTATTATATCCGTCGTCTGTTACCACCAATAGCTAAAAAAACCATATATAATGCACTTGCAGAATCAATGATTAGATATGGTATAGAAGCATGGGGATTTGCATCTGATATTTATTTAAACAAGGTTAACGTAGTTCAAAAGCAATTATTAAAACTGATATTTAATAGTGAATCAAAAAAATCGTTTACAGAACTATTGTATGAATGCAATGCACTAACAGCAAAAGGGTTGTTGTTCTATAAAATGTTGCTTGAAAACTACTTTAATAGTAAATATCTACAATTAAAAGCAAATGAATACGAATTGCGAGGTGTAAGATTTTGTATTCCGTCTGTGTTCAATAGAAATGGCGAAAACTGCTACAACTATATAATACCAAAATTATTTAACGAACTAACAGCTGATTGTAAAAGCTTTACTAATATGAAAGAATTAAAGCAAAGTTTGAAGCGGTTTATAATATCAACTTATGTTTTGGAAATAGGATAGGGATTTTTTATTGGATACAGAGAATTGGTAATTGATATATTTCTATAGTAGATTAAAATCATCTTATGAATTTATGTTATGGATTCTGGATAGCTTTAAGGACAAATAGTTATTAGATAGGATATTTTGTTAGGGTTAGAGTTAAATATTTATTAAGTATTAATTTATTTTCATATTTTTTGATTTTAAACAATTACTTGTAGATACTTATATTACTTATATACCACGTTCTTAATTCAAATTCATTTACAATTTACTATTCACAATTAACGTTTTATTATTATTATTAGTATTATTAAATTTTTTTTTACATGTATATAATACAGTTACTACAGTAATTTAGATAGTTCTGTTTTCTATTTACGTATTTCTTGATATGTGAGACATCTTTCTATAGGTTTATGTAATTAGTTTAATTTAGTTTCGTTCAGTTTAGTTTTGATTATCGTTGTTTAGGGTAGTCTGATCTAGTTTAGATTAATTAGTTTTAGTTTAGTGAGATTAGTTAAGTTTAATTAAGTTTAGTTAAGTTCAGTTAAGTTTAGTGAAGTTTAGTTAAGTTTAGTGAAGTCTAGTGAAGTTTATTTAAGTTTAGTTTAGTGTAGTTTAATTTTAGTTGAGTTTAGTTCAGTTTTGTTTGGATTAGTTTAGTTTTTCTGAAATTGAATTAATTAAATCGTTAAATTACGATTTATAGAAGAATGTATTATATATTTTTTTTTTCTTGGGTTTATATATATACATCTAGTAATATACATAGGAGGGTTGAGTCAAAATACTGAATTAGTTAAGTTAATTAAATATAGTTAGTATTATTAATTGGTAATTTAGAAGTAATGCTTTCCTTAATTACAAAACACACAATTGCCACATTTTCAAAAATAACAAAATATTGCAAAGGTAAGAATAGGAAAGCAACAATGCTGTAAATAGATACTATTTTTTTATGTGTACACCTTGTCAAGCAGCTATAAAAATGAATAAAGATTATTGATTGATTGATTGATTGATTATTATTATTATTATTATTATTATTATAATTATTATTATTATTATTATTATTATTATGATTATTATTCATCAGATTGACATTATCTAAGATAAAGATTTCTAATCATTATTTTAATATAAAATATGGCACTTCATTTAATAATATTCAACATCTACTGTAATTAAGTTTGACATTGGAAATTTAGATGGGTTTTTCTTTCTAAAATGCCTACTTGTTGATTTTTAAATGTAAGTAATATGAACACAAGGAAGGTGGGAATCTATGTATATTTCATTATTTTAGATTTTGTCTTCAATTAAGGTATGGACGTGGAACAAAGTAAACTTTTTGTTGTTTGTTGAGATTTTCTGTAAGAAACCATTTAAGGAACTTAAGAGGTTCGAAAGCCGTTTATTATCCACCGTTCGTCAATCAATGCACGACTCAATAGCAACGTAGTTTATATAAATGCACGTACTTTAATATAAAACAAACTTAACAAACAAAAGTAATGAAAACGATATGATTTCAAGTTACAGCTCAACAAACCAACGACAACAGTCATACATACGGATAGTCAACTGAAAGTATATTATTTTTCCTCAAAATTAACTGTTTTCAGCAAAAGGAATTTTAAGGATTCGGCAGATTCTTCGTTCATAAATATATACCTTATCGACTTAAGAGAGTTACCTGTTACAAAACGTGGTCTCAGGAAATTTAAGAAAACAAAATGTTTAGTAAAAGGTTTAAGGGCTATAGTTTGTGTGTACTTAGGGTATCATTCAGGTTATAGATAATAAACAGATCTGGTTGTGATATATTACTCTGGTTGCTAGATATTGGTTTGACTGATAAATACTACTTTAGATCGGAGAATAGCTATTTACTATGAAACTGATTTCTACACTAATTAAAATTCCAATTGCTGTAATGTGTTTGAAGTACACATCAAACTTCCTCTACTTACCAAAAACGTTGATACCTACGGCATTAAGCCCTCGTGTTTAAACTCCAACTTAAACAATTGAAGGCATCAAAACTTTCTCAAGACGTGTTGTAATAATTAGCTATTGAATTTCATTTATTAGTGACGATCATGCAATTTACAGCTGATTAGGAAAAACACTTTGCATAAATGTCAAAAATTCATATGATAATTCTATTTAGTTACAGCGTTGACTGATAGTCAATCGTTACAGGCAAAATACTCAGAAAAATTAGAAAGACTTAAGGAGTGTTGCCACTTAGGAAGTTGGATTAGAAATGGTAATAGAAGTAAAATAGATATAGAAAGTAGAATAGCCCACGTAAGAAAAGACTTTGAAGTAGAAGACGCGATACAAAAAATCTAAGCTAGTTCTCCTTTTTAATAATATATTATTGGAACATCTGTTTGAAACATAGTACAATATGATTGCAAAACATTTACATTATAAGTTTTCAAGACGTGATGCTATATAAAAATACTTAAAGCTGGGCGATAAAGTTATTAACGAGAGGATAAACGGTTCAGAAACACAGAAGCATTATAGGTGTGATTCAAGTAGGCATGATAATGTCATTCCTTGAGGTAGGAGAGAATGGTTAGGACATTAATAAAGGACAGAGCAAAAGGTTTAGTAGGTCGGTGAAAGCATAGATTTGATATATAGACCAGATTAAGAAAGCCATAGACATAGACATTGAAGGAGATAGTTCAGAATGGGAAACTGTATTAATTACTGTTGGGTTTAAATGTACGTGTTTATCAAGTGTGTCCCCAAAAAATAAAAAGCATCTCTTAAATACCTATTCGGATACAGCACTTCGTGCTTGAACCACAAATTTCTAAAAAAATTTGTTGTGTATTTACGGGTTATCAAGTTGACAATGCATGCAGATTACCTAGAGTTACTAATATTGCAAAACCTTTGTTGAATCTATGTTAAAAATGCAATAAATTTCTTTCTATTTCAGATGCAGGCCTTCAGAAGAGTCCATGGTTCTCACGGCAATGACAACTAAATGCATATCAAAGCTATATTTATTATTTAATTAGAAGCGCAAAACCATTTAATGTATGCTATTATAATTCTAGTATTGTGTAATTAAACCTAATTAGTAAATAGGTCTGTAGCAAATTATGTAAATGTGCTAAAAATATGTACGCATCAACAATAGTTTAAGAATAACCATAGTAATACATCTATATAGATTGTGAAACTTCTGTATCAAATTGCAAGTTGTGCTGGAATTTCAATTGATTCTATATTCTATGTAAATTGTAAATAAAATTAGAAGCACGAAGGAATATTATTAATCAGATATAAGTGAATACGAATAAGAACTTGTTAATAATAAGTAGGTGCTCTGGATATGCTTAACACATCAGACTTGGTACCGATTTCGATTATCACTTGTCATTAGTTTGGCTGCAATTTTGCATCGCTATAAGAACAAAGCAAAATTTTCACCATTTTTGATACTATTATAAACATTACCACTACAAGCTGAGAAAATCTCAATCTTTTGCAATAACCCATCCATCAAAAACTATCAATACTACAATAGTGCCTATCGTTACAACAGGCATTCACATTTGTAACAACTATTTTGACTAGAATAATCTCCAGTACTGTAATCATTGTAATAACAGCACCCATTTTCCTCAACATTCACAACGTTCATACAACAAAAGCAAAGTTCTTAAGAACAAACAATAGCTCCAGGAAATCCGTGACTCATAGAAAACTGATAATTGTGAACGTGGGATAAAACCAAATACGAGATACCAACAAGCCCAAGCGGAGAAGAATTTAACACAAAGTATTTTAACAAAAAAGTCCAGTTAAAAATAAAAATGGTATAAGCCTTATCTTGTTCATAGTACCAAAACATTTTTTCTTGAACTGTCAACAAAGATTGAGTTACTCGATGTAGTTCGAAGGATGAAAATGTGCTGAACCCCGATTTTTACTTCATAAATGCAGGAATAATTAAATCAACGATTGATATATTCTGCCCATATCTAACTGCACTAATCAATAAATGTTTTAAGCGAGGCTATTTTCCTAGGGTGTTAAAAATTTCAAAAATAGTACCTGTTTCTAAAAAGGGTAACAAAAATTTAGTACAAAACTATCGACGTATTGCAATTATTCCTATATTAAGTAAAATTATTGAATATATTTTAAGAAATCTTATTATAAAGTTTAGGAAAAGCACCTGCATTTTATGTACCAATCAACGCGGTTTTAGAGAGTGTTATTCGACAATAAATGCTTTTACCTCTATCATAACTCGTATAGTAGAGGGATTTGATGATAATTGCATTGGTGTTTTACCTTTGTGTGACTTCTCTAAAGCATTTGAGAGGGTTAACCATCAAGTTTTGTTAAGAAAAATGCAGAATGATGGGTATCAAAAACATGTTGCCAAGTTGTTTATATCATATTTATATAATAGGGTACAAAATGTTATAGTAAATATTCGTAATTCTAACTTAAGATTCACAAGCGGAGGCTCTGTGCTTTGGCCAATACTTTTTAGTTTATATTTAAATGACTTGACTTTATACTTGAGCCGACACTACGTTCTTTGTTTCTACTTTGGATATTCAAAAAATGGAGAAAGATATATGCAGTATTAAAAAGTGTTGAAAAATGGTGCTTACAGAATAAATTGAAATTAAACAACTACCGCCTGTGTTTATATATGGAACATTAGTACACATCTATAGGTACGATGCGCAATTTCCTACACACTCAGCTATGCATGATTACAACACTCGATCGGCTAAGTTTATTGTGAATCACTACTCATGCACCGGTTCTTCAAAACTTATTAAGGTACATGTTGAGCTGTGCAATAAAACAATGTGTCTTTTCTTTTCCGTTTGGTTACTTCATTTACCGGGTGTAATTTGAAATAATTTAATCGATATTTTGTAACACGATGTCGAAATTTCTACTGTGACCTACTCGTATTGTAAAACGAATCCATAAGCTATTCTAAACTATTGTATTGTTTATCAACCATTGTTTAATTACTTCTTTATTCTATAATGAGGATGTCAATTTTTCAATTAAGTTGAAGGGTGAGATGAATTTTCCATAATAAATAAGGATGCTTCTTTAAGGTAATTCAGCCATTTCAAAAACGTTTCACCATTCATCTCCCCATTATAATAGTTTTTTTACTGACTTTAACGCACATATTAATTCAGCCTTTTCTTTACACAACCTGTGCTAGAACCAGCATGTACAAATAATTGTTTACCATTTCTCCTGGTTTACAAACATATTTTGCATTATCTTGCCACGACTGCTCTGGGCTTTCTTGAAAAATGCTCATATTTTGTCTCGAAAAACAACTCATTTAACCTGCGATTTCATATCATGTATATATGCTGTTTAAAAACTTCAGTTGTGTTTCATTATTAAATGATTTTTCGTTTAAAGCACGATGGCAATCTTTCTTTATGAGCATAAACTCAATGTTGTGGAGAGTGAGATTTAAGCTAGAATCACTTAAAAAAATTTATTACCTTGAAGTTTGAGTATTTAAGGTTTTTAAGTGTAATATGCTAAGTAATTTGGCAAATCAATATTACTTACTATTACGTGGGCTCTCGTTTCTTT
This sequence comes from Platerodrilus igneus, assembly GCA_036346225.1. Classification (NCBI taxonomy): domain Eukaryota; kingdom Metazoa; phylum Arthropoda; class Insecta; order Coleoptera; family Lycidae; genus Platerodrilus; species Platerodrilus igneus. Next base: position 517,770 of record JARFIW010000916.1, on the reverse strand, counting down.
AGACTACCCGTCTAAGTAAAGAACCCTGTTCGTTGGGTGTACTAGGGTTGGGTTATTATTAAAGATTAAAGTAAACGCCTTTTATTTATTTCGAATATGAAACAACTGACAAATCAATCAATCATTAAAAACATCAAAAAAAACCTCTTTTTTTTTCAAGGTAATTTGATTCCGGTTACAACATACTCCCACCTGTGAAACTTGAAAAACAAAGAAAGTTTCACACTATCGTTCAAGGTATAACTATGTCTATACTAATTCCTTGCATATCTAATCGGCGGTTTTATTGGTCTACCACTAGAAGTAAACTTCGGTGTATTTGTACTGCTCCTATTACCTTCGTCGACAACGGTATTCGATACACCTTTCGTTACAATAGCACATTCCTGCATCTCTTGTGTTGACTTCACGACCAATTCTTGAGGAAGTTTAGCATCACTTACGACACTCTCCTCTAATGGATATAACCTATGAGCCGGACGTAAGAGTCGCCCCTTATCAGTAATCACACGTACTACACGCACTTGGTCGTCTTTTCCCGGCAAGAGTTGCTCTACACGTCCGATGGGCCAGTTCAACCGTTTTGTTTTATCGTCTCCCACTAACACGACCTCTCCTATTGTGATTTTTCGTGACGGCTTAACTTTGGATAACATCCTAAGCTGTCCAAGATATTCACTTCGAAATCTGCTCCGCAAATTGTCACGCAATTTTTGCATACGTATTACCTTTTTACACAAGAATGATCGATCTACAACATCACAATCAGCCAACTCACTTTCAGTTTGATCCCGAATGAACATAACAGGAGTCAATTGAACTAAATCGTTAGCATCATTTGACATGTATGTTAAAGGTCTCAAATTCATCATACCCTCACAGTCACATACAAGTGTCAACAGTTCTTCATAATCTAGAGAAGCTGGTCCCAGCACTTTGCGTAATAAATTTTTCAATATCCCAATGAGTCTTTCCCAGAAGCCTCCCCACCATGCCGCTGTGGGTGGGTTAAATCTCCACGATATACGTTGGATAGCAGACTCTTCAACAACTTCGGTCCAGTTAATTTTCCGCAACAAATTATCGGTGCCTACAAAATTCGTACCGTTGTCGCTATAAATGACCTTTGGCCTTCCTCTGCGTGCTACAAATCTACGTAACGCACGCATAAAACAAGGCGTCGAGAGCGAGATGACCAGTTCCAAATGCACCGCTCTATATATCTCGCATGTAAACAGGCACACCCATACCTTTCCGCCTGTTTTCACATACAGTGGACCCGCCAAGTCCACTCCAGTTATCTGGAAAGCAACAGCATCACACACGCGATCTACGGGTAAAGGTGGGCTATCAACTTGAAAATGCGTAACAACGTGTCTTTTGCACGATTCGCATTTTGAAATCACTCGTTTGATATATCGCCTTCCACCTAAAATCCAAAATCTTTCTCGTAGTAAACTGATTAAACCCTGAGTACCAATATGGCAAGATTTTACATGGACCTCAGAGAAAACTAAACCAAATCCATCACGATACACATTTAACGACTTAAACTTGTCATCGTTTTCCATAAACGCTTCCTCTTGAACAATTTTAAGGACTAATTGTTCAGCGTAGTTTAATTCGTCAACGGTTAACCCACCAATACGTTTTGAGCTGACACTCCTAACATTTTTTGTAAAACGAATTATCCATGCCATCATCCTTAGAAGTTTAACATAGCTCGAAAATAACGGAAATGCCAAAAATCTGACTCTACATTTAATAGGGTTGTGATGGTCTTTCTCTTCCCTACATTTATTAACAGTTCATCATCTTCAACATCACATGTGGGCCAATTTATTTCTTCGTCGCGCAGCCATTGAGGACCCTCCCACCATCGCGTCTTTAACAGGTGTTTCGCTGAACAACCTCGCGAAGGGAGGTCGGCTGGATTTAGCACCCTTGAAACATACCTCCAAAATAGAACCTGAGTCAGCCCGCGTATTTCTGAAACTCTGTTCCATACAAAAGGTGCCCATTCCTCTTCCCTTGTGATCCACGACAGCACAGTAGTCGAGTCACTCCAAAAATAGCTAGAAAACTTCACCTCCAGATTCTTAGCAACATTAGCGTATAATCTCGCTGCTATTGTTGCACTCATAAGTTCCAATCGCGGTATGGTCAATTTCTTTAGCGGCGCTACTCTTAGCGGCTATCTCAAGTGCCTGCCTATTCGCCGATTTGCTGGGCTCCGAAATACCCAGCACATACAATTCCCACAAATTACTAATGGCGGTATCTCCTACAAAAAGATTTACGGCAAAAAGAGACATAGCATTCTCACATTGATTTACGGGTGTCTTTCTCATTAAAGTCCATCCCAAGAGCGTCTCCATCGCTACAAGCCCGCTTTTCAAAACATAACGACGGCCAGTATAAAGCGATCCTGCGACATCAGACTCAATTAGCAGCTCAATATCCTTAGATAGGCTAGTGTCGTTTAAGTTTACCCCTAAGTCCTCAAGTTCTTTAGTCCATTCACCGTGCAAGACAGGTGAAACATAGGCACATATTTTTGTCTGATCATAAACTTCTACATTGCAGGAGTAGTAATTCTGCGCCACTTTAAGATCATATCAACCGTGCATATGTTCAGCCATAGCTCCTCCAAACAGACAATGCATAATTTTTTGTCTTTGTTTGGGCATAAGACCTAATTCTCGTACTGTGGATTCTAAACCATAGGACCTGTGAGAGCCTGTGTCAATTAATGCGCGCACTTCTCGTGATCTATTTTTTCCAATTAACCACACTTTTAGAGTTTGTAAAAACACATGGGTATTGGTAAAATTTGCTGCACTCACATCCGGTGTGCCACGATCTTCATGTTTGCACACCTTTGTCGTAGTTTCTGTTTCTTGATTTGCTCTACTTTCGGGACACAATAATGTAACATGACGTTTGCAACACACTAAACATCTAATACGCTTATTACATTTCTTAGCTAAATGTTCCATCTTTAGACACCTAAAACAGGCCTTCTTTTCGACAATCACTTGCCTTTTCTTTTCTAATGGAAAAGTTCTAGCTTTGACACAGTTAGAACTGTCATGAGAATAATCACAGAAAATACATTTGACGGTTTCGCTATTGTTTATCAAATCAGCGGCCGTCGATAAACCAGATTCAAACTTAGACTTCCTTTTCATATTTTTCCCAAAATCATTCTGACTAGGGGCCTTTGTATTGCATAAACCGAAGCCCTCTGACGCTAAAGAAATGCGCTGTTCATTTTCGACTTCGCTCCGCAAAAACTGCATCAATGTTTTCATACGAGCTTCTACAGAAATGCTAGCACCTCGCTCAACATTCTCGACACATAAACTTAAAGTACTACGTTGCCATACACGTAATAACTTTTCTGGCAAGCACGATTCTACAAGCGGGAAAGGCATGGCTGAATACTTATCGGAGGTTATGCCCAACACTTCAAGAGCTCGGAGCTGCGTTTCTAAACTATCATACAAACAAGAAACATTCACTTTTCCTCTTGAAGCCGCGTTATTTAGGACCAACTTTAAAATCTCCCGCACGTAAACTTCAATTTGTAGTTCTTCTCTACCAAAACGTGCTTTCATGCAGTCTATGATTTGAGTGTAGTTATTTCCTGTGGCTGAAAAACTGTTTACGAGTTGCCTGGCTCCGCTTCCTGGTACTGTTGCTTGAACCAAATAATCTACTTTATCCGCAGGATCAATATCCGGGTCATCATGAATCTTTCTGAACTGTTCCCAGAACGGAAGACATTCTCGAATACTGCCATCATATTGTTTGAATTGTAGAACTGGAAGCTTAAACCTACGTCTGCCAGAAATGGTAGTTAGGTCTGGCAAATCATTCAATGTTTTCCTTTTTTAGCTTTTGTTCAACAGTTTTTCGCATCGTAGATTTAACGTTTGATACCGTTTTGAGTACGCACCACTGTCCTGCTTGTCAGAAAGCAAGTCGTCTTCGCTTACTGCAGTATCGGCCACAAGCGCGTTAAATATTTCGGAACTAATAACACTAAGTTCATCGAATTTATCTTTCAGCATATTCATACACACTTGAACTTTTACAATTGTCATTCACGGGCTGCGATAAAAGTGACTCCAACTCCGTGGCACATCTTGTAAAAGACCCACGAATCACTTTGCGCAACCTCTTTGCGCTTTCCAAATCCATAAGGCAACCAATCTAACCCCATTACTTGTATACTGATTTTACTGTCTTCTATACCCGCGCTGTCCTGTCACGGTCGCCAAAATATTACGTGGCTCTCGTTTCTCTAGACTACCCGTCTAAGTAAAGAACCCTGTTCGTTGGGTGTACTAGGGTTGGGTTATTATTAAAGATTAAAGTAAACGCCTTTTATTTATTTCGAATATGGAACAACTGACAAATCAATCAATCATTAAAAACATCAAAAAAAAACTCTCCTTTTTCAAGGTAATTTGATTCCGGTTACAACACTTACTTACATGTTATGTGTCATTTTGATGCATACCAAATTTTTCATATAAAGTATTCCTAATGCTATCTTTACACATTCAGGCAACTCAACAGTTTTTGCAATATTGTGTGGTCGTCCTTTTTCCAAGACTACACCAAATTGGATTTCTTTCACACCTTGCTATCATCCAACACAGTACTCATACTGCTCTTGAAAACATTTGTAACTCGCTACAACATGAATTTTATTAACGGAATAAAAAGTGTTTATAATATACTGTACCTCGTGCAGTACATTTAAAAAATTAGAAGTAAACCATTATTCAATTCAAACTAGAAGTTATTGTTAGACATGTATATGCAGTCGCTTCCCTTTCGTCCTCACGATACAGCTATAAGTTCTAACAAGAATTGTTTTATAATTATATTAGCAAATCTTAGAGGTTCAGCAGAAATAAATGATATTATGTAGCAGATTAACGTTGTAGTCAAATTATTGTTGGTTAATTATCGAAAAGGATTCGACTTTGTGAAAAGTAAAACATCCTGACAAGCATTAACCAAAGAACTTTATTTTTTTATGAATATTTTGAATAACATATTATAACAAATGTCAAAGAAATATTACAGTAATCAAGTGTACATATTATAATTTTTGATCTTTTACCAACACTCCCACTAGATCAAAACGAATAAAAGCTTCAACAAACATACCAGGCCAGTTCCTTCAATGAATTTGTTATGTTTAGTTGAAATAAAAGTCTTTGTTGAAACGTAAGCTAGCATATTTGTCATTTTGAAATAGTTGAGTTGAACTTATCTGTAATAAAATGTTGCTTAATGTCAATATGTTTGCTCTGTTTGTTCAAAATAGGGTTACTTGCTAGTTTTAAGCACTCATATTATCACTAAACAGATCCGTGCTCTCTCCCATATCTATTTAACTCAAATAATAAGTATTGTTAAGAATTTATACACCTTCCTTTATATTGCGCTTGTTATTTTTTGCCATGCAAGAATCTAGTATGCGCTTTGGTAATGTTCTAGTGGCATTTCTTGTTTATTTTTCCTGATAGTGCCAAATAGTTGGTTCATGGTTTTGATATAGTTCATTAGCAAGTGGTACAGATGTAAAGTAGTTATCGGCACTAATATTCCTTCCTGCTTAATAAATTGGTTCAACTAGCCTTCTTATCACACTTGATGCATCATTTAACTTTTGATAGAGACCCGGATGTTGTTTTTCTAGATAAATTTCCATGTTACAGTTAGACAGTTTTCGCATCGGAAGGGCATACATTTTAATCCTGTATTTTACCGGTTTATGAGTATATATTGACGAAATTTACAAGGTCCTCTAAATGCTTCCAACATTTCATCAATTATCACATATTGATCTGGACTGTAACTACTATGACGCTTGTGCACAAAAGTTTCAAATATCTCACGAATGATAACGTCTTTGAGACATTGTTTCTTGAAAATATTCTGGATCGGTTCCATATTTTGTGTACAGTTCATAAGTATTTAGGTTTTGTACTCTTTTTGTGCCTGCCATATAAAGCAAACCCAGAAAGACTGATATTTCAACCAAGTCTGCAGATAGACAATTCGCGAGTGCTAATTAGTAACTCGCATTTCATCAAGTGTATTCAATGTACAAAATATTTTTCAGCAATCTATAATTTCTTTTGCATGTTTGGATTGTCCTATAACCCCAAGCAATTTTGTTATTATATTTTGTTTGCGTGTTTTAGTTGCAATAAACTTGTTTTTGTTTCAAGCATCAAAGCCAGCGGAACTTTTCGTGAAAGGGTTACCAGAGTAGGTTTAGGAAAATCGTCATCGTTGGAGGATTGCTCGGTTCTGTATTATGGTTACTATGATCAGAGGCATGGTCATTCACATCAGAACTAAATTCGTTCTCTGCAGGAATTTCTTCATACCATTTTAGCCATTTTGCTTCGGTTCTTGGTGAAGCCATACCTATAAAGACATACAGTAATTCAATGGCACATGATATAACCATAATTTCCTTCCAGCAACTACACCCCCCTATTTCGACTCGAGAAAAAATTGTATGTTTGTCACAAAATACAATATAATAAGCCATGTTACTTTTAAGTTACAACTCTTATCCCAAACCTTTCTCCAATTCTAGCAATAACATATTACTTTTGTATCTGCAATTACTATAAATATTAGAGGAGATCAAAAATAAATATAGCAGATTTTTATAACCAAACAGAACCACGTTCTTTACTAGATACGCTATAGCATAATTACCCCTTCTGAGACGAATTCATTTGGAACGATACAAAAGTAATAAAAATATCTTGTAATAAAATATAGTAATCAAAAACTCGGAAAAACTTACCTAAAATATTTGCAATTCGCTAGAAAATTCACATATACAAACGATGTATGTGGAGGATTCCATGAGATATGGGAAGATATCAAGTAGATTACATTCTTGTTAGACAACAGTTTAGGAATCAGGTAAAAGACTGTAGAAGCTACCCAGAAGCAGATATAGACAGTGACCACAACATTGTAATTATGAAGGCCGCTCTTAAATTTCAAAACTTCAAAAAAAAACAGAAAAAGGCACCTCAACTTTGAGAAATTAAAGAATACAAATATCCACAAACGATTTGAAAAAAAGGCAAATGAAATGCTGAAAGGTATCGGGAAAATTTCTGATACTAAATAAGTAGAAACAGAATGTAATAACATTAAATTCAGCTTAGATAAGCTGGCCAGAGATAGTCTCGGGTATACACAAAAAGAAAATAGGAAACCGTGGATAACAAGGATATCCTGAATTTAAAGAAGAAAGACGAAAATACAAAAATAGATCAGACGAAACAGGAAAATGGAGATACAAATCCATAAAATGGGAAATTATTTGCAAATAAAGCTAAAAAACAATGAATTGATGAAACTTGCAAAAAGTACAAACTAAGATGGAAATAGGAAAGACAAACAAAGCATACAAACTAATTAGAAAGAATTTTAGGGATATAATACCATACAGCAAAAATATAAGGGACACGTTAGAAAACGTAATTATAGAAAATGTAGAAAAAGTGGTTAGACGGCAAGAATATATTGGGAATTTATATGCAAGAGAGGAACTAACAGCATTAGAACAGGAATCAGACATTGAAAATGATGACTAGGGATATCCCATACTTAGATACGAGTTTAAATTAGCATTAAAAGGTCTGAAAAATGGCAAGGCGTCATGTACAGATAAGGTGCAAGCAGAAACTCTAAAAGCCGCTGGGCAAGCAGTAACAGAACGTCTCTTCCAACTTGTGAGCTATATGTATGACACAGGCAAGATACCTAAAGATATCAAACGTAACATCATAGTAACTATGCCAAAAAAGAGAGGCGCAGATAGATATGAAAACAGCAGCTATGTTCAAAGACATCGAACATAGAAACAAGAAGAAGATTGTTGAGAACATATGTGTAGAGCACAACGCAGTACGTCTATAAAATAGGGGCAGTAGGAAAAGCAGACAGAAAAAAACAAAAACTTTCTGGAATGTTGTGCTTCAGATGTATGAGGATGATAGCATGAACAGACAAAGTTAATAACAAATAGGTTATAGAAATAGTAGAGGGAAAATAATAGCTGTAAGAAACAAAAAAAATAGGAGAAATAGAAAGACAGGATACGTTCTAAGGCATTTCTGGGAAATAGTACGGGATATATTACAAGCAGAGATAGGAAAAAAGAGGTACAGAAATGGACCTAGATCAGACTATCGCACGCAGATAGTGATAGATGCAGACTGTGTAAATTTCAGGGAAATATGTTGGTTAGTTCAGAATGGGAAACATTGAGGATACGTCTAACCAGTTCCAGGACTGAAGACCTAATGATGAGATTGTTTGTAACACCGTGACCCATGGAGAGTTTATGGTCATTTAACTCAACAAAACTGGCAATGCTTTTGATCACATGTACATATTAAACTCAACTCTACTGTATTCTTTTAAAAAAAATCAGCCACGTATGCGTATCAATAGCTAGCCAAGAAGATAAATATTACAAATCAAAAATTAATGCAATGGCGCAAACATTGTGAGTAACATGTTATAGCAGAAGTTAAATAACCTGTGTAGTGATCAAGTGTTCATGTTATAATTTTTTATCTTTTCCTAACAATCATGGCAGTTAAATTTATTAAATATTATTTTATAAACATACAATTCCTTTATTATTTACATAGAGAAACGTAACATACGCCTTTACGTAAAACACGTACAAATCGTAGTGTAATATTTATCCTATGCATTCAGAATCTTGAAGGTATGGTCGATTTAGGACAGGAACTTATAATGTAGTTCATGTTTCTACTATATAATTATTTTGTAGACAATAATTTTTTTAAATATTGTAAATTGAACATAGGATATCCAAATCCTTCAAAAATAACGACAGGGTAATTCGATGTAGTACAGAAAGCCGAGGGTATATAAATTATTATGTATTAGGCATAACAATAACTCGATATTTGGTTTAAATCTGAAAACTAGATTCGCTTGTTAATAGCAGCACGAGTAGATGGCGGGATTTTTATTGTTTTATTAACCATTATAAATTAATTACAGATATCTGTATATTCTGTTCATAACTTATTCTCCCAATACTCATTACAACATATGTTTATGTTGTTTTGTATACATTCCAGTAGTATCAATGTGCAACTGATATCAGTAATTGGATAGATAAGAGTACGGCAAATAAAAATTTTTAAATCTTGCTAAAATAAATAAGCTTGTGTACAAGCGTATTCATAAATTATGACAAATTATAAATGTAGTTTACGAACGTCTAATACCTACAAGAATTATTAAATCGACTTGGAAATTCTGTTATCTAAGTTATGTAAGTGCATTGTGAGCCGTGTTACGTAATATTTCGATACAAATCGCAAGGGAACTATTGTTACAGATTTTAAGCCAAACCCTGGTAAGCATTTTACTCTTTTCACAACATTTTTACCTGTTTAGATTTGTAAACACGAGCAAGGTAGAATGATAAAACTCCCACTTCTTATTATCTATAGAAAGTTTATCTATTTATTATCGTTCCCATTCAAATATTTCCACATGCATGCAAGTACACAATAATCTACTAAGAGTGTACAGTTTCTGTGTATAAGTAAATATAAAACTAATGTTGTGAAACTATGGATGTTTGTATAAAAGATTCGTAAGTTCAAACTGTCATTGAGGTTAGAGTGTGCTTGAGAAGAGTCATTTAAATGTTAGCGTCTCTCAAGCGTGCAACGGAACCAGTACAGTCTGTTTTAACCAATATAGTTATCCACTGTTCTTTAAGGCATGTTAAGTATTTTAAGTCAGGACTGTTGTAGATACGAATATGAAAAACCATTTGAAGTGGTGGATTTGGATACTATTCAATCTTTACTCCAATTTGATGCTTTAGGGGAAGAAACGGATGTGTTTGATATGACGTCTCTTAGTGCGTTGATGCTTTTAAGTAAGTATACTTTTAGGTTAATTTCTAGAGTATTTATTTACTCTCAAGTTTTGAAAGTGAAGTATAGGATTAAATATTATATATATATAAATCAATGCCTTTGGACTGAAGTTTGTTGCCAAGGTTAATCAAAAGTAATACATAAAATTTTTTATTCTTTTATCTCATTTGGCCCATCTAATTCCATGGGCGAAAAATACGTCAAAGATATGAAACGTGTAAAAATATGCTCAGTTCCGGAAATGTATTGATAATGAACAACACTTATGATATGCGATCGAATCCCATTTATCTTATCACACACGTCGGGTGGTCCAGACATACGTTTTTAAGTGTACCCGAGAGCAGTGACCTAAGGCATGAGAGGTTTAAAAAGCCGTTCTATTAAAAAAAGGTGTAATGAATTAATTTTGTTGGAATAATTTCAGGACATGACGCATTCCAAACATTTTGTTTTTGACGTTTTCGGTAAATTAGAAGCCCAACCAAACAGTAACATTGAAAAAATAATGTTTATAAGAAAATAAATATCTTTTTGTTCTATCATTTTTTTATAGGTAGGCGCCTCCGTCGATTAATCACGTTTGCTCGTGACTATTAATCAAGATTACGGGTTCAATTCTCGATAAGGACCGCTTGAAAAGCGTTTGGCGAGCATTCAGAAAAATACACGTTTATTCAGATGAACGATTAAACGTAGGTTTGAGTGTTATCACGCATCTTAAATAGCGCTACCTTGCCTCTAATTACTGCACGACCTTTGGGTGAAGCACTGCCGAATTTAAATTTATGCTATCCCACGTTTAAAGTATTATCACGCATATTAAAAAACTCTACTTTGCTTGCAATTGCCAGTGTACGCCTGTTTTAAATTTCCATGTGAAAAAAGTTGCCTCTAGCCAGTGTAGTGACTTCGGGAGAACTCACATTTACGGTATCCATCGGTCACTGGAAAAAACGTTATTGTAAAGCGGGACTTCTAATTGTTGTTATGCAACGCTCCACCATGCTCGGAAAGGGATTTACGACCACATCGGAAACTGACGATATGCAACGAACTTTTTCCCGCGAGAGGACTATAGCGCTTTTGTAGAAGCGAAGTCGAGTTCCGACGTTTTAACACCACTTAGTACACGCGCCAAAAATTAATTTGATCCTCTTCTTATTATTATATCTTCCTATCTGTAATAAAATAAGCTATTTGGTAGTTTAGTTTTATTACCTTGTAATTAAACAACCTGACTGTGCCTGCGTACTTTTGTAAGAAATCACGTGGAGGTTGTTACGTTTCAATTTTGCTTTTAAAATTTCCGGGTTAATTCAATACCCGCACGAATAAATTCCATTGCTACTGTTAAATCCTTCAACATAATTAATCATAAATACGCTCTTGAATAAATTCCTCAACTTAAATCTAGTTGCTTTGAAACGACAAGTTTATGCTACTCTTAAATAGTTTATATCCTGGTTTAGGTTCCCGTTATCTTCGTATACATTACAACCGCGTATAATGGTTTCTCTATTGTTCTAATGTAAAGACTTGTTGAAATAAGGTCGCGCACTATCCGTTAAAACCCGGGTTTTCCAGTTTCAATCTCCTTTCGATAAGCGAGGATTTGCAGTTCGAATTTGTGTTATTTGAACCATTGTTGAATTTGCTTCTACATTACATGTGATTCTCCAATGCTCCACCCGAAGGTACTACATTGGCCAGGAAGCGAGTTTTTTTTTTTACCTGGAAAATTTTGAATTTTGCCGAATCCTTGCTGTTCCAAGCAAGGTAGGGATCTTTAACGTGCGTGACAACACTCACACACGGGACCTCCATTTTACCTCTCATCCGAACGAGGGTGTATTTTTGCGAAAAATGCTCGCCTAACATTTTTCAAGCGGACCGTGTCGGGATTCGAACCCGGGACCTTGGGCGTAGTAGTCACACACATACCACTACGCCACGGAGCCGCCTTAATTTGCTTCTACAGCTTGTGCGTCGACATATTCTCTACATTATTCGTCACCATTTTTCAAAAGCAGTGCACGTTTGTTTTTTTCTGTTCGACAACTAGGAGGTGTCTTGCGTGTATTGGTGAGTTTCCCCGAGCGTGCCCATTCTAATTAGATTCTCTTTTTAGCTTTGTTTAGCTGGAGGCCAAATGGGTTCTTTTTCCTGTAGACCAACTGCTTTTGTTCGTAGACTGCTGCTGCAGTTATGGTGGCAGGGTGAATGGATCCTGAATACCGCGGCGTTTCTGTGTTCACTCACTCTCGACGGCTTGCGATCTAAATATCCAGATACCTACAGGTAGGTAACTCGTTTTCTTTTGAGTGTGTCAGTGGCATATTCCGTATCAACGTTTGATGTAGTTACGTGACAAGAAACGTGACATTGTAGAACTATTGTTCGTTTTTGCTAATCGATATTATCGCTCTACAGGTGCGATGTACCTTTGTTAAAAACGTTGGACCGACCCGCTTATTCCTTTATACTGATTGGTTTATTTTACAAGCGGTGCTATGTACGATTTAAAAGATGTCTGACAAAAGCTACCACACGGTAATTCTTTTCTACTAATTAGTTATTTTACTAACAGTATTAGGTGAAATTTTAAAAACGTTTGACAAAAGCTTTCAGAGGCTTATTTACTACTGATTAATTTTATTTTGTGTGAAATACGAGATTCGCACTTCGTATCTAAATTCCTAAATTGTCCGTACAATATAATTGGTTGCTGTGAAATAATAATACTTAATTTATTTTCTTTTTTTGCTTGTTTGTATAGAATCCTTTATTTATTTTCTGTGTGGGCAATGTCTTTTTTTGTTTCTTTTTGGTATGTAGGCGAATTGCCCCACTCTCCGCGGCTGGTAGTTAGACTTGGTATTTACTTTTCTTTCGACTACGTCTAGGTACGTAGCAAGGTTGGGCTTTTTCACACGATCAAGCTAAACACATCCCGCCATGCTTTATACTATTAAAACCTTGCAACATTTTCTTTAGATTAAACATGCAAATAGGCATTTTTAATATTTATGCCGTATAAAATACAGAAAATTATGTAATATAACCCCTGGATTTTACCTACGAAACTGTTTAAAGTGTTTAAAAACCAAGACTTGCCATTCAATTCGTATTTTTATTCCAATTAAACTGAAAAACACAAATATAATCGTTTTATTTCTGCAAATATATAGGGAAACTTGAAAAAGGAACGTAAAGAAACGGGAGATAAACCAATTATAACCACAGAATTGCATATTAAAAGAATGTCATTTTTTCAGTAAACTTTAGATTTATGAAATAACCACGGATTTGTTAATATATGCATCCCAAGGATGACTTTTGAAGTTTTAGTAGAATAAATTCCATGCAATATGATATAGTTTAATAGACATTGTTGTAATTATTTTAATACAGAAATCGCATACTTTGTATTAACTAGACATAGACAAAGCAGAATACAGATATATAGGAAAACATAGATGTGGTAACTGTCCTTCTTAATAGACTGAAAGCGTGAGAATGATGAAAAAGCACTCTATACATTGTAGTAACATGACGCTGACCGTAATAAAATATGATTTATAGTTGGAATAAAAAGTTTTGCTGAATGCAACAAAAGTATTATTATGGACAGTCTTATAGAAATTGGTCACCTGAACACATCGAAAATGTATAGATATAATAGAGCCAGAGGGGGATCTTAATGCTAGATCCCCAGGAGGTTAATTTAAGGAGGGGTTCAACTTTATACAAGTGAATGGACTCGAAAAGCATGTTAGTGTAGAATTTAAGAGATGTAGTGAGGTTCTAGTATTTTAGAAAGTGGAAGGAAACGCTGCTAAACGAGATAAAATACGCGGCATACGAAATTTGTCAATTTTATGCTTGGTGCTAAGTAAATTGCAAAACACTTTTGGGCGGGTATCGTTATGACCGTTTGTAGGAGTTAAACTGGAATTGTTCAAGCCGCCATTACTTTGGGAATTTTGAATTTATATTGTGGCTGTTGCTTTAGGAAAGGGAAAACTGGAGAGGTCTGGACATTACCTGAGTTAGATGAAGAACACTGTAAGTAATCTGATAGACTTATGTATAATTCGGTATAATTTATCTGTGAACGTGGAGTAAATATGTTTTGACATAAAACGTTAATCGAAGGATAAATTTATTAGTAGTAAAATATTAAGAGATGTAGTTGTTATGTATTTTGGAAAGGACAAGGTGATAGTGCAGCGTAGGTACTGAACAATGTTCTTGTTTGAGAAACTACACTACCAAGAATTTGGGATTCATTAATGTAATCATTAAATAGGAAGGCAGGAAAATGTGGTGCTTTGAATAGTTTTATTGATGGGCTAGATTGCAGATAAGAATTTATTCTTAGCAAAGTATATTTATGTGTATGTGTAATGAAATTATGTTTCTATTAATAGACGTTTAATTAGGTTGATTTTTGTTTCAATTATTAATTGAATAGGTGTAAAGTCAGTAATTTGTAAAAAATATTCAGCTACCCCGTGCTAGTCATATCTGGAAAAAGTATTTTATTTTAACAAAAAAAAACGACGACCAACTGTTTAAAGACAAAAGCAAGGAAGTTTTATGTGGAATAACTGTCTTCCACATAGAAAGCTTGCGGTGACACTGTTTGGTGTTAACGTAATGTAGAATTTTTATTTGGAAACCTTGTTACGTTTGTTTTCAGCATAAATTAATTACCCCTTTTTTTACTTGTTAATTTATAAGCTCGCTTTACCATAATTTTGTTAAATCGATTCCGTTTCAATTCTTAAATTCTTCAACAACATCCTGTTTACAATAAGTACGCTTTCTACAAATTTTCATTTTGAACTTATTTATTTCGAAACGTAAAGTTTATGCTATCATTAAATAGTTTATATCCTGTTTTAGGTATCCGTGAGCTTGTTATACATTACGACCGCGTATAATGGTTTCCTCTATTGTTCCAATGTAAAGACTTGTTGAAATAAGGTCGCGCACTATCCGATAATACCGTGTTTTTCAGTTTTAATCGCGCTTCGATAACGCGAGCATTTTGCAGTTCGAATTCGTGTTATTGGGAACCATTTTTGAATTTGATTCTGCAGCTTGTGCGTGGAAATATTTTCTACATCATTCGTCACAGTACTTTTCTTTTGTTCGAGGAGATCTCTTACGTGTATTGGTGAGTTATCCCGCGCTTACCCATCCTAATAAGATGCTCTTTCTAGCTTTTAGCTGGAGGCCGAATAGATGCTTTCTTTATGTAGGCCCAACAGTTCGTTGATGTAGACCAACTGCTTTTGTCTGTAGACCAACTGCTTTTGTCCATAGACCGCTAGTGCCGTTATGGTAACCGGGTAAATAGATCCCGACGACCGTGGCGTTGCTGTGCTGACTCACCCCGACGGGTTGCAAGCTAAGTATCCAGATACATACAGGTATACAACTTGTTTTCTTTTGTGTGTATCAATGGGATATTCCTTATCAGCGTTTGGTGTAGTTACGTGATAAGAAACATTGACACTGTAGAACTATTGTTTGTTGCTGCGAAGCGATAGTATCGCTCTACAGATGTGATGTACCATTGTTAAAAAGGTTTAACAGACACACGCTGATTCTTTTCTACTGATTGTTCTATTTTACAAACGGTATTATGTACAATTTAAAAAGAATGTTTGCCAAAAGCTCTTACACATTATCTCTTTCCTACTGATTAGTTTATTTTCCAAAAAGTATTAGGTGAAATTTTAAAAACACTTGACAAAAGCTCACACGTTTATTTACTGCTGATTAATTTTATTTTGTGTAAAATACGAGATGCGCACTTCGTGTCTAAGGTAGTAAATTGGTCTTATCACATAATTGTTTGCTGTTAAATGGTAATGCTTAATTTATTTTCTTTTTGCTGTTTGTACAGAATCCTTTATTTATTCTTACGGTTAATAGATAATCGTGGGCGATGTGTTGTCTTTTTTTGGTATGTAGGTGAATCCCCCCACTCTTCGCGTTTGGTAGTTAGCCTGGTATTTACTTTTCTTCCGGCTACGTCTAGGTACGTAGCATAAATTCTGACGCCTTGGCGTGGGGCTGCGAGTTTGTTTTAGTTAATTTTTTGTGTTCCGATTTTGTTTCGTGTAACTTTGGCCCCGATTTAGTGTTAGTTAACGGTTACTTCGATTTGGTTTTGATTAATTTCTGGTCCGAGTTTGTTTTAGTTAATTTTTGCTCCGATTTTTTTTTTGTTTTTAGTGCCTAAGTTTCTTCATTACCCGCATTTCTCGGCCTATGCTACTTGTTTTTTTCTTGCTTTACGTTCGACCTATTGTTAATTTTTTGGTTTTTTTCGGCTCTTTGGTGTTCCTCATATGAGGATAGGTTTTCTTTATTTCTTGTGTGGGTTCGATCTTCTTGAATTTTGATTTTGTTCTTTTCCGCGATTGCTAAATATCCTTGGTTAGCTTATGTCAGATTATTGGACTTGTGTTTTTGCCAATAATCATAGACCCTTTGAAAACTCTGGCGCCCTATTTCTGAATGTATTGACTGTATTCTCTTACGTTTAGTACTCTTTTTTTAAAATTTAATCCGTTTGTTACTTCGGTATTAAATAAAATCGTTTTGTTGCGATTCACTTTTAATATTTTATAGTTTATTCGGTTGAAGTTGGATTTTGCATTACTCTGACATACAGTGTGTATTTCTTTTGTCACAATGGTTACGTGGGGGTTGGATGTAAATAGGCTGTTAAAACCCGAACTTTAATATGAGTTATCTTCTCGAGGATATGACTCTGACATTAAAGTCGAGGGGTTGCGTAAAGCCGTCCGCAACGCGATTCAAGTGGAAATGAATCAGTCTTTTACTCCTAGCCCTTATACAATTACGTTTACAGAGGATCATGAGGCAAATAAACGCGCGCTTACTAAGCTTGGACCGTTTTCTGACGATTTTACTGAGGATATTACTGATAGTAAGTTTGCTCGTTTACGCTCCTTAAGGGTACACATTCAGCGACGTTGTGAATTGATGTTGGCTAGCTTTGAGGAGGAAGCCCTTATGAAAAATAAATTATTATTTGCTTTACAGACCATTCGTTCGGATGTTGAGGCGACTATTAGAAAATTCAAACGTGTTATTTTTGCTGATTTTAGTCAACAGCCTTCTTCCAGTTCTCAAACTCTTAATGTAGCTACCGCCGTTACCGATGGAGTTTCTTATCTTTCTTCTGACTCCGAGGAAGAATTGGATACTTCTACCGCTGCCAATACTATGACCCCTACTAAAGGATACCCGCTCGCTAAATTTAATGTCTCTTTTTCAGGTGAAGGTTTTCTACCGGGATTCTTGATTCGTATTACAGAACTTAGTGTTTCGCGTCCTATTTCTGCTGGGCAACTTTGTTTTTACTCCGGAATTACTTACCGGAAAGGTTTTACTTCTTTTCCGCGCACATCAGCGCTCCCTCAAATGTTGGGAAGACGTGGTTACTTTATTAAAAGCCGAATTCCTACCCGTGGACTATAATAGACGCCTATTAGACGAGATAAATTCTCGAACTATGGGCCCTACCGAAACCATTGGTCTGTACGTGGCAACCATGCAAAGCTTATTCTTACGCCTATCCACTCCCTTATCGGAAATCCAACAATTGGAGATTATGAGACGCAACCTAACCCCATACTATCAGTTTGCATTAGCACTAATCGACCTTACGTCTATTTCCAAACTACTATCCTTAGGGAAAAGACTAGAATTTAGCAAGTATTCTGTAGACACTTTTCGACCACCACCTTCCAGCACTACTTCTCATTTGTTGGAACCAGACTTGCCTATAAATCAGGTGCTATGGCAGTTCCTTCGGACCCGATCCGCGGGTCTAATCCTGTCTCTAGCCGTCCTACACCTCCGATTCGACAACGTTTCTGTTGCCGTATCATCTGCTCCTGTCCCTACGCCTACTCCTATTCTTCGGGTCACCTGCTTCAATTGTGACCAAACTGGACGGACCTGTTTCTACTCGATGTCTTAGTTCGCAAGTGCGACATTGTTATGGTTGTGGTAAAAAGGGAGTTACCCGACCTAACTGCCCAACATGTACGGCGTCGGTAAACCGTGGATAGGGTTCTTAGGCCGAGGCGAAGACCCTATTCTTTCTTTGTCCTCGGATATCCTTTTTCTGGTCTCGAGGACCAATCTCGTTCTGTGCTAAACTATCTGTGCACTATTGTCCGGGGCGACCCACGCCCATATTTATCTGACCAAATCTTTCGGTTCTCTTTACTGGGCCGTTAGACTCGGGAGCCACAATCATTGGTGGTCCTGGTTGGCACCGATTACGTCCTTTGAACCTTCCTCTGCATAAGTATTCTTCATCTTTCTGCAGCCTGGCCAACGACTCGAAATGTCCCATCCTAGGGTTCGTCTCCCTTCCCATCACTCTCGCAGATTTCGTGATTACCCTTGATATACTGGTTATTCCCGATGTCTCCCACCAATTCATACTCGGCATTGATTTCTGTCAGTCTATGCAGTGTGTACCTGGTCTTCTGGATGGTCAATGGACTTTTGTTACTCCTTCCTCCTTGGCCATCACTACTTCCGCTCCTACCCACATTATTTCCGACCTTGGTCCCGAACAACAACTCCGACTCGACTTCCTCTTTTTCCAAACAACCTCCTGGTCTCGGCTGTACTTCCTTCGAGTTTTAGGCGGCTCCGTGGCGTAGTGGTATGTGTGTGACTACTACGCCCAAGGTCCCGGGTTCAAATCCCGACACGGTCCGCTTGAAAAATGTTAGGCGAGCATTTTTCTCAAAAATACACCCTCGTTCGGATGAGAGGTAAAATGGAGGTCCCGTGTGTGAGTGTTGTCACGCACGTTAAAGATCCCTACCTTGCTTGGAACAGCAAGGGTTCGGCAAAATTCCAAATTTTTCAGGTAAAAAAAAAACTCGCTTCCTGGCCAATGTAGTACCTTCGGGTGGAGCATTGGAAAATCACATGTAATGTACTTCCTTCGTACAACACCAAATTCGCACGTCATGCGAGCCCATCAAACAACGTTATTATCCTCTTTCCCCTTCACTCATTGAGGTTGCCTATTCGGAACTTGATGAAATGTTCCGCTTACGGGTCGTCGAACCTTCTACTAGTCCATGGTCTAGCTCCATTGTCCTAGTTAAGAAGAGAGACGATTCATATCGGTTCTGCATTGATTTTCGGAAGGTCAACCAAGTCACCCAAAAAGACGCATATCCTCTTCTTTACATTTTTACCATCCTTGACCGGCTCCGTGATGCTTGTTATCTCTCCTCGCTAGATATCCGTTCCGCCTATTGGCAAATCCCTCTGCCACCTGAATCCAAATCCATCACTGCCTTCACTGTCCCTAATCGAGATTTGTTTTAATTCTGTTGCATGCCCTTTGACCTCCATATTTTTCCTGCCACCTTCCAACGTCTTATCGATCAGGTCATCGGTTCTGACCTGGAATCATTCTGCTTCGCCTACCTCGATGATATCATCATTGCTACTCCTTCATTCGAAGAACACCTCCGAATTCTTGACCTACTTCTTTCTCATCTCTTACAAGCTGGCCTTACTTTTCGTCAAGACAAGTGTTATTTCTGCCTTCCTGAGCTCCGGTATCTTGATTACATCGTTAACCGGGATAGTCTCCTTGTTGATCACGATAAAGTCTGCAATCTTTAAGATCCCTCCTCCGTTACCACAGTCCGTCAACTGATTGGCATAGCCAGTTGGTACCGTCGTTTCATCCTGAATTATGTCACCCTCACAGCTTTGCTTTCTAACCTGACTCGCAAAAACACCTCTTTGTCCTGAACCCCCGATTGTCAATCTGCCTACCTTTCCCTTAAACAACACCTAATTTCTGACCCCATCTTTTCCTGATCTGACTTTACCTTACCCTTCACCATCCAAACTGACGCCTCCCACTTCGGTCTGGGCGAAATCCTTAGGCAATGCCATCCCGACGACGAGAAGGTCGTAAGCTATATCAATCTGTCACTCACCAAGCCTGAACGCAACTACTCAGTTACTGAGGATTATATGGCGGTGATGTGGGCGATTGAGAAGTTTCGTCCTTACGTCGAGGGTTCCCATTTTTCCGTTATCAGTGATCACCACTCCCTCCTTTGGCTCAATAAACTCCAAAGTCTTTCCGGTCGTTTAGCCCGTTGGTCCCTCCGCCTTCAGCAATATGACTTTGTCATTATTCACCGTAAGGGCAAAGATCATGTTGTTCCTGATGCCCTTTCTCGGTCTGTTCCTGTTCTTGAACCAATTTCTATTTCCACAGTCACCTCTCTCGAAGTTCCTTCCTACTCCGGATCCCTGATACAACGCCATGCTCCGAAAAGTTTCTAACGCCGTTACACGTTATCCTTCCTGGTCCGTGGTGGACAATGTTCTTTGCCGTCGTCACAAAACTTCAATCGTTGTCGATTTTCTGGACGATTGGAAAATCGTTGTACCTTCTGAACAGCGTAAAAATCCGATATCCCTCCAGCACGATCCTCCTACTTCCGATCATTGTGGCATGACCAAAATTTCTGCTCGTCTCATTCAAAGATATTACTGGTCCTGTCTCAGAGCTGACGTCGCTCGTTACATCCGACATTGTCCGATTTATGCTGCTTGCAAAGTTGAACAGTTACCTCCGCCTGGTTTATTCGCTCCTATGGCCAAACCCTCCTATCCCTGGCAAGTCCTTTGTTGTGACATTGTAGGCCTCTTGCTCGTTGCACTCGTGGCCACTCCTATATTCTTGTAGTAGCTGATTATTTTACTAAGTTTCCCTTTTCTTTCCTTTACGTACAGCCACAGCACAGTCTGTCACCAAAGTCCTAGAAGATTAAGTCTTCTTTATTTTCGGTGTCCCACAATACCTTATCACAGATAACGGTATACAATTCCGTAGCCATCATCTTGCTTCCTTGTGTGCCCGTTATCACTCCAAAATCCTTTTCACCGCCCGCCGCCATCCTTAAGCCAATCCTGCTGAACGGGTTAACCGTGTCCTAAAAACCATGATTGCTTCCTATGTGCGCGACGACCAACGTAATTGGGACGTGAATCTCCGAAAAATTTCTTGTGCAATCCGCACCTCCAAACACGAAATCATAGGCTGCACTCCGTTCTTCGCTCTATTTGGTCGTGAGCATATCTTTTCCAGCGATTATTTTGGACAACTGTCCGAAATAAACGACATCTACATTCCTGATCCCGAACATTTTACACCAGATCCTGACCACTTCAAGAATATCCGTTCCCATATTCTCAAAAAACTTTCTGCCGGTTATCGAAAAATTCACAGCCGTTATAATCTCCGCCGTCGTCCTGTCTCTTATCAACTAGGCGATTCTGTTTGGCGCCGTAATTTCGCTCTGTCCGACGCTTCACGTCATTTTAACGCCAAACTTGCCCCTAGATTCATTAGTCCTTTTCCCATTTCTAAAGTCGTTTCTCCCTGGACCTACGAACTTACTGATCTTTCCGGTCACAAATCCATTTGGCATGTTAAAGATCTGAAACCTGCCCATTCGAACAATCCTAATGCCCCCGATCTCGCTGTTTTCTTTCTGGCGGCGTAAACGTCTTAAACGCAATACCTAGTTTTCGTGCCCCAGATTCTTATGCCGACTTTGCTCTCCTTAGGTTTTGATTTTTGGACTTTATGATCTTTTTATTTACTTGCCTGTTTGCTGGGTTTTCTTTCTTTTTTCTTTTTCTTTTTCTTCGAACCCGTGTGGGTTCGGAAATAGAATAGCCCCATGGTACGACCTGCCTGTCGTAAGAGGCGACTACAGCGGTCCAACATACACGCCCATACACACACATACGTCCAACATATACACTCACACACTTCCTAAACACACAGTTCTACTTGGTTCTCTTTTCTTTCGTTTTCTCCTTGTACTACTTGAACCCGTGTGGGTCCGGGAATAGAATAGTCCCACGGTACGACCTGCTTATCGTAAGAGGCGACTACAGCGGTCCAACACATACACGCACACACACATACACTCACCTACTCATACGCCAACATATACACACATACACGCGCGCACACGCACGCACCACACACACGCACTCACGCACCCCTCCCACACACACACACACAACCACCCACCCACCCACCCCCACTCTCTCATATACTCATACACAATTACACTGGGATTCTGTTTGATTTTCTTTTGTACGATTCTTATTTTTTTTTTTGTTTTGTACTTGGTGCTTGGTGTTATTCTTTTTGGTTTTTTCTTTTTTCTTGTTCCTTTCGTTCCACATTCCTCTCCTTTTTCTTGTTGCTGGTCTTCTTTGCTGTTGGTCCCTAGTCCGAGTGTGTTTCGTCCATCCGCTCCTGTGGTAGGTGCTTTCTAGCCCGTTTTTCTTTCTTCGGAAAGCACGACTTTGGTTTTTCGGTTTTGGTTACCACAGTATGTAGTACATCGTTTCTTTTGCCAGCGCTCTTTCTTTCATTCTCCCTTGTCGTTCTTTTGTATATTTGAGGCTTGACTCTTGGGTCCTATTTTGGATGGTACTGTTGGTTTTCTTTCTCGCTTCTTTCAGTTACTGTTGGTTTCCTGCAGGAAACCAATCTTCTTTTGAGGCCGAAGACTTTCCTGTTTCTTTACAAGAAACATCCGTCCTTTGACGACTTTTTCAGGGTCAATGCCGTTCCACCTTAGTCCTCCTTGATTGTTTGTTAGCCATCTTCCTTTTTTTTTCTTTTCTTTATTTTTCTCTTCTTGCCCTTGGTTCACTTCCGTTGATGTTCCAGGTTAATTATTACTTTTTGTTTTTGGGTTTTTTTTTAATTGGAGTTCTATTGTTACCTGTATTGGTTCTTCGAGCCGGATAAGAGTTATTTTTTTGTGTTTTGTTGGATGGTTCTTTTTTTAGGTTTCTTTTGTTTTCGTAACGAGTTTTTTTTTAGTTAGTTTTGAAGCGAATCTTTTGTTCTTTTTCGTTTTGTTTAGGTTTTTTTGGGTGCTGCTCATTCCTGGATTTTGGCTTCCTTACTACGACCTGCTAATTTTGCGGGGGGGGGGATTTGTTACGTTTATTTTCAGCATAAATTAATTACTCTTTTTTTTACTTGTTAATTCATAAGCCCGCTTTACATAATTTTGTTAAATCGATTCCGTTTCAATTCTTAAATTCTGCAACAACATCCTGTTTACAATAAGTACGCTTTTTACAAATTTTCATTTTAAACTTATTTAATTCGAAACGTAAAGTTTATGCTATCATTAAATTGTTTATATCCTGTTTTAGGTATCCGTGAGCTTGTTATACATTACGACCGCGTATAATGGTTTTCTCTATTGTTCCAATATAAAGACTTGTTGAAATAAGGTTGCGCACTATCCGATAAAACCCTGTTTTCCAGTTTTAATCGCGCTTCGATAACGCGAGGATTTTGCAGTTCGAATTCGTGCTATTTGGAATCATTTTAGAATTTTATTCTGCAACTTGTGCGCCCTTTTATTACTATGGGGTCCCCATCTCTTCAAGGTATATTAAAATTTAAATCGTCGAAGTGTCTAGTTCATTCGCATCAGTAACATTTCACCCGTTATAACTGTTTTGTCTTATTTCTGTATTATCGGATGATTATCAGAGTATTTAAAAGGGAAAAATACACTGTCATAAAAAACAGAACGACAGCAACTAATATTATTTTTGGATGCAAATGCATACATATGCACAAATAGTTATGATAACCAAATATTACTTATTTGGTAGTCCTTGATGCAATATGTAGAAATTAAGTTTGTGTTTGTAAATTACTTTGGTTAATGAATCTGTCACCATTTCTTTTGTCCCAATAGCACGAAACTCTATCTTGCCTTTGCGGACTGTCTCATCAATAAAATGCTAATATGTTTGGTCCTTGACCTGTTTTCACAATGTATAGGTAAATTTCACACTCCATCAATATTTACAAATATTATAGTAGGTTGGATAATAGTCTGCATTAACATCTCCTCTAATAGCCCTTCTAACTATGGGGCTTCCTGAATCATTTCTGACATTCCATGTTTTCAGCTTTTGTTTTGGAAATGGTTATTGTAAGTTGTTTTCTTGTATTTCATGAAATTTCACCATTATTTTTAAGAATTACATAGCTGGTGTGGATCGTCTGACTTCTAGGTCATTAACCCAATTTGCATCACTATAACTCTAGATTTCAGCTGTTTCGCTACTAGTACAATAATATCCCAACTTTTATTTACAGTACCTTTCAAGTACTGAAGAATTCTTCTTAGTCTCTGACATTCCTTTGAAATATTTATAATCATATTACATTTTAATTGTTTTTGTATTAGTAAATTCTGCCAATAAGATTACAGTTATTTCATTTAAAAATTATAATGTTTAGGTTATATGCATTTTTGATCTAAGGAACGATTATTTTGTATCTTATATTCTTAATCAAAAGTTATAAAATTCATTATGACGATATTGAAGGTTACGAATGATGCATGGTAATTCTTTCGTCTAAAGTAGTGTAGTTTTATGATTCATTTGTTTTGATTATCAATGTATAACGCTGGCGCCTATGACCTCATTTCCTTGGTATGAAGAAATTTCATACACAAAATGCGCTAATGCAGAAACCAAAAAGTCCTTTTTCTGAAACTTGCAGCAAGATAAATATTACACATGTTAGATAACGATGATGAAGATGATAGGATACACACTAAGGCATAAGGGAATAGCGTAGCATATATTAGAAATAGAGCGGAAAAAGGAGAGGTAGAGGTTTGACCTAGTTTAGACTATTGCACACAGATGGTGAAACATGTGGGCTGTGAGAATGTCAGGAAAGTATGTATGTTAGCTCAGAATAGGAAACATTGGAAGTACGCGTCCAACCAGTTCTAGGACTGAAGACCTAACAATGGTGATATTAGATAGAAAAAACGACTTGAGTAATTTCAATTTGCAGTCTTAATTTATTTCTCCGAATTTTTGCCACAGATAACCTCGAATTGATTTATGGAGGAAAAGTTTTTTGGTTGAGCACTTCGCCATTATTATCCAAAGAGATAACAAGTAACCTTGAACAAGAGGTATCAAACTGATTGTCAGAATAATATGCTACCAGGTTGATTAGATTTAATTTTAGCGACACCTTGAGTCCCATTAAATCGACAGCTTCATATTGAACATAAGCATGTTAATTCAGAACATCTAGTTCCCGTTTTAAAGTTTCAGTAGGATCTGGTCAATACAAATTAAGTTCAGAAGATAATGGCTTTTAGTTGTTTTCGAATTATTTACAGTTAAAAATCGCTCCAGGTATTTATGATCAAATTTCCGAAACTATGACCTACACCAACTGTAAATGAATGAACATTTTTTTCTATTTAACTATAGAAATTTATAAATGCATCCACCGTACATTCTTGTTATTAGGTTAAGAACGCAGAAAGTAATTTTGTTCGCTGAAAACGTTTTCCATTAATTTAAGTAATTTTTGATATATTTGATTTTTAACTTTTACTTAAGAATGTTTATCTTGTACTTGTGATGAAAGCATAATTATGTAATATATTAAAGACTTTCTTTATATTGGTGTTTTCATAACTAATGTAAAGGCGATAGTTCCAGCCTTGTTGTAATTAAATGTATTGCAATTACCTAGAGGCGTGATTAGTATTCAGCTAACTGAACATTTGATTTTGGATACCTTCTTTTCAGTTAGCAGTTTTTTAGTAGGTATATTAGTATCCAATTTGTTAATGTTTATTTTAGGTTGGTTTTAGCATTAGTGTATTCTTATTATTTTTCGAGTGAATTTTAGTCCAGAATCACTTTCCTGATCGCGAATTTTGGCATCCTTTCTGGCATTTATTCTGGGGTTTTTTCCTAGAAATCCCCGTATTTCGATGTCTTCCATATCTTTGTAGATCGCCTCTACCTCTTCCTCACTGTAGCTAGAGGTGGGCATGTTTACATGTATTATTACTGTTTTTACTGGTTTAGATTCTAATCTAACCATCAGTACTCTTTCGTTCTTTTGTAGGTAGTTTTCTACACGTTGTCCTATCTTTTTTCTAATAACTATCGCCATATCCGTATTTTCTTCCTTTCCACTCCAAAAATTCTCCGCCTCTGACCAGCGAACTTTACTGATCCCTACTATGTCTAGTGCTACCCTATCCATTTCAGCTTTCAAGTTCTCTAGGTTACGTACTTGTTTCATACTTCTGCGTTCCAACTTGCAAAATGTTCCCTGCTTTTTTTTTTAAACTTTTCGATAACATCCTTCGAAGTAGTTCCCTCCCGGAGATCCGAATGGAGGACTATTTTAACTCAGGAATCTTTTACCCCAGAGGATTGCCATCATGTTACTTACAATTTAATTACGTCGTGTACTTGGGAGGTAATGTGGTGGTTTTCCATTGCCTTCCACATCGCAGTAGTGTGCCATGTTGACCCCTATGGTCTATGCCACTCTAAGTGCCGAAAAAGCTGCAACCCTCTTTCGGGGACCTGTCTTAGTCGGGTGCCTTACTAAATACTCTACTACTTTGATTGGATCTGTAGTTTGTCTCTTTAGATCACTGGAATGCGGAAGCCATTCCACCCGTTCTAGTAATCCAGAACTTCTTCAAGGTGCAGGTCCATTCAGAATGGATGGTTTTTAAAATAAACAAGAAAAGCCTTGATGGGAACCAATTTAAAGGTCACATTTCTGTTTCATAATCAACAAAAATACGCACATGTATAGTATATTATTGTTGCTTTTTAACGTTCGACCGTTTTACATTTGTATGTTGCATTAATAATAATATTTCTACTAAAACTGATTAGTACAAATAATTTAAGAATAACTACAAATTCAAATTTGTTAAATACAAAGGCACATTATATATTATATTGATTCAACTGATCACAAAATAGCAAGAAGTAACAATTGTCAACCTGCAATCATTAGATGTATCATTGTGATAATTGCTGTACTACCTTATACGTTGCTAAATGTTCATTGAAGAACGATGGAAGAATACGAGGTGTGGCTATTAAATAACGGGACTGACGCTGCTACAGAAGAAATGCGCATGCACCACATGCAGCGACAGCTGTTGATCGTGAAGTATTCTCTTTCGAATGTAGAGCCTCTGACTTCTGTAAACAATTTAGTATAGCCGTAGCCTTTGTTTGCATTAGAGTTGTTTTTTGTTTCGCCGGAAAACTGTTAAGTGTAACAATAGAGCAAAGAATTGTTGTGAAATTTCACATGAAACTTGGAAAAACCGCTACTGAAACTTATCATTTATTGAAAGAAGTATATGACAATGAATGTTTATCGTGTGCATGCGTTTTTGAGTGGTTTAAGCATTTTCAAGATGGCTGAAAAGAGGTTCAAGATGATTCACGCCCGGGTTGCCTTTCCATGTCAAAAGCAGATGACAATATCGAGAAAATCGGTAATCTGATTCGATCTGACCTTTGGTTAAGTATTCGTGCGATTACTAAAACTGTAGAAATTGATAAAGAATCCATACGGCAAATTTTACATAACAATTTTAACATGCAAAAAGTGTGTGCCAAAATGGTGCCTAAAATTCTCATTTTAGAACAATAAGCTCGTAAAAATGTTTGTACTGACACTTTGAATGCAATTTAAAATGACCCAGACTTTATTGGAACGGAAGAATAACATATGACGAATCGTGGTTTTTTACTTATGATCCTGAAACGGAGCGCCAATCAATGCATTGGAAGAGCCCATCTTCATCGAGAGCCAAAAAAACTCGATTGAGCAAATCAAAAGTCAAAGCAATGTTAATTGTTCTTTTGATATTCATGGGATTGTGTACCTTCACTAGCTTCCTGAAGGTCAAACTATTAATCAACATTACCACCTTCATGTTCTTGCTAAACTCCGTGAAAGAATAAGGAGAAAACGACTCGAATTGTGAAAAAACAAGTCTTGGGTTCTCCATCAAGACAATGCGCCTGCTCATTCCACATTGTCTGTCAAGAGGTTTCTAGCCATGTAGAGCATCCCAGTGTTAGACCATTGTCAGGCTCGTTATTTAATAGCCACACATATACAACATAGCTATTCAGCCTGGTTCACACCAGAGGTAATGAAATACTAAAAACTAAAACAGAATTTAGATGTCTAAAACACCTATCTAAAATACCTTAAAGCCAGACGTATGTTAAAAAGTAATATACAAATAGCATACAGTCAATACCTAGAAAGATCAGAAGAAGCAATAACCAACAACTGGGCATTCGTGAAACAAAATCAGACAAAAAACACAAATACAGTTGGTATAAAGAATGCGTTTGGAAAAACACTTAATAATATTGAAGCATCACACGTTTTGGCAGATATCTTCAGTGAATATATTCGAATAATGGGAACTCTACTTATATTATTAAAAGGGAAGCAAACAGCATCAATATTGCAACAGATTTATTACACATTCAGCAGATAACTTGTGATGGTTATAATTTGCTATAAAACGGCTAAAGCAAAAAAAGAAC
Source organism: Platerodrilus igneus (assembly GCA_036346225.1). Classification (NCBI taxonomy): domain Eukaryota; kingdom Metazoa; phylum Arthropoda; class Insecta; order Coleoptera; family Lycidae; genus Platerodrilus; species Platerodrilus igneus. Next base: position 489,229 of record JARFIW010000916.1, on the reverse strand, counting down.
TGCTGGAATTGATATGATACCTCCTTATATTTTAAAGGGATGTTCAGATTATTTTAGCACTCCACTTATTTACATTTTTAATTTGATAATCAAAAATTCAATATATTTTGAAATTTGGAAAAAATCAATGATTGTTCCCTTACATAAAAATGGACAAAGTCAAAGGTGCAAAACTATGGGCCAATATCCATAATATCTGCTCCATCGAAGTTGTTAGAACAAATTATTTACCACAAATTATATGAAACTCGTAATTAACATAGCTCAACATGGTTATATTTTGAAAAAATCAACTTCAACTAACTTATCACTATTTACCAATAAACTCTACGAATCGTTAGAGAATTGTGACAAAATTGATGTTGTGTATACGGACTTTGCAAAAGCTTTCGATAAAGTAGACCATCAGATATTCTCAAACAAATTGGCATATTATGGTGTATCAAATACTATGTTAGTTTTTTTTGTGTCGTACTTAAAATCCCGTTCATTCATTGTAAAATTTAACATTAATACATCTAGAAATTTAGAAGCAGAGATAGGAAAAAAGAAAAGTAGAGGTAGACCTAGGTTAAACTATTGCACACAGATAGTGAAAGATGTAGGATGTGGGAATTTCAGGAAAATGTATAGGCTAGCTCAGAATAGAAATTGATGGAGGTACGCATCCAACCAGTCCCAAGGTAGAAAACTAATGATGAAAAACATAAATGTACTTATACATGATGATTATTATAAACAACTACAGGTATTGGTCTTGCAATATTCTCAACTAATGTTAATTGTACGAAAGTATTTACCGGAAAACTATTAATTCGACAAGTGTTCAAGTGCTGGGGGAACTTGACAACCACAGGCTGCTTACCCCATTCAAATACCACTGAATATTGGGGAAATAGGGTATATAACTGTAAAACAATAGAAGGTGACCGAACTACATATAACAAGAAAGAACACCGGATATGTTCAAAGACAACAAACATTGAGACAAGTGTGGAGCACAACACAGTACGTCTATGAAATAGGGGTAGTAAGAAAAGCGGACAGAAAGAGATAGAAGCCTTCTGGAATGTTGTGCTTCAGATGTATAAGGATAATAGCATGAACAGACAAGCGTATTAACAAATAGGTTATAGAAATAGTAGAGGAATAAAAATATCTGTGGAAAACGAAAAAAAATTGGAGAAATAGAAGGCAGAATACGTTCTAAGGCATTTTTGGGGGAATAGTACGGGATATATTACAAGCAGAGATAGGAAAAAAGAAGTAGAGGTAGACCGATATCAGAATTTTGCATGCAGATAGTGATAGATGCAGACTGCAAATTTCAGGGAAATGTGTAGGTTAGTTCAGAATAGGAAACAACGAGGGTATGCGTCTAACCAGTTCCAGGACTGACGACCTTATGATGACATCCTGAAAATTTAAAGCAAATTCAGAAGTTCCACAAGGTACAAATTTAGGTCTGTTGTTATTTTTAATATTCATAAACGACTTGCCTGATACTTTAAAATCGGTACAATCCTTAATGTTTATGGATGATCAAAAAGTGTTTTCAGTAATTAAAAATGGACAAGATTGTGTTAAATTGCAAAAACATTTAAACGAAATTTACGGCTGAAGTTGCCAAAACATATTACCCTTCAATATTTTAAAATGTTTTGTGACATTTTCGAGAAGCAAAACACCAGTAACATTTGATTATATTATCAATGGGCAAATACTAAAGAGAATAAAAAAACTAACAGACTTAGAAGTGACGTACACAGATAAATTAAATTACAATTCACATATTCAAAAAATAACAAGTGAAAGTTAGAAAGTATCGAGATTTATAATCAGACAGTCAAAGCATTTTCAAAATATAAAAACCATAAAAATTTTATACTTTTCTTTAGTGCGACCAAAAATCGAGTATGTCTCCACCATATGGCATTCAAATTTAGCATGCCTGATAAAACAAATAGAACAAATACAAAATAAATTTCTACGGTATTTAAACTTCAAAAATACAGAATATATATGGATTACAATACAGTAAGATCAGCGCAACTAAGACAAGAATTTGAAATACAAAGTTTCTCTGCCAGACGTAACATATTTCTAATGCAATATTGTTACAAACTATGGAACTACAAAATTTCTGACAGTTATCTATTATCAAAATTTAAATTGACTGTACCAAGAAGAAATGCCCATATAATTACATTTTTTAGGTTACCAATAGTTACTTATTCTATGCATTATTGTCTAACGTAATTCAACGATTAATGAACGAAACTCTATGTATTGATAGATTTAGATTTAGCACAAAATTATAAAGTATTTTTGAGCAAATTAATTGAATATTATGGGTTCAACTAAAACAATAATTCTTAAAAACCATTACTATGAAACGATGAATAGTTGTTATAATGCATGCGACTATTATAGTCTAAGGTATAACCGTTAAAGTCCCGGCGTAATTGGTAAGAGCCACTACGACAGCTGGCAACACAAAATAAACACGTACATAATATAGCACAAGATATTACGTCATTATTGCATCTCAAATGGTATTACATACAAAAAATATTTATTTTAATAGCAGAGGCGCCTTATAGGAAAAGATAAAATGTACTCACGTAAAATGTGGAGCTCTTCACGACATTACGGTTATTCTTGCGGCAAGAGCCATGCTTCCTTCCATTGATCTCGCTGTTGCGCGTGGTTCGGCCTTCGCCCTCGTTGAAGTCAGATTTGTTTTGTCTTCCCTCTTCTTTCTGTAGCGGTATGATAAAGGATCAACCAGGTAAGGAACGATAATAGGTACGATCGAGGAAACTCACATTATCTGAAAGAGAAGACAAAAAAGACACAGATAACCTCACTGTTAGACGTCTAGTTGGCTAATCCCATCGTGTCGGAATACGCGCACTTCTTTCCCCACTCCACGTCTGCGCATTCTGTGGTGCAGACGCAACCGTCCCAAATTACGGAAATGCACAAGTCCTTTTTTAAAAATATTGGTGCGATTTCAGTCACATATTTAAAACTAAAATCAAAAATGATACAGAGCCGATTTTCGGCATGTAACATAGTATGTGTTTTGGTATAAAAGTATAAGTAATTAGAAGCAATATATTAGCACACTTACATACACACAACGAGATGCAGGAGTGTAGATACACATACGTGGGTGTGTACATGTGTATGTGCATGAGCATATTTGTGCATGTTCGTATATATGTTTGTGAGTTAATGTATACAAAAATATTATAAATGATAGAAATATTCACTGAAAATTTATTTAAGTTTAAGATTTATCCATGTAATTAGGTTTTAAACGTGTTTGGATTGAGTTCATAAATGAATAAATAAATATGTACACAATTATGGAGCATGTTCTATATTACTATAATTGTTATACTAATATTACTATTACTACTTCCAATACAATAATATGTAACACCATGATGAGACAAGAATAAGTTATTGTCATAATAGTTGCATTAACAATGAACGATGTCTAACGACTTCAGATGTAAGATGACATACATATAATAAGAATTCAAGTTTTGGTTATTATTATAGTAGTTGCACTAATATTAAATGATAATTCAATAACTTCTGACGCAAGAAGGCATATCACCATGAGAAACCAAGGTTAGGTCATTGTGTAACAGGTGCACTAATAATGAAAAATGTTCCAATTACTTCCATTGCAAGAAGACCTACACACAATGATGTCAAGATTAGGTTATTGTTATAATAATTTCATGAATAATATACTATGTTTCAATAACTTTTAATGCAAAAATAATAAAGGTTAGGTTATTTTTATCATAATTGCGCTATTAATGAAGGATTTTAGTGTTTGTATATGATAAGTGCAACATATTTATAATAATGTTCTGTGTCTGACCTAATTTTTCCAATGTAAGATATCTCCTAAAGATTTGGAAATATGCCCATTAATCGATCTAAAGGTTATTAATCTTGTACCCAGTCTCAAAGCTCAACTCCTAGGGGTTTATTAAAGCTGATTAACATCACTCCAATTTCTATTTATTGTGAATTAGAAGTGTACTTTACCGATTAGATAAGGAACAATATTCAACTTATTTACAATCAATTTAACTTGTCTCAAAGATCAACATTCCATGACTTGATTTTAAAAGTTGTCCAAAGGGTTTCAAGAATTATGTTGTATTAATTGCTTTAGTATCTACTATAATAAAGCTTTTTAATCAGAATAAAAAACAAAAGTCTATAAACAACAACCTACTGTTATCATAAGGTCGTCGATAAGCTAAATGAGGGTAATAATCAAATGCGGGAACTTCAAGTAGAAAATGTATTAAAGGGCAATTATTTGGTCAAATTAAAACAAGATTGTAAGACTAATTCAAGATACCATTGCAAATTAAGAGCATTTATACAGACCACTACTGGAAGTTGGACAAAAGATTAAACAACTGTAGGATTTAATTCAAAAATTCAAACGGCACCTACTTGCTCAATTGCAACACAAACAACAATGAATTACAATTTTAGTCTAGACAAGAGCAAGTTACTTTTAGGTTTGATTTGGAACATCTTGATTAATTAAATTAAATATTATTGTTACGTAAAGTAAATGTAAATTAAATTCATTTTTTGTGGTAACAGCATTTAAGCGAAATGAGGACTGTTAGGTCCTGATTTATACTGTGACAACATCTGTATAACTACAATATAGTATCCATCTTTGACACGAACACAGACAGACACAATGCACATGTACACCTATGCATACATGCATTCACACACACACCACATCCCATCCCACACACATTTTGTTCCCATACGCATTTTCCCACTCACCTTCATACTCCCATTCGTTCCCAGACAAGCCTAGGAAGGGACACAACTCCCGAAGTTTGCTCTTATACTTGAGAATTTAATAGACATTCCTAGTAGAACATATGAAACTTCAAACTAATGGGAGCCATCCTAATATCACGAGGAATTGTATTCAACAGGACAGTGCATGAAACCAAAAATGAGATGTGATAGGTATGCCTACGGTGTACTAGAATAGACCGCAAATCATTGCATCTTGAGGAGTGAACTGCTGAATCGAGTAGGATGGACATTAGAGAGTACTTTCTATGTAAACACTGCTAAATTTAGTTTACACCTGTTTATAAGTTTAAATCAGTGCATTTTTGTATAAAATGGTGTAGTTTTTTTTCCAAGACTTTAATTCGAAAATAAATCTCGCGCAACTATTTTGAGACTGCTGCAAGCATACACATAAGGTAAGCGATAAGTTTGTATATAAAGCGTCTGCTGTCGAAACTGTTCAGTTCCAAAAATAGCGTGCTTATTAATCGATTATTTTAAGATTTTTACGCTTGGCCGTGAAAAAGCAAATTGAGAGTCGCAAGTTTTATTTGAAGCAGTCAAAGAATTTAGTTGTATATAAATTTGAGAAAAATAGGTATAAAGGGCACAAGTGTAAGTTTAAGTTGTATGCTTAATGCAAAAAGATTTATTGTTAACTTTAGGAAAATTTTGAACACCACCATCTCTTTTATCCAACGTACCCTTATAAATTTCTGATTTTTAAATAAACAGAAACAATATTAGCCAGTACTGGAATTATTTAAGAGAAGTTCGAAAATTTGAAGCCTTTTTATTTCTAAACCCAAATTGCAACACTGTCACCATAATCGTAATGTGGAAAAAATAAAGATTGTTGTACAGAATTTTGTTTATTTTAATGAAGGGAAACCGTTTAAGACATTTTAGAGCATGAAGAGTAATCATAACCTTTTGAAAGATGCTTGATACTTGATCACTCCATATTAAGTTCCAACAACCAAGTTACCAAGATCTTTAATCACAGGTGAGAATGTTATAATACTTTCCAAGCATTAATATATAATTCTACTGATCATATTTTGGGTTTCTGTAAGCACTCCTGGACTTGTAGCTGAGTTTGAGGTTAGTAGGTTGCAATTACTTCGTTTATGGATTCTTGACCTTGTTACAATTATGTCAATTTAGACTTCCGTGCATCACCAACCATGGATTCAAGGCGTAAAGTATTACGTCCAAAAATGTGATTGCATGGATTGTCGTCATAGGTGAAGCCAACAAGATAACAAACATTCAACGAACTTACCTGATTTTTACTGAAAGCCAAGGTCGTCTTCTGCTTCTCAGGTCACGGTCATCGACGACACGTTCATTTTTTGTGTGGTCCAAATTTTAACAGCAAAGCACAGAGCTGGCTTTTAGGTATAGGAAGGTACGGGGATAGGAAGTGATCACTTTGCCGAATTTAAACGCACACATGTCCTATCTCTTCCAACATAGATGGTTAAGTCCTTGCTTTTAAGATGTTGTGTTCTCATCCATGTTAGTAACGCCACCATCTCACACTTCCCATGGCCAACAGCCTAACCACATCCACATTTTTTTAGCCTGTGAAAGCAAACATTTGCAGTTTACATACCATAATTCATTGAGTTAATGTTCGGAGGTTTGTGGGAAAGTATAATCGTGAAACCTACACGTAGAAATTTTAATTAAGGATGGTTAAAAGCTGTCCCAGGCTGGGTTTAAAAATCCCCTAAATTTAAATACTAAAATAAAATGTGGAACTTAAAAGGCAAAACAACCTTTTTAAATGCTTGTTTTATTTCATTGAGAGAAAGATGATGATAAATTTGTACATAGTTGTCATAACGGTAGTAACGGCAAAATTGCAAGCACAATGATATATGTATTTAATATATAAGCTAAACAAAAGTGACCCCAGTACGCTTCCTTAGGGTACTTCTGCCAAATGGTCAACTCCTTTAAAGGCACCCCTATTGGCATTCACAACTTGCTACGTCTGATCGGTTAAGTATGATTTTAACCATAAAATTCCTGACCCTGAGAAGTTATTTAAATAAATTAATTTAGTAAGATACCAAAGTCAATACTATTAAATACAACACTGAAATCTGGTAAAACTACAATTGTGTTTTGGCAATCCATTGCTTATACACCTATCCCCCGATTTACGCGGTAGATACGTTCCTGAGAAAAACGTGTAAATCGAAAATTAAAAATTTTCAAGTCAAAACCGTGTAAATCGAAAAGCTTGCAGAAAATGCATAATTTTGCTATTTAACAGTTGTGATTTTTTTCAATATTTTTAGGTGTACACAGAAATAAAAATAAAATGCATTGACAGGTTAAAATATGTAATATATTACGGAAACACTGTTTTTTTATTTAATTACAATACATTAAACAGAAGAACAAAAAATAAAACCAAAGGTGTTTTATTATCCTTCATCACTGTCAGAAATTACTCTCATTTTTTTTTTCGGAATCGAAGGTTTGAATTCACTTTCATCACTCGAAGTTATTTGTGCCGATTCGATGTTTGAAGCAGAAATATTTACATTATGAGAGATGGTAATAAAATCGGTTATTAACAATTGCTTCGAATTTTTTGTAAGATCTTTGTAAACTTCTTCATATTGAGCCAAGCAGCGATTTATGTCACGTTGGAATCGTAAAGCCCTTTCAACGTTTGTGTCATTTTATATAAAATGATTACCCAACTTTCTTCCCAATGCGAGTCCTTCGCGGATGACTTTAGCAGTGAATGTTACTGGTACTAATTCCTCTTCATCAGATTTGTCAGACTCACTTTCGCAAACTAAGTTAACTAAATCATCCTCACTTAGTTCTTTATCAGCCATTAACTCTGCGATATCATCATCAGTAAAATCATCAAAACCTTCTCTGCCCAATGAATGCGCCATCTGTACTATCTGCGAATATTCATCATTTAACGTTGAAATGGAATGTTCATTTTTGACTACATTTGGCCACAATTTTTTCCAACAGCTATTGAGCGTTGTTTGCTTAATCCCAGTGTATGATAAGGCGATATGCTTCACACAGTCTAATATTGTAAAAATTTTCCAAGCTCTAATAACTGTTAAAGATTCATTGTTCTCCATTTGTTCCAAAATATATGTAAAGGCTTGTTTTATGTACAAAGTACTTTAAAAGTAGAAATTATGTCTTAGTCCAATGGTTGTAATAATGAAGTTGTATTTTTTGGTAAAAATTTTACTTCAACGTTCTCATATTCTAGATCTTGTGGGTGACCCGGCGCATTGTCAATTAACAAAAGCACTATAAAAGGCAATCCCTTTGAACTTAAATATTTTTTGGCATCTGGGATAAAACATTCATGAAACCATTCAGTAAACATTGCAGCAGTAACCCACGCTTTCTTATTAGCCCTCCAATAAACGGGAATCACTAATCACTAATCACTAATGGTTTCATAATATAATCTCCTGAAGCATTGCTACAGAAAAGAATTGTTAGGCGATCTTTTGCTGCTTTATGACCACTAGCCGATTTATAAAATTTTGAGACATAAGTCCTTACAGGCATTTTTTCCAGAATAACCCTGACTCATCAGCATTGAAAACCTGATCAGGGGTGTATGAATTATCGTTAATAATTTCTGCAAAATTTGCTGGATATTCTTGGGCTGCATCTACGTCGCCAGAAGCCAGTTCACCTTTTAATTTTAAGCTGTGTAAAGAATATCTTATTTTAAATCTTTTAAACCAGCCATGACGTGCCAAAAAATTTGGCTTCTTTTCAGTTGAAGAAGAAGATGGTAATTGCTCTACAATTTTTTCGTAAATTCGTAAAGCTTTATTTGTTATTGCGCTTGTATCAATGGGTACTCTTTTTGTGTTTGATCTTCTATCCAAAGCATTAACGCTTTCTCCATTTTTTCCATTGCGATATTTCTGGTGTATGATGTTGTGCCCATACTCGTGGTATTGCCAGCTGCAACACTCTTTCTAATTGTATTTTCATTTGTTCTAATAGTTCTTATTGTAGCTTCGTTCATGCTATATGATTTTGCAACATCTACTACTCTATCTCCCTTTCGTAAGCGATCCAAAATTTCGATTTTAGTTTCTAAAGAAATAACTTTTCTTTTAACTTCTTTCTTCATTATAAGCCTATAATTTTTTTTAATTTATGTTAATTTGGCTGTGACTAAAGTAAAATTCAGAGGGAAAAAATGCGGGAAATTTTGAAGGGAAAATTAAAAACTTTTATTTTTTATTAAATAAGCGTAAGAGAATTCTACCTAATGTTTATTGGTTAACTAAAGAAAATCAACAAATTACATAATGTAATTGTTTTTTTCATTAATTTACAAGTAAGCGCCAAATAAGAACAAAATATAACTTTAATAAAAGAACCAGTTGTTTTAATTCACCATAACTAGACTGTTTTAATTAATTTTTTTTCAAATTAAAATGTTTTAATTTTTTTATTTTAATTAAACCTATTTGGTAAATTGTCAGAATTTCCCTCCAAAATTTCCCGCATTTTTCCCTCTGAATTTTACTTTAATCACAGCCGTTAATTTATAATAATCTAAATTATGCACTCACTTGTAATTTACGAATATGGAAAATTAAATCTTTCTGAAACTGTGAAACTTTCACTCAAATATGTACAATTTTCTGTAGATAAAACTTTAATTTTATGCGAAGAAATACAGACATAGTGAGCGTGTGAAGCAAGTCAGCACATAAGCTCGGGATTCCCTGTGAGATGTGTACACAGCGCACATGTTCAATCACAGTTGCATTTAGTAGAGTGCGATAAAAACAAAAAAAAACTTATTTGGAAAACCGTGTAAAAGCGAGAACGTTTAAAACAAGTACCGTGTAAATCGGGGGATAGGTGTATTATGTCATTCATAATTGACACTTATCTAGTAAGTCATGTTGGAACTAGAAATGTAGACATTTGGTTAAATGCCTAGTACTCAACTGCTTTCGATAGTGTTAGTAGAATGCTTATTAGGCGATAATCCTCTAGACCTATTGGACTACTGTTCTTGGATAATCATCTTACAATTGCATGCTTCCATAATCAAGGAAAGCATATAGAACAGGTAGGTGTATTAATGACAGCAGTAAGAGGTTCAAGACTAGATGGGCATATTTGTAGAAACATAGTACTGGTCATTTTGTCAAAACCCACTGCTTTTGGCTTAATACACTGGACAAACTTTAAAACTGCATTGCCAGCTTGTTTATTAACTGCAAATTGTGGACAGGTAGGTGGATATAGCATCGATAATGCCTCAATTGCATTTTATATAACCAAATTATTGTGAATGTTAACTATGGAAAAATGATGCTTTAAATTAACCACATTTATACTTAAGGACATCTACAGTTGAGGTTTTCCAATACCCATTTGTTTTAAAATAATCCACATCATCTGAGTGTTAGTACTCAAAGTCAAAGAATAATAAAGTTTCAATTTAGAATTTCTGTTCATCTGCTTTATCGTATTGCACAAGTATTTATAGCAATTATGTATACAAGTTTTAAATTTTTTATAAAATGCAATTGCAACATCCAACACGTACCTGATTTTATGTATCTTAGGAGTTGGCCAGGCTCTTAAACCTCTTTGTTATAATTGCATCTGATACAAAAATAATTGGTTCGAGTTTATGTATGCATTTTTACCGAGAGAAATGATAATATGTCTACATAATATCTTTGAAATACTGTGTTTCAACACACAAATTAATACCGACACAAATATTTCAGTTACAAGTAACCATATCTATACCAGTTTAAACCCCATATCTTTAATTAATTAGATCAAAAATCTTACTTTTAAGTGACAGCCAGCATTGCAATTGTGGGCACATACTTTGCTCCATGTTTATGAATTAGTAAGATGATGTAACAACAGCAATCACAAAACCTAATGCAACAATAGAACAAGTTGTGACCATCATTGACAAACAACCAAAGGGCTTTGCACACAAAATTGGTTTTTTGCAGCATTTAATGTTGCCTTTAGAGTTGATACAAATGCAGTATTATTTTTAATAATCTACACTGCAACTTAATTTATACTAACAGAATTTTAATAAATACCGCCTTTTTGGCACAATGGTTTTACCTTTGATAAAATCATTTTTCAAAACAACTTTTCCTTGTTTTTCATTTTGTAAAGAATGCACCATTTTGTTGTTACTATTAACAAATTGACCATCTGAACATCGCATATCATGGATTACATCTTAATTATTCAGGAAAATTATTACCTATGTGTAAACTTTTGGAATTGGCAAATTGGTTCCTTATAAAATACATACCAGTCTTAACCTATAATATTCCTTCTGGCACCAGTTTCAACGTTATACCTATGGTTGCACTTTCAGAATACTAATACTAATCCCAAGAGAATAGTAACTGGGAATAACAACTCTGTAAACATCCAAAATTCTGATCCTGTGATAAAAGTAAGGAAATCTGTATTTAGTTTTCCACAACAAGTAATGTGTTAAAAGAATGAATTTTTATTGAGTGCAAGAGAAAAATAAATTGCTACCTTGATGCATTTTAAATTTATGCAACTACTAGGTATACTATCGAACAATTCTAAAATGGTTATATATTCTGTTATTTTCAAATCAAATGGAGCCAGCTAGATACATACTATATTACATGACCAGATTTGTTTTATAATATTTGCTAAACATAGGTTTATCGAGACTTTATTTTTTTAAAACATCTTAAACTTTATGCAGTAATATAATTATGCCATTGTAAATCCTTATAGTCTCATAATGTTATTTTTATTTTAGCTCATAACGATAGCAAACTAACAAATCTAGACGAATCTGAATTTGATGAAGAACAAAACTGTGAAAGATACAGATTATCACTGGCATATGAAAATCTATATACGATGCCAAAGTTACTAGTTGATGAATTAGCACCAATTATTAGAATTTTAGATATAAGTAGTAATAAATTTGAGTAAGTACCTTTAGTAGTACAGATAATATTAAAAATATATGCTTAGTTTTCCTGGTTTATAGAAGCAGTTATGAAATGTTTGTAAGTTGTTATGAATGTTTGCACTAATATAACTTTTACACCAAAATAGATAGTTTAGATAGTATTTTTGTAGCCTTAAAAACATGGTAGTGTAAAAACAAACAGTCGCAAACATTAAAATAAATAACTATACTCCATTCCAGTTAAGAAGGTACTGAAGAAAAAGATAGGACTGAATTTTAGCGTTTCTCATCGGTTGATGGATGAGCCAAGTGTACACAAGTATAAATATCCCGTATGTTTGTGTTGGTTGTTTGAACATTTTTATTATAAGACAGATTGTCAATTGGCATTTTGACATTTGCTATTGCCCTTTCATATTTTCGTTTTTGTTATTTATTGTATTTTGTTATTAGTTTGCCTTTGAAATTTTGCTCGGGCTTATTAATTTGTGTTAATTTTATATTTAGTATCAAAACAGTTCTTGTCAGAGCTATAAAACACCAGTGTCTTCGTAATAAGGTAAGCATGTCTCATTAAAGATAAGCATATAATTCTAACAATGAATTCTTTTCAGACTTTTATTTAATTATGGATCACCAACCTATTAAAAATCCGAAGGGCAAACATGTTATGAGCGGGCAAAAGCTTATTGCCTATAATATATATTTGAAAAATTCCACAAATGCATCCAAAACGCAATCTGTGAAGCAAACTGAGTTAGAAGTGGGTTTAGGTGTTCGATCAATGTGGAATATTGTAAAAGAAATGGAAACTACTGGTACTGCTTCCTCGCCAAAGACTACAAGAGTGCGTACAACAATCTAACACGAACTTGAAGAATTTGAAAGATGTGCATTCGACGGCATGTTCATGCATTTTACTTTAGAAATGAATTACCAAATTTAGAGAAAGTATTACATGCAATAAACAATGATGACTCTTTACCAAACTTCAGTCGCACATCACTTTATCGGGGAATTGGGTTTTAAATATGGAAAGCGTAGCCGAAAAACAATTTTAATTGAAAAACCTGAAATTGTGTTGTGGCGAAGAAAATATTTAACTGCAATTAAAAAGTATAGAGCTGAAGGCAAAAGAATTTATTATACTGATGAAACGTGGGTGAATGCTGGACATGTAAAGAACAAGGTATGGCAAGACACCACTAAAAACAGCAAGGCAGGCATTCATCGAAGGTTTATCGACTGGTATACGAGATCCCTCTGGCAAGGGCAAGAGATTAATTGTTGCGCACATGGGTAGTGATATGGGATTTGTCAATGGTGCATATTTAAACTTTCAATCTAAAAAAAACAGGTAGCGTATTAACACTATAAACAACTTAGGACCCTGAGTTCATAATTATCGTTTTAGGAGATTATCACGAAGACATGAACGGTAAAGCGTTTACAACTTGGTTGAAAGGTGTATTACCTCTTCTTGATAATGATAGTGTAATCGTGCTTGATAATGCTCCTTATCACAGCGTCAAAGTCGATAAGGTTCCAAATCAAAGTTGGCGGAGAGAACAAATTTATAATTGGTTAAACGCAAAACACATTGCAGTTACAAAAGAGCTATTAAAAGTTGAATTATTAGCCTTAGTAAAGCAGCACTCTCTAGATCACCCGACACCTTATGTTGTTGACGAAATTGTAAAACGCTCTGGCAGAACTGTATTAAGGTTACCCCCATACCACTGCAATCTAAATCCAATTGAGCTGATTTGGGCTCGAGTAAAGCAGCATGTAGCTACCAACAATTCTACTTTTAAAATTAACGACGTGAAGGTGCTTCTGGATGAAGGAATTGCAGCCATAGATAAAGGACATTGGGTTAATTGTATTAGCCATATAATTAAAGAAGAAGAAAGAACGTGGAAATTGGATGGCATTGTCGAAGAACTTGTCGAACAAATTGTAATAAATGTTGGATATGAAAGTACAACAGACACGAAGATACCTCTGGGGATGATATGGACGTAGATTAAATATAAATTTGTGATATCATTGTTTTGATATTTTGTGATGTGTTTAATTAAAAATAGCTTATATATTGTTCTATATTAATATTTTATTTAAACTTTAACCAAACAGGTAGAAAATAAAGTTCAATAATGCTTGATATGTTTTAAAACCGTGTTTCTTGGATGTATTTATTCAAAACCTCAATCTTGCAAAAATATAAATAAAAATCTGTATAAACATCGATGCATTGCTTTAATTTCAATCATTGTTAACAAACTTACAACCTTTCAAAAATGAAACTGACAGAATTTTATTAAAGCATTCTATAACTCCAGGTGAATGTTTGTTTCTACCATAATTGTTAAGTAAGACTAAGGCAAATTCATAGCACTTAAGCCACACTCATACTTAAGTAATGCTCTATCTCAATTTTTGGTATTCGGAAAATACTAAAAGTTGAGATGGAACATTGATTAAGTATGAGTGTAGCTTATGTGCTTTATGAATTTTCCCTAAGTTTTGTCCGTCTTAAACTTAATGTAGTTCCAAGTCCAATTTTATCTTCTGAAATTTAATACCAAATTACAAATACTCCTTGTTATTATTTAGACAACTATCCTAGGAGAAGGATCGAAACGTCAATAAAATCATTTTCAAAAAGCAATGTGGTCTTATTCCTTAAGAAGAACACCAAATTGCAATTACTGAATGCAATAATACTTAAAATTAACTAATAAAGTCAGCCATTTGCATTGTTATTTTGAAAACTATCGTCACAAAATAGTAAATATACAACCGACGCCGGCAACTTTTCAAATACAGCAACTAATAAATTTTTGATCTGTGTAAATCTGACTCAAGCACAAGCGCCATCTACTACCTTCTTAACTGGAATGGAGTATAGTAGAGTATAAAAATAAAAACAAACATATGCTAGTAAATCCTAATAACATATAAGTATAAAGTATACCAGCAGATAAAGTAAAACACTTGCATGTATGTGTTTAAGATTGGACTTTAGAAGTGTTGTCTAGAAATTCTTGTATTGATTAGTAACAGCATTCATGCAGCAAAGCTAACAGGGAGGATTGAAAGTTTGCAGATTTTGTTATCGTTTTAAATCTATTTGGTAATTTGTTGTAAAGCATTGGTGCCACATACAAAAAAGACATTTTTGCCAATGGTGAAACTGGACATATTTGATAAAAATTACTTACATATTGAATGTCATGATGGTGTATAGAATTTGATCAACTATAGCTTTTCTATTTGTATGGAAGAGTTTTGGTGTTTCATATAAGAATAACGAGGTGTAGGTTAACGCTTTAAGTTCTTTTGAACGAAGAAATATAGTGCGCGTCTTGTGCAGAATGTTTGATGATTCTAATTGACCATTTTTGTATTTTAAAAATTATGTCAATATTTTCAAGGGTCGTATAACCCTCAAAACGGGATTCTAGATTCTAAAAATGCTTTACTGTATCACGGAACACATGTTTTGAACTTGAGCGTTCATCGTCAACTGATACAAACAGCTAGAAGTCAGTAAATAAGTTATGAAAATTGTGCTTTTGGTCAGTAATCAACTGGAAGGACTTCATTATTTGAATAGTGCTTTTGGAAAGCCACCAACAACGTTACTGCTGAATTGAACAAAATATTGTTTGTGAACAATTTTATACTAATTAAAATCGACTTAGTTGAACATGATAAAACACAATCGATTTCAAAGTGTGTGCCTTACATTGTGGTACAAGAATAGCCATTTTTAAACTGATTTTAAAATAATTAAGATTAAGTGTTAAACATACTATATAGTTGTGGTTTTAAAGTGTCTTCTTAAGGGAGGTTTGAAAATATTGAAAAATGGTCACTTAAGTTTTAAGGCTAATACTTCATAAACAACACTTTGGATTCAATCTGAAGGTAGTACCTCATAAAATTGTAATCTTTGGGCAGCTGTACCGAGGATTCGAATAAATTTGAAGCTTTAAAGAGAATGGCTGGTAAGAATTTAGGAATGAGATTTAAAATTGGCACATGAATTTGAGTTTTCAATCAAATTAATTGTAAAAAAAAATTATCATGTGCAGTAGTCTATGTCCACGTAGGTGATAATCTTACAAAAGTTTCTAACAACAACAGTATGCAAGTTTGCATATTTTAGGAGGCAAAAATAAGAACCAAACGCTACTCATAACGACACAAAATAGATATGGGTGATTGCTTATCACTGCAATAAATACACCAACTGCACAGGAAAAATAAAAAATTATGATAAATATTAAGTAAGTTTGTTCTAACGGAATTACATGATTAAGCGGACATCAAGAAGCAAATTATCTGAAGACAGCTGATGAAATTTTATGAAGTGGCCGAAGCAATAATTTTTCTTGGTATTATACAAAACATCAGTATTATAGTGTTGAAAATTGATAAAATCCTCGGTAGATATCTACAGAGCTTGAATTCAATGGCAAAATTCATGCTTATTCGTCTGAAATACATGAAACTGAGAATGGCATATCCAACACTGTCAAAGAACAAGTTCCATATTGTAATATTGTTGGTCAAGATAATGTTAAATTTTTTTGAGATCATACAAACCTGAACATTGAGCCATAGATCGAGGTTATCGTAATAAGTAATGGCTTTACAAAACCATAATAATTGGGAGCAGCTTCTCAGATACTACATTTTGTGCTCACTTGATCTATTGAGGACGGACAGAAATAATACTTTTCTTTTAATAGTATTACCCACAACTGGTTAGGCAAGTAATTTTACAAGTACTTATCATTTTTAACCTATCACGAAAGATGTTGCAAAGTAAAGGTTGTGAATTTACATATTGGACTATTTTATAATTAACATAAAAATTCCAATCTTACAGATATATTATGATCATAGTAGCTTATATAAGTGGCACATCGGAACTCAGTTTCAGTAATAACTAACTAACACGAGAAGCTCAATGTGTCGAATGACATAAAGTACTACTCTAGATAAAATTTATCGAAGAATATTGTAATATAAGATTACGTAGGTTGTGAAATTAACACTAATTTGGGTAGTTGACAGTATTTTACTCTTAAAATATAAAATAACTATGAATTTACTGGAGCGGAAGTTTAAGTTTTCTTAAAATATCTTTTTGTTTGGTTGAAAAAACATAACACAAGTTACTATCTAGTTTTAAATGTCTAATACAATTTTTAACATTTAATAAGATTTTATTTGGAAAACCTATTAAATTTCATTAACATATGGTTTGCTCAATAAATACCAGGTAGTTGCTGCTATTTGTATAATACTAATTGTGCTACAGTCGATGGGAAAATTATGATACAATAAAATAAATATTTGTTCACTGTTTCAAATTATGGTATAAACATATTAAAAAGTTTTTGACTATAGATGGTTATATACATTCATAAAGTGTTTATACCTAAGTTTTTTTCGATGAAGTGTTTGTTCTAATTACTTAGATGTCTGAGTGTATTTTATATATTTTTTTTATTTTATTGTTTCATTTAATTTTATTAGTGTTTGTGCCGCTATTATAATTTATATTTTCTATTAGCTTACCTTTCCTTCATAAAGCAACAATTCCATTGATATTTTGTTGTGTATTTTTGATACATTACCAAAAATACATGTATGCACGAGTAAAGAGGCGATAAAGACAGTATGTCTCTAGACATGGATAGATGCAGATGTACCCATAGAATCAATGTCTATCTGTCGAGTTTCTGATAATATAGCTTGATACATGAAACGTTCGCCTTAACACTATGATAATAAATCTTTTTTTTTTATCGAGAACCAGCACCTATATTACATGAAATGATCAAGCGAAGAATAAGCTTGCCATGAATTATATTCCTGCATATTTAATTAGCTTGTAAATTATTGCATCTTTATCAGAATGATAAGAAATTAAATATTACGTACTGTACTTGAAACAGTGCCAATATGAATTTGGATAATAACAGTTTTTAAATAAGGACTATCAGATGAAAGCTATTAACTGGAGGACGATCTTATCAAATGATTTTTGTCAACTGTGAAGTTGTAATTAATGAAAACAAATGGATCTGCCTACAGTTTTGTTTGTCAACAGTAAAATCTAAACCACTGGGGAAAATATCAGCATGATAAAAATAAAGTAAAATGTTCATTTTATGTCATGCTGCATGAAGCACGAAGAATTGCTCAACTAATTTATGCCTACAGTGGTAAAACTTCTTTATGGCTTTATCAACGAATGATGCTTTTATGAGGAAATAGAGCTGTTGCTATTTCTAATAAACCATCTATAATCAATATATTTTCAATATGGGCAACAGAAGTTGTCTATAATTTATGCCGTTTATATTACTTTGTGTAGTCTGTATCTATTGTAATTACTGTAAAATTTTAATAAAGTTTAAAATAATATTAAAGTTTTGTATACTTTAATTTGGAATGAAAAGTCCAATAAGCATGCCATAATTTGGAACAGTAGTATTGGAATAATTTTTTGTGATATATGACTAATCAGAATCTTTTTAATTTTTATAAGTTTAGGTAATTATTTCACCATTATTTCTTTTTTCAGCAATTTAAGTTTCCTAAGTGAGTTTAAGCAACTTACAATATTGGTTTGTGATCATAATAACATATCATCTTCAACTCACATTCCATATATGCCACATTTGGAACTGTTATGGATGAACCACTGTAAGGTTAGTAGAAATCAACAAGACTATATCTAGTTATCTAAAATATTGTTTTTTGACATTCAAACTTAAACAACAGGCATACGTTTTATGAATTTTTTTTCTAATGCAGACGATATTTTATTAAAAAGTGCAGGAAACTGTTAAGCTATGAATATGTTTACCTTTGATTATACGATTATATCAAAGGGAATATAGTAAGTGCTTTTTAGGATGTATAAAGGAGAACAATTATAATCGTAATATTCTATCATTGGTTGGCATTCTAGCTTAAACTAATAGAATTTTTACTGCTATTTTGAAAATCTCTATTCTTCGTTGCTTTGAATCCACAAACTTCTCATGTAATTACCAGTTGTATTTGATGGACAGTAATATTGCTTTTCTTTCTATTTTTATCAATATTTGGTAGAATTAACCTATTGCTTCTTTTAAATAGAGACTAACAGAAAAGTTGCAATTCAGGCACCACTGTTGAAATAAATCTAATGGAGTGTGTGTAAGGTTTGATCTTGTAGTCTTAACCATTGCATTTATTTCATTATTATGGAACTGCAATTTTGTTTAAAAACTGCATTGTGTTATTTATGTTGCCATTTCATTACTTTAGTAGCTGTCATTTCAGTCACCTCTGCAATAACAAGGTGACCCTTTATTTTAATCCTCGTTATCTTACTGTTATTAGAAACTCTTCAAGAAGTCTAAGAAGTCATTATTTATGTACAGTTCCAAACTGAATACTGCACACTTTGATTTATCCTCCATGTCCGTGTTCGTTTTTAGTACGCCAAGATTAATTGTTGCAATGATTTGGTGCGTTAGAGTAGTTGTAGAATTGTTTTTCATTCTTAACAAATCTTTTTGAGAAAAATTTCGAGTCTGCCATCCAAGGAAAATCTGCTGTTATTGCTTGTTTGGATTACTTTCTTCTCCATTTATTTCAATATAAGTCCACCTCAATTTTGTGGGATTCAGTGCAAGTTTAAAACGGTACTGGCTGTGATTTTGATTAGTCCACTAATCGATTGATTGAAAATCACGCAGTAGAGTAATCGATGAACTATCACTAATGTACTAGTCAATTAATCGATTAGTCAGTAATTATGATTACTAAATTAATAAATCAAACAATGCTTCATAACAATACTATATTTGATTTTCCAATGCTCCATCCGAAGGTACTACATTGTAACGAAGCGAGTTTTATACCTGACAATTGCGAATTTCGGGACTGAAAACTTAATGATGAGTTAAATGTCAGCCACTGTGGGTAAAAGTCTGGGCATGATATAAACCTTGAGTATATCAATTTTTTGATGCAGTTTTAAGGCCGACTTGTCTAAGTTGTGTAGTTGTTGTTTGGAGTTGGCAATAGAGGCTTTTTCTGCCCCAAGTTAATTGAAACATCTTCCTAGATACTTAAAAAATTCCTAAGGTTCAATTGCTTTTCAAGCGACTGTTAAATGATAATTGCTGAACAATGCTTGCATATGTTGCCTATGGATAAGGCAGCATATTTATCTATGTTGTTGCTGAAGTCCACTCTCTGTGAAGAAGTTCTGACATATTTTAAAAGATGTTGGGCCTCTGACATTGTGCTTCCAATAATGAGAAGTTCATGTATGTACACTATCACCTCTATGGGGTCTGCATTCCCAGATAGTTGGTGTCCTCCTTGCGAGACTTTGATCGCATCTAGCAGCTCATCTAAGAACATGTTAAACAAGATCGTTCATAATGGGTTCTCTTGTTTGACTTCATTGGTAACCTGCATCTTTCCATTTTTATTACCTATACATCTCTCTTTTATGTAGAAGCGATTCAGTGCCCTGTTGATGAACATGTGCGCAATAGAGTCGAACACTTCGGAAATGTCCAGAGATATTAAATGATGCAGTTTGAAATTAGACGGGACCTCTTTAATTAAATATTAAAGTATGAGAGAATTTGCGAGGCACTCATCTTATTTAATAAAACTCTGTTGGCAGGGGTTCAGTTTGATTTCTTGCAGCCTAAACGCAATTATTTTGTTGATCACCCACAGAACAATGCTGGCTGCGGTTATGGGCCTCCAATTGTTGACGTCCCCAAAGCCCTCTTTTTTGGAATGAGGATTGTATGACTTTCCTTCAGCTGGTTTGGGATATACCCGGTGTAGATTGTAGTGTTGAAGAGAACAGTTAGTGATTTGTACGATGGCTTCTGCAGGACCATGGTTGTAATGCTGTTGGGTCTCGTGGATGTTGGTTTTGTAGCTTTGATTGTCCGGTTGATGTCCGATTCTATAAGCTGGTTTAATGATTCGTTTTTTTTGTTTAGAAATTTTGTTTTGTCACTGCATGTTCCCTGTCATTGCGATGCATGGTGGTGAAAATCCTCTTATACGTTTCCTCAATTTCAGGAAGGAGACCCAATTGTTAATCAGAATATTACTAGCCGATTGTGTCTGATTGCTGTGGTACATTGCTTGCTGGTCTTGGGGCCATATTTGACAATGCGTTCGCCTTTTCTTGTTGCTCAGAGTCTTGCTGCCATATCTCTAAAACAAAACACTCTAAAGACCCTCTTGAATGAAATTCGTTTTAAGTAAGTATATAATTTAACATAACAGATGTGTCTATAATATGTATTGAATTATAAAATTCAAAGAGGTCACGAAATATGTCCTTTAGGATGAAAGTGAAATAATTGTAGGGGGACAACATTATTTACGACACAGATGAAGGAAGAAAATATATTAGTTGGATGAGACAAGAGCGGCTGCTGGTCATACCGTAAGCAAGGTTTGGAAAGATACAACACTTCTGTGCTGAGACGGCTTTTATTAATGCATTAACGACTGGGTTAATAGATCCGCCAGGGAAAAGAAAACATCTGGTAGTTCTCCATATCGGTTCTGATGAGGTTTTGTTAGTGGCAGTTTAAAAGTTTTTGAATCGAAAAAAACAAGCAATTACCATGATGAGATGACAGTTCACGTTTTTGAACAATGATTCAGAGAAATTCTTAATAGTGTTGATGAAAATGCTGTTATAGTGTTAGATAATGCATCGTATCATAGTAGCAAGCTTGAAAGGGTCTCAAATACTGGAACAAGAAAAGCATATGTACAAACATGGTTAACCGAAAGTTCTATTGATTATAAAGAAGGTATGGTCAAAGACAAACTTTTTAATCTTGTGAAGAAAGTGACTATTGTTCCAGCACTTGTCATTGATGAAATGACAAAACACTGTAACCATACAGTCTTACGCCTGCCACCATACAATTTAGAATTAAACCCGATAGAATTGATATAAGCACAAATAAAAGGTGAAGTTACAAGAAAAATAAAACATTCAAAATGGCAGAACTTTGACTCTTGTTTCAAGAAGCTGCTGTGCAAATGCAACAGCAGACAATTGGAAAAATGCAATTCGCCATGTTCAAGATTTATAATTAAAAATGCGGTAACTTGACATTGTTATGGAAACTGTAGTAGAACACTTATTCAAAAAATTAAGGGGATCATGATTTGTCTTCAACGTCTGAAGAAGAATTTGAAACAGAAGATTAATATTCTTTCTTGTATATTTATTCTGTTATTAAAAAATTTTGACATTCATTTTGCTATATACACTATTCTATAAATTATGATTATCACTATTAAAGCACATATTATTGTAATAGATATTGCCTTTAATAAATATTATAGTAATAACAATAAATCAGTCTGTAACATTCATCCATGATATTTGTTGCTATTCCAAATTGCGTTAGTCTTTATGAATATTCAAACTAAATTGATATATGCAAACCTAGCTATTATTTTACAAAGCCACTTTTTGAAACACCATTTACTTGTCTCAACTACCTTGCCATTTACATTGTATAACTGAAGGAAGAATATCCATTCTGAATTTCAGATAGGTTTATATTAATAGGTTAACGAAAGGGTTAAAAGATTTCTCGGGGAAAAAGAAAATGTCTGGTAGTTCTTCATATCGGCTTGAATGAATGTTTTGTTAGTGGTGGTTTCAAAGTTTTTGAATCGCCGAAAACAAGTGATTACCATAATGCGATGACAGTTCATGCTTTTGAACAATGGTTCAAAAAAAGTCTTAATAGCGTTAATGAAAATGCAGTTATAGTGCTAGACAATGCATCTTATAGTAGAAAGCTTGAAAATGTCCCACATACTGGAACAAGAAAAGCAAATATTCAAGCATGACTAATCAAGAGTTCTTTTGACTACGAAGAGGAAAGTGGATGTTTTTCCAACACATGGTTGATGAAATGGCCAAACACTGTAACAATACATTCTTGCGCCTGACCATTGTGCATTGAATCTGATATAATTACGCCTGACCATTGTGCATTTAACCTGATAGAATTAGTATTGGCACAAATAAAAGATGAAGTTGCAAGAAAAAATAAAACATTCAAAATGGCAGAACCTTGGAGCTAGTTTCAACAAGGTGTTGGAAACGTAACAGCACGCAATTGAAAAAATGCAATATTTGCATTTAGAATTAAAAATGTGGCAACTCGACACTGTTATGGAAGTTGTAGTAGAGCCCTTGATCATACAATTAGGCGATGATGACTCGGCTTAATTGTCTGAAGAAGAATTTGGAACAGAAAACAAATACTCTTTCTTGTATACTTATTCTGTTATTAAAAAATATTAACATATATTTTGCTTATGCGCTATTCTATAATTTATGATTCTCACAATTAAAGTACATTTTATTGTAATAGTTATTAACTTCAATAAATGTTATGGTAATAACAATAAATTAATCTGTAACATCTATTAGATGGTTCTTGTTATACGCTATTGCGATATTTAAACTAAATTAATATGCAGACCCAACAATAGTTTTA
Organism: Platerodrilus igneus; assembly: GCA_036346225.1. Classification (NCBI taxonomy): domain Eukaryota; kingdom Metazoa; phylum Arthropoda; class Insecta; order Coleoptera; family Lycidae; genus Platerodrilus; species Platerodrilus igneus. The sequence continues at coordinate 465,781 of JARFIW010000916.1, read as the reverse complement.
TAAAACTTTTTGATACATCTTTCACTTATACTCGCTTTCACTACATCACCATTTTCATTATAACTGAACGGACAGCTTGTCTAAAAAAAGTATTATGTCATTAAAAGATGTTTCTCATTAACATATTATAAATTATTCACACTAAATTGTAAACTTCGGAAAATTCGCTTCGTTAGTCCTTTCTAAACAACATTTACAGGTGTGATTATTGCTATTGTAACAAACACTGCTTCCACTTGATATTTCCCATTTACCACACTCATGATTTTGCTTCTGAAATAACAACACTTTGCTTATAAAACCTTTAATTTATAATACTTACAATTTATGAAGATTTCACAAACCAACCAAATTTGAGACGTTTTTAAACGAATTTATGAATGTAATTAAATAGATTGAAAAAACTTTAGTAAGATTTTCTTCAATTTATTGAATTACATCATATCACATTAACCTAAAGAACATGACCTCTAATAATACAGGAAATTGAGTAATTAACATATCGGTTTTTGATACTTAAACAGTTTGTGCTCGAATTAATATCGCATTTTTTATGAGACATAGGTAAATAATAAAATGTTCTTTTGCACGACATTTTTAATGTATTGAAAAGTTAACTACAAAGTTTTTGAGTTAATTCGAACATGTAATTGCAACATGATTTTGAGCAACCAATCGGAACAGTAAAAATAAATTCACAATTTTTTTTAACTATTATTCAATCGATACATGTATTTGTTATGTTATCGCAATGCGTATTTGTTTGCTATGAATTAAGCTTGTGCTCAGTTTGTATTGCGCAATTAAAACCTATCCCATTATTTTAATTACTGGATCTGTTCATTAAACGTACTATATTTACTTAGACAACTGATCAATTGGTTCCTTTATACTTATTTATTTGACTAATTAAGTAGTCAAACATCAATTAATTGACTAATGTGTTAGCTAAGCGATAACTAATTGGTTACTTGTTTATTCAATAGAAATCATTATTCAGTTAATCAGTTTGCGAATATTACAAAACTTGGATAATAGTATACAATTTTTTTTTTAATTGTTTTACAAGCTCTAGTTTAACATATGTTCATGTATATGCATTCAGCTAGTACTTAATGCCAGTGCTAACTGTAAGAGTAGTTAACCACCTCTTTGGCTGCAACTTCAACATCTCTTGGTTGAGGAAACACCCAAGAGAACTATGCTTGCAGTAGACGAGCTATTTCTCGTTTACCTTTGGAGGAACTTAAATGACATGGGGCATTTTCTTTGTATCTTCTTAGAAGTTGATGTTATATTAATTTATTTAGTAAGGTAAAACATTGTCTACATCCTATTTTACTTTTTTGGTCCCCTGTATATAAATAACTTTATTGTTTCTCAAAATATTTTCTCGTCATGACTATACATATTTGAATTTGGTGAAACCAATCTTCAAAACATTTCTTCCGCTGAATATGGGCAATGAGTCATTATTTCAATATTGCAATTATTTAAAAACTTGACAATTTGTTGCTCTGTGTACACATTTGGCGACTTTGTGGCATAGTTGATATGTGTGTGACTACTATGTCCAAGGTCCTGAGTTTGATTTCTGACACAGTTCACTTGAAAAATGGTAGGCAAGCACTTTTCACAAAAATTTGCTTTTGTTCAAATGAGAGGTAAAACGTAAGGCCCGTGTGTGAGTGTTGTCATGCACGTTAAAGATTCCTACCTTGCTTGTAACAGCAAGGATTTGGCAAAATTCAAAATTTTCAGGTAAAAAAACTTGCTTCCAGATGGAGCATCGAAAAATCAAATGTAGTGTGTATACACATTTACTTTGTACTGATAAACAATAATCTGCCGGCTTACCTATGTGTGATTAATCGACGTCAGTGAAGTTAAATTTTGCTTAATTTATATTATTGAAGTACACTAAACGTATCAATTCCACAATACTTTTAAATTGATATGCAGTAATTTTTTATATTTTAAAATGATAACATTATATTTAAACTTAATTAAGACTCGTTCCTTCAGTTAATCATTGATCACTAGAATAATCGCTTTCATGTTTGAAAAATTTCTTGTTTCATAAAATACCAACCATATTTATGTCCCAAACTCACATGCATAAAAAATAAAAACGTAAAAGCCCAAACTACTCACAGTTTAATTCACTTACTAAAATGTTAAAAATATCCAGTAACACTAGTTTCCAATTTTTCAATATTTTCATTTTTTTTGTTTCTCAAACAACGGCTCACTTAACTCAACTCCTGTAATTGGTCATAAGAATGATAATTTTACAACCATGTAATAGAAAATACCTTGCTCAAGCAAGCAGAAGTTTAAAAAATTGTCACACGCCGCATTTATAGTCCCTGCGGAAACATCTGTGTTTTTCCTTGAAGCTATGTTTCGTTTAATTTTAACATCATACCAATCTCCAAATCCCGCAGTTACACTGCCTTATCACTACTTGCTCGTATGTCTACAATTTCGATGCTTTCTTTTTACCGTCAGATCTCTAACTGCGATATTTTTTGCCACTATACAATTTTGTTTGCATGATGTAATATATTTATATCTATGCTTACCCGCAACATTATTGCCCCGCTACTTTGTATGTAATGTGCATTGTGTTGTTGTGGTACGACATTTCTCTGTCCTTGGTGGTTGAGACAGACGATATCTGGGTATTGTAAATTATCTTGTTCATGAGAAGCACATATGTGGTGTCTTGCAATTTTGAGATATGTTTTTATTTGTGGTTTTACATTAAGTCATCATCCTGAATCATTATGATATAATGTGTTTAAAAGAAACAGTGTTATACTTTATTATCTGAATTATTTTTATAGAAACAAAATTTGAAATACGAGTATTATAATTAATTCAGAATCATTATTTGTAAAATCTATTATGCCAGGCATGCCCATATTTTAGTTTGTCGATTCACATTTTAAGAATTTTCCTTTCTCCTCCGATTTATTTCTAGCATAGCGCAACGTATTACAATGATTTAAAGGTATAAATTATTCAGCTATTGAATTTTTCCCGTCTTTATTAGAAAATTGTTTGCATTAAATGTGATTCAATTGTCAATTAACAGCAGTCGTATACCAATAATGACCCTAAATCTGCTACAACTTCTTGATGAGCATCTAACGCTATTATCACTAAGTCAATATGATACTTTAATTGACAATTCTTATATTTGATACAAACGGTAAGCATCAACGGGAAAAGGTATTTGAAAGATTAATGGTTTTAGTACTTTAGTACTACAAGAAATATCTCTTATGAATATGAATTAATACACTATCAACCTTCTTCGGCATGTTGCTTTCCCTTTTTGGCGTTGCCCTTGAGTGTTAATGTAGCAATGCTCCTTCAAATGTAATCGAATTATATCGTAATTATTTATGTCGTTGAAATATTTTTCTGATAATTTTAAACCTATTGTTATATGGTCTTTATATTTTGTTAATTTTTGAATAATATAGGGTTCCTTCACAGGATCTGGCAAATTTTAGTAATGGTGCATGCAATACGTCTTTAGTCGCTTGTTGCAAGAGTAAGCTACAGTCTTGCTACTCAGTACATGATGGATAGCTTGCCTATAGACCGTCGCATGTTTGCTTCATTGCGTTTATCGAAACTAAGTCTATTATTTTAACACACCGAAGACTGGAAAAACACGGTCTCATGTGTCATGCACATGCGGTGGGATTATTGGACAGAAGTGTCGTGAGAATTTTGCCGTTTGATTTGCATTATCATCCCTACAAATTACAAGTTACTTTTAAGATCAAGGATAGGGATATTGTTGCCACTGAACTTTACTAATCAGTTACTTGTAAGAAATGAATGGAAATGTCAATTTACTCGCGAACTTTCTTATGTCTGACGAGGCAAAGTTTCATTTATGTGGGTATGTCATAAGCAAAATTACTCCTATTGGGTTCCTGCAAATCATCGAAAGGTGTACGAAAAGCCATTGCATTGCGAAAAAGTGACTATGTGGTACGTTGTGCTCCAAGTTGCATCGTTGGTCCAGGAAGACGATAATGCGGCTGCAGCACAAGTGAATGATGAATGATACCGAGATATGCTATGTAATTATTTATTACCAACTCTTCGGCATCATAACATGAATATAAATGGCATCTGGTTTCAACAAGATGGTGCATTGAGCCATACAGAAAGGAAAACTATGAAGTGGTTGTGGCCAGTTTTTAACGAGAAGAGAATCTCGCACTTTGGTGATTTCCAGTCACATGTGCAATCTTCTAATATTACTGCTCCAGACTTCTTTTTGTGGGGATATATAAATGTCAAAGGGTACAGACACATACCGCACACACCTCAAGAACTGAAGAACAAAGTACAGCAAGAGATCGAACAATTAAACAACCATTCTGAAGCGTTGCAAGGGGTCATGGAGGATTTTTGTCAAAGATTGCAGGCACTAATCAAAAGTCGTGATGGCCACTTAAAAGATTTAATTTATAAAAACTAACTCATAATCGATAGTAACGAATAGATATTTTCTTTGTTTTATATTTATTGATCTGTTAATTTTCGGTATTCATTTGTAGCCATTGAAAAATCGTCAGTTCTTGTTACTAGACCCTATACAAGTTTACGTTTTTCGTATAATAAGTAAGTTGGTGTCAGGACAACTGTCACAGATTGTTCATTTTATGCTTCTCTTTCTTACTCCCAGTCAAGACATTGGCGTGTGCATTTTTTTGAAAAATGCTTCAATATGTTTATTGACCTATTTGGTACTCGGAGCCATACCTTAGTTTTAGTGGAACAACTTAAACATGTATGTTCATCTCATGTTTGAAGACTTTTAGAAACCTTTACGATTGCTGCTAAGAATTCTCATTTGTGTAAACAGTATCTGCCTATGTAATATAGCCTTCATCACAGCATAGTACTTAACGTTGGGCTAATTTTCTTTTTGATGTAAAATAAATACAAATGTAGTTATCTAGGTATGAAGCAAGCTCGATTACTTTTGTATATTTGGCATTTTTGCTCTCCTTTATGAGCCAACAACAATGCATAAAATGCTTAATTATTCAAAATATTTAGACTTCTTATTAGATGTGTTATAGTTAAACCGCAGCTATTAATACAATATGCGATAACAGACAAAAGTGGTTTTCAAATAATTTTTGCCACTAAAATCTTTTTTGTAGTCCTTGAACATCAAATAGAGGGTTTAAAACTATTTAACCTGGTTTTCTTTTTAGATAAATGAACTATATCCTTGGGCTACACGGCTGCACAAAGCATGTCCTAACTTAAAACATCTTTCATTAATGGGCAATCCAGCAGCACCATCTTACCTTAACGGTGGTAGTTTCTATGAGTATCTTCAGTATAGGTAAGTGATTGTTTATTGTAATATTCCTATGACACCAAAAAGTATTACTTTATGATTCAATTAAAATAGAGGCAGTGGTGTTGTCGAGCCGGAACACTCCGGAACGTTCCGGTACTTCCTTTTTGGACAGGAACGCGTTCCGGAACTAAAGATGATTTCTGATAATGAGAATTGGCTGACATATTGAAAAAAAAATTAAAAAGAATTGCTGATTTTTTTTTCTAATTATTGACGAATTTTTATATGTATTGTTATAAACAAGGGTTTGAACCGAACCCGAACTGGAACAAAAACCGGAACGAACCGGCTTGTTTTTCTGAACCGTGAACCGGAGTCCCGAACGTTTTTTTTCTGCTGAACCGAAACTCGAACCGAACCGAAACAAATACGTGAACCGGTTTTTGAACCGGTTCAACAAGAATTAAACTTTATTTATAATAAATATTAGAAGAAAAAATATAAAATTTTAAAAAAGTAAAGATTTCATACATAAATTTTAATGCAAGCGGCCCACGGACCGTACGTTACTCATCCCTGGCATAGTTTATTGCCATACCCAAATGGGCCTGCGGCTAATGCTAAGAATTTTTATTATACATTTGTTGTGAACTAGAATTTCCAGATATTGGTTTCCAGTATTGGTAGATGTTTTAAACTTTATTAGTTTATTAGAGTGATGCTAAGAAAATGCCGACAAACGTCGATTTTCATCTGAAATGTGCATTGCTGGGAAATTCCCATCTTTGTAGTTTGTGCATCCCCCACCCTTAGTGTAAGAATTTGAGTATTTAAAACCATTTTTTTAATCAGTGTCAAACCATCTTTGCGACAGCACATTTATAGAAAGTGGAAGTTTTAGTTAGTGAATAAGTGCCACACAAAACTATTGTATGCATTAAAACCTTTATTACATACAATGTAATAATAAGATTAATAAGTACTACAGTTAGCAAAATATTCTATGCACGCTACCTACGCTACCTAAATCAAAGTGTCGATTAAAAAGTGTTAGTGTCAATTTCGCATATTTCTAAGAACCTCTAAGAACCTGCGCGCTTCATATATGTATGTAGTAGTTGCATTTTTCTATAATCTTTAATCTAATAAACTTAAAGTGTAAGGATATTTCATTTTCATTATTAATAAAAAAATGTCCGTTTTTTTTCCTATTTAATAATAGTATTTTTATTAGTAGTTTCAACATGAGTGAAAAAAGAAAAAACAGAGCATCACTGATTTTTTTAAAAAGAAACTAAAAACTAGCAGCGAAGATGAGTCAATGACCCAGGAAAATTCAACATTGAGCCAAGTATCCAACACCAACTTCAACGCTGATCAACTGGAATCTGTTGAACTTGCAGCCATAGCATCAACGTCAACGTCAAAAAGTACTTATAATGATAACGATTCTGACGAAGTCTCGTGGCCTAATATTTGGAGTGTGGAAATGTGGTTAGAAAAGAAAAGACAGTTTTCTTGGTTACTTTCCGAATCCGGAAAATTAGGTTGCTCTTTTTGTAACAAAATACAGCACTTAGGGGTATCTAAAACCTGTGGTGTAAATATTTCAAAGGAATGGAGTTCCACATCCGTTTCTTACCACGGTAAAGATAAAAAATCGCAGTTAACGTCATTAAGAAAAAAAATTTTTGAACACGTGAAAACAACAGCGCACATTAATTCAGAAAAAATTTTAAACAGCGAACAGCATCAGCCATTAGAAAATGTAATAGACAATTTAAATAAGGCGTCTATTAAGAGCATGTCTTTAGTATTTAGAACTGCTTATTATTTAGCCAAACACGACCGACCATATTCGGATTATTATAATTTATTGCAATTGCAAGAATTAAATGGAACAATTTTTGGCACCTGATTTATGGTCCAGATATACCTGCACAAATATAATTAATCACATATCTAAAAATATGAAATTAAGAATTTGTTCAGAAATTATTAAAACAAATGGAAAGATTTCGATTCTCATTGATGAATCTACAACATTAAGTAAAAAATCTACTCTAATTATATTTTTAAAATTTGAAATAAATAAAATCAGCGAACTACGATTCCTTTTTTTTTATTTAATAGAATTGTCCGATCAAACAGCATCCACCATTACAGAATACCTTTTAAATAATTTGGAAAAATATGGTTTTGACGAGAATTATTTGAAACAAGATTTAATTGCATTTACCAGTGACGGAGCAAGTGTAATGTTAGGAAAAAGGTCAGGAGTGGCTACAAAATTATTGAATACATTTCCAAAAATAATCACGTGGCACTGTTTAAATCATCGTCTGGAGCTCTCTGTTAACGATGCTGTCGCGGAAGTAAATGGTATTAACCATTTTTACATATTTATGGATAAATTATATACCATTTATCATCAATCTCCTAAAAATCAACGCGAACTAGAATCATACGTGGAAAATTTGGGAGAAGAAATTAAAAAAATAGGACGTGTTTTAGGAATAAGGTGGATAGCTAGTTCATTCAGAACTGTTAATGCGGTTTGGCAAAATTTAAAATCTCTTACTGAACATTTTCATCAAGCCGCAACTGATGAAACTCGTTCAAAAACTGATCAGAGTGTATACATTGGTCTAAAAAAATATATCATGTCTAAACAGTTTATAATTAACTTGGCAATAATGTATGACGTTTTGTATGAACTTTCCATCTTGTCTGAAGCGTTACAGAACAGAAGTGTAACGATAGTATATGCGGACAAACTAATCCGTCGAACTATTCGCTATTTGGAATCACTAAAAGACGTTAAAAAGGTAACAAACTCATAGAAGCATCAGAGGCTGTTCAAGTGATGAAATTAGGAACATTAACTTTAACAGATAATAAAAAAATTACTATTATTAACAGAAATCAATTCCTTGTAAGTCTCATTAGTAATATGACTAGAAGACTACATACAGAAAATGATTTGATAAGTGAATTTCGAGTACTAGATCCAACGGAGTGGCCAGCAGATATTGAAATTGGCTATGGAGAAAATGAAATCCAGTCGTTATGCACCAGATTTAATTTAACATCACCGATGCGATGTATCAATGCGTTTAGAGATTATATTGATTCTGGAGGCAAAGTAATTCCTGAAGATGTAAAAATCTTAATTCGATACATAAATATTGTACCTTGCAGTTCGGCAGAGTGTGAGCGCGGATTCAGTAATGTGAATATTATTTTAAATGAACAAAGAAATAGAATATTAATTGAAAATCTAGCAAATCTTTTATTTATAAAAATGAATGGCCCACCACAACAATTATTTAAACCAGATGATTATGTAAAAACTTGGTTAAGGTCTCATCGTTCAGCGGATGACAACAAAACAAGGAAAATTCAACCACAAGATCCTGAACATAATCCTATTTGGAATATTTTATAAAAACCATTAGTGTTTTCATGTATAGTGATCTGTTTTACATTTGGTGGTGATTGAAGATTTTAGGTTATTTGCTTAGTTTGTGAATAATGTGGCTGTCCAGCATTAGGAGTTACGTCTGTTGTAACCATATTGCTTTTGTTGATGTGTGGCTTTAGTATATAACACGATCAAAACTCCATAATTTATTTATTTATTTATTTAAATTTATTTTTAAATCTTTGACAGGTTTAAAACCCAATTACTGAAGAGAGCTAATACAATTTACAATAACAAATTAACATAAAAATAGACAACGAATCAACATTAAAAGCAAATAAATCAGCATTAAAAAACAGATAAATCTATTGTAACATAAATTGTTCACAAGCATTGACAAACATTCAATATTATTAATTTTAAATTATCATGGTTGATATTACAGTAACTAAGCTACAAAGTGAACACATAGGTGATCTTGTCAGTAGATTTGTTCTTGGTATTGGTAGGCTAAAAATCTGTTGATGTCAGGTACTTTGCCTCTGAACATGAAATTGTGAAGTTAATAACAGAACCATACAATCAATGTGGTTATGTAGCAACTTATATAGCAATATTATGGCAATCATCGCTCTTTCTAGCTCAAGTGACAAGAAGTTATATGTTTGCAATAACAAAGTCTGACTGTAGCTTTGTTCTGGGTAATACCCATGTATTTGACAAATTTACACTGTACAGACTAGCAGTTATTTTTTATATTTATATTACAGAAACCAAACAAAACAGCAGTGTTCCAGTTTAGCACGAAGCGATGTTTGGTAAAACACTATTAAGCTTTGCGGTCTTAAAAAAATATAGAATTAAGGATGTTATAGACGTGATTTCTAAGAGATAGTGTGGTATCAAACAATATTCCCATATTTTTATAGTAATTTGTCTTGGCACAGCCTCGGACCCAATGTGATACTTATGGCGAATTGGTTGTTGTTTCCAGTGTATGATACCATGTTACACTTGGAGACAAGAAGAGCGAGATTATTTATCAAGCGCCACTATTGCAGTCTATTTGTTTGTAACTAAGTTGCAACAATAGTCAGTAAATGCTATTACCAGAAATAGCTTTAAATCATCCACATAGAGGAAATGCTAACAGGAGAATACGTTCATCACATTGTTAATTAAAAGTATGAGTAAAAGAGGCCCCAAGTTTGAGCCCTGCGGGACACCCTATGATACCAAGAACGATGTGGACATAAAACCATTGTATATAATGCACTAAGTATGGTTGATCAAGTTGGATCTAAATAATAGGCAGCTCATTGAAACTAAATTATATAAGCTTAGGCAGCAAAATTGCATGGTCAATGCTGTCAAATGCTTTCTTTAAATCAGAGTTAAAACTTCTATTTGATCCACAAAAATTTTATGTGCTAACTTGTTTCAAACAATTAATTTTGTTTTTGAAAGCAAATTGGTATGAACTGAATTGTGTGTGATGAAGCACGAAAGCAGTATAAATTTGTGTCAAGAAAGATTTGCCTTACTTATTGCATAAAACTGGATATTCACAATATGCAGAAAGTGGTAAAAACCAATTTAAAACCATTTGTGTTGGTTTGAAGTGTTTGTGGATTAAAATCTTAATAGATAGATAGATCATTTATTTCTAATACTATAGGCATTAAAATATAAATAATTATTGGATCCCTTGTATGAGATATCCATAGTCAATATATAAAAATATGCGTTTGGATAGCACATCCCACAGTCAGTCTAACTTATTATCTAAACAATCAATTATTATGGTATTCCGTGCAGACAAGAAACAAAAGTAAAGTAAGCAAAGAGAATAGTCTGCACCGAGCACCGTAACTAAGAAGGAATCCAAAGAATACTTTTCTAGCTAGAAAGTCGTAAAGTAGGGTGGGTCACAAAAAGAAGAAAAAAAAACCTCAAAAGAGAACATTTATTTACAATACCTTTAATAAAAACGTATTATAAAAGAGGAAAACCAACTCGTGGAAAAAACAACATTTACTCAACATATCCTGAAGGATTTACACATACAAAAATCGACGCAAAAGTAATTAATACATTCCTGACTTACCTCACACTAATTTTTAACCTAAAACCTAATATCTACATAATTGTTTTCAATCACTTGTTTAACCCAATTTTTAAATACTTTGTATTCACATAAACATCAATTACAAAACATATATAAATATACGTACTTAGTGCCCACAGGCACTCCTTAAAAATAATAGTAGTAGATAACAGCAATACAGAAAAACTATCTACTGGCTGAAATGCATTTCACAGTAGTGGCGTAGAATTTGGTAATAATGTCGCGCCTAAACAATAACTCTAAATTTTATGTAGAAAATCTTATGGACAGTCAATGCTAATCTTATTTTTCTCAAACACTAAAAAAGCCATTGCCATTAGTATATTTACAACATTAAACCAAAGCAATTAAGTATTTGGAGTGCAATAAAGTACGTTTATAAATTAAATGTTTATACCAAACAAATTAAGTAGTTTTGTCCATGATTGATGATGTGTACAAGGACAGATTTAAAATTTATAGATGCAGAAAAAACAATCCTTGAATCTCTAAGCCATCAATAGAAATCAAATAGTCTATGATGATTATATTATTGGATAATTTGCATGTAGCGAAATTCACATTTACTCACAATCGCGTTAACTATATTTTTGAATACGTCAAAATAATTGCTTGTAAAAATTGAAGAAGTTCAAGACGCCTTTTTTTAGATTCTTTGATAATTTCTATTGTTCCAATGCGTTCCACCAAAATAGTAAAAATGTACGTTGAGTAGTAATCATTTTTAGTCCACTTTTCTGCACTATAGAAATGCAAAACTACTGTGAGTTTTTTAAAGTTGTATCCTAGAATAGCAGTCAGACCCCAATACCTCGAATCTTAACATTAAAAAACTCATAACGAACTACAACACTATATCACGTAATAAACTTCGACACAACCTGCATTTTTATAACGGAAAGCAATTCTGTTATGTTCAAGCCAGGAAAGTAGGTACAATCAAAATAATTAAATTCTAATTGTAAGTTCCTCGAAAACATTAATTTTTAGATAATCAAATCACACCAATATTATTTTCCATCACAACATCCACCTGTTTATAAGAAAACTAATTGAATAAAACGCATTTGTGGATATACGTTTGGTACTCATATAACCAACCTTATTATTCCATTCTAACAAACGAAACTACTATTGATAATGGAAAAAACTAGCCTGGTTCCGTACAACTGGTCATAGCGTTCTCAAACAACACGAAAACACATCAAAGTCATGAGCTTATGAACAACGCATAAGGAGAGTTGCCTAACTTTTCGCACAAAAATTATAAAAAATGTAACATACCAATTAATATTTTATATTAGATACGGAGTAATGATAAGCGTGCCAGAAATAACCCTTGCAAAAAACATCTACATAACTCATGATAATTTTACCAAAAACGAATATTACCAATAATCGAATACCACATTTAAACGCTATGTCAAAACAAAATAGATTGAAGCATTTTTAAATTACAACTAAATATTTTAATAAAATCTTTCAGGGTGATGAATAAATAATCGTTTAAAATTGAGAAGGCAGTTGAAATTGTTAACAAATTCAGATAGTTTGTCATTTAAGTATTCCCTAATCGTTTAGTACGATTTGTTTAATAGTAACAATTTAGTTGTATTGAAAATTTTTTATAAGGTTGTTGTTTTATTTTATTTGGTAGTAGGTCGAATATCTTAGTTACTGTGTAATTACATAAATTTATATAAGATGGTGAATGTGAAGTTCTTAATGAAATGAATTCATTATTTTTTGTACGGTGTAAGTGTAATCAATATTGTATGTGATTGTTAATTCTGTTTTTTGTGAATAAAACTTTTTTTTTACTTTAAAGATATGTTGTGTGTCCCCAGAATAATGATGCCATATTTTAATACTGATTGGAAGGAAGTATGTATAATATATTGCAATGCCCATATTGTGATTTATCTCTCTGGTGATGATCCTATTTGTGTAAAACACCCTATTTAATTTTATGCTTTTGTTGCTTTCTTGTATGTACAATTTTAATATATTTGATAAAATTATGGCCAAAAATTTGTTTTTCCTTTAAATTACTTCTAGCAATTTATTACTTACTTGAAAGGTTAATGCAATATCCCTTTGTGATGACAATTCAAAGCTCAATAATTTTTGTGTTTTCTGTTTAGAGATAACTTTATTACAGCCACCTCATTTTCAATGCATATTAGATGTCTATCTACAGTTTCTATTAGTCGATTATAATTTTTTTTTTCCACACTATGCTATTGTCATCTGCAATCGTGGTTATATATGTTGAGGAATAATGTTTGGAAGTGGTTTATATAAATTATAAAAAGTAGGGTTCCTAAACAGAACTTTGAGGAACTCAGTTTAATATGGTTTTCGTGCCAGATTCATTTAGTTTGACTAATTATTGTCTATTTTTTAGGTATGTTTCAAGTAATAATAAAGATATACTTCTAAAGCCATACACCAAAAGTATCTCTAGTATAATGTTATGATCAACAGATTCAAAGGTTTTTTATAGATCACAAAAAGACCAAGAATAAAATTTTTATTATTTATCGCATTGGTGATGGTATCATATAGTATCAGATTTATTAAAACCAAATTGTCATGGCATGAGAATATTGAATTTAATTTCTTTATTATTTTGGAAATTGTAAACACCAGTAACATTGGACTATAGTTCTGTCCGTTTCGAATGGATCTGCACCTTGAAGAAGTTCTAGATTACTAGAACGGCTTGAGTGTTCCAATGAGTTAAAGATCCGAACCAGAGGTCTTACCAAATTGGTGGCGTTTTTAGTGAGGAACCAGACTAAGACAGGTCCCCGAAAGAGAGCAGCAGCTCTCTCGGTACTTAGATTGGCAGAGACCATAGGGGTCGGTATGGCATTCTAAGACACTACTGCCATGTGGGAGACAACGGGAAACCACCACATTATCTCCCAAGTATATAGCATACTTACATTGTTTTAGGATGATGGCATTCTCTGGGGTAAAAGATTTTGGAGTTAAAATAGTTCCCCATTCCAATCTCCTGGAGGAGACTTCTTTGGAGGATGTGATCGGAAAGTTTAGAGCAAGAGCAGGGGACATTTTGTGAGTCAGAGTGTGGAATGTCAGAAGTATGAAGTAAGCAGGTAAGCTAGAACACTTGAAAATTGAAATGGATAGGTTAGCACTAGACATAGTAAGGATCAACGAATTTCGGTGGACAGAGACAGGGACTTTTGGAGTGGAGACTTTAGGGTAATTCGTACAGGATCAGAAGAAGGAAATTTGGGTGTGGGAATGGCTATGCGAAAAAAGATAGGAGACTGTAGAAAATTACTTACAAAAGAATGAAAAAGTACTCATGGCGAGATTATAATTTAAACCGGTAAATACAGTAATAATACAAGTACACGTACTCACCTCTATCTACAGTGACGAAGAGGCAGATGCAATCAACCTATATATCAAGGACATACTAAGATACGTAAAAGGACATGAAAATTTAATAATTATGGGGGATTTTAATGATATGGTAGGTGAGGGTAGGAAAGGAGCGGTAGTAGGTTTATTTGGTTTAGGCACGAGAAACGACAGAGGAAATAGGCTGGTAGAATTTTGCGACAAGAACAATTTAATCATCACAAACACATTATTTCAACATCATGCTAGAATACGATACACGTGGAAGATGCCAGGAGATATAGGAAGATATCAAATCGATTACATTCTTGTTAGACAAAGGTTTACGAATCAAGTAAAAGATTGCAGAAGCTACCCAAAAGCAGATATGAACACTGACTACAACATCGTAAGTATGAATGCTGCTCTTAAGTTTAAAAATTTGAAAAAAAGGAATGGAAAAAGGAACTTTGACTTAGAGAAACTAAAAGGTAAAGATATCCATGCACGATTTGAAAAAAGTCAAATGAATTGCTAAAAGATATCGGGAAAATTTCTTATACTGAGGATATATGAAAAATGCAAAGAGGTACAAACTTAGATGGAAAAGGAAAGACAGACGAAGCATACTAACTAATTAGAATGAATTTTAGGGATATAAAACCTTATAGCAAAAATATAAGGCACGAGGGAGATATCATCATTATAGAAAATGTAGAAACAGTGGTTAGATAGCAAGAATATTAGGGAATTTGTATGCAGGGGAGGAACTCACATCATTAGAATAGGAATCAGAAATTGGAAAGGATGACATGGGATATCGTATACTTAGAGATGAGTTTGAATTAGCATTAAAGAGTATGAAACATGATAAGGTGCCAGGTATGCATGCAGAAACTGTAAAAGCTACTGAACATGCAGTAACAGAACGTCTCTTCTAACTTGTAAGCTATATGTATGAGACAGGCGAGATACCCAAAGATTTCAAACGTAACATCATAGTCACTATACCAAAAAAGATAGGCGTGGATAGATGTGAAAATTTTCAAACAATAAGTTTAACAGCACACATGTCAAAAATATTAACTAGAATTGTACTAAGACGAATGGAAAAAAGAGTTGAAGCAATACTAGGAGAAGATCAATTTGGGTTTAGGCGAAACAGGGGAACACGAGAGGCTATTTTAGCTTAGAGTGATAATAGAGAAAACAATAGAAAAGGTGGAAAACATGTATATAGGGTTTGTAGATCTGGAAAAAGCATTCGACAATGTAGAATGGAAAAAATGTTGGAAATACTCAAAAAGATTGGAATGAGTTTTAGGGATAGAAGAGAGTACATAGCTTATACAAAGAGCAAATAGCGGTAATAGAATTAGAGCAGGAACATAGAGGCGTAAATATTAGGAAAGGGGTGAGACAGGGATGTGCCCTATCCCCAATAATTTTTAACGTATACATCAAAGAGGTACTGAATACTGTCACATGCTGGAAGGCTTTTTGAATTATAGGATTGAATGCTTAGATTTGCAGATGATGTATGTGTTAGCATCTAGCAAGGAAGAGTTAGAAACTGCTCTTAGTGAAATGACAACAGTTCTAACAGAGAGATTAGCTATGAAAATTAACAAAAATAAAGCTGAAGTACTAGTATTCAAAGGAGGGGAAAATAAATCAAAAACAAGAATTCAAATAGGTAACGACAACTTACAAGAGGTTATGAATTTCTGCTACCTAGGAAACCAAATAATGCAAGATGGGAAAAGCGCAAAAGATATAAAACAAAGATTTGCACAAGGTAGTGCTAGATTTAACAAGAAAAAGCAACTACTGTGTTCAAAGACAACAAACAGACACAAGGAAAAGATTGCTTAAAACATATGTATAGAGCATAGCACTGTACGACTGTGAAGCTTAGACAGTAGGAGAAGCGGGCAGGAAAATGTAGAAGCCTTTGAAATGTGGTGCTACAGATGTATGATGAAGATTTCATGGACAGACAAAGCTAAAAATATAGAGATAGTAGAAATGGTAGAGGAAGAAAGAAGTATGTGGAAAACAGTAAAAAAATAGGAGAGATAGGATGATAGGCTACAGACTAAGGCATGAGGGAATAGTGTGGAATATCTTAGAAGTCGAGATAGGAATAAAGAGAAGTAGAGGTAGACCTAGGTTACACTATTGCACACAGATAGTGAAAAATGTAGGCTGTGGGAATTTCATGGAAATGTGTAGGCTGGCTCGGAATAGAAATCAATGGAGGTATGCATCCAACCAGTCCCTCAGATGGAAAAACTAATGAGGAAAAAAGTAACTGTACTTAGTCATGATGATTATTATAAACAACTACAGGTATTGGTTTTGTAAATTCTCAAATAATGTTAATTGTGCAAAAACTGGAAACTATTAATTCAGCAAATGTCTAAGTGTTGGGGGATCCTTGGCAGCCACAGGCTGCTTAACTCTCTTCAGATACCACTGAATCTCTGTGAAATAGGGCATAAATTAGAAAACAATAGAAGGGGAACCGAGCTGTATATAGCCCATTGTGGGAATTTCAGGGAACTGTGTAGGCTAGCTCAGAATATAAATAAGTGGAGGTACGCGTCCAACCAGTTTCAAAACTTAAAAACGTAATGACGAAAAAATAAGTGCACTTAAATCTGAAGAGTATTATAAACAACTACATGTGTTGGTTGTGAAAAATTTTCAACTAATGTTGATTATGCGAAAGGATTTGTAGGAAAAACTATTAATTCTGCAAATGTTCAAGTGCTGGGGAACTTGTCAGCCACAGGTTGCTTACCTTTCTTCACATACCAGTGAATATCGGGGAAAAAGGGTACTTAATCGTAAAACAATGGAAGGGACCCAAACTGTATCTAACAGCGGCTATGTTCAAAGACAGCAAACATAGAAATGAGAAGAAAATTGTTGAAAGCATATGTGTGGAGCACAGCACAGTACGTCTATAAAACAGGGGCAGTAGGAAAAGCAGACAGAAAGAGATAGAATGTTGTACTTCAGATGTATGAGGATGATAACATGGACAGACAAAGTTAATAACAAATAAGTTATAGAAATAGTAGGGGAATAAAGATATCTGTGGAAAACAAAAAAAATGGAGAAATAGGACAGGATTCGTTCTAAGGCATTTTTGGAGAATAGTACAGGATATATTACAAGCAGAGAGGAAAAAAGAAGTAGAGGTAGACCTAGAATCAGACTATCACATGCAGATAGTGATAGATTCAGACTGCAAATTTCAGGGAAATGTGTAGTTTAGTTCAGAATAGGATACAATGAGGGTACACGTCTAACCAGTATCAGGACTGAAGATCTATGATGAACAAAATGCTCACATGCTGTAGGTTTGTTCACAGAGACATTGTACATCACAACTGACCACTTTATTTTAAATTCCAAGATATACACCCTTTACAGCAAGGATGAAAGGTCAGATAGACCAACGGGCAGGTATGTTTTATACAGTGATGTCATGTTGTGCAAAATGCTCACATAGTGACAGACATCAGATTAAGAATACTAGAACGCTAGCTAAGATTGAACACTGTATCTTGATAATAATCTGAGAAGCTGTTGAAATGGAAGTGTCCACTTAGTCTCAACACAAGAGAAGATTACCACAGACATGCTAACCAACAATTGCAAGTGTATGTATCACTAAACAACAACTAGAAAGGAATATTTCGCTAAATCAGCTATGCAGATCAACTACGCAACACATATCAGAACTGACGATGCAGAACTGCACCCAAAATCAAGCAAACATGTCCTCTAGTATTTATAGAGGACAAAGGAACGCTTCTTTACTAACTGCTCTACCTGCAAAGCCTGAAGATGTAGAAGGTTTTAGTATACCAGAATATTTCAAGTGTAAGTCAATACGGCACTGATCAGAAGTTGAATGACAATGGTTTAAAGTCTTGCCATGAAAATTGGGATAGCAGAAAAACCTCTAAGAATAGTTGCCTATTTTATCATTACACTAATTCAAATTATTTTATTTTAAACAGTATAAATAACCATAAAAAATTTTATTTTCTTACTAAGCTAGCTGTTGCGTGTGTAGAAATTGTTTTAAGTTTTACTTAATTGATCATTTTAAATCAGTTTACCAGAAATGATGTTGATCTAGAGGTTTTACTTTGCAAAATACAGACTCGGCGGTCACCACATAATGTTAATCCTAAGAGTTTTACAATTTATTGGTGTTGTAGGAGAAATATACAGAACTGTTTGGAGGTGTGCCTTTTTTATACCACACGGCATTGCTTCCAGACTGGATATATAATATTTCAATACTGACATTTGATTTATTGTGTTTTTAGGCTATTTATGATATCACTTTTTCCATCCTTGATGCATTTAGACGATAAAAAAGTTTCAGATGACCAACGACAAGAGGCATACCGTATGTACCGCAGGCCGCTACTTGAAAGACTGACATCTAAAGCACCAACAGTTGTACCTCTATATTTACGCACAGTTACAGAAAAGGTCTCTGAAATTTTCTCAAGTGTTCCTAATTTTGCCGTACCTGAAAAAAATTGTGTTATTTAAATACATTCACAAAATTACTTTTCGTGCAAGTAAGTGTCCAAATGGTATTTTATTCAACTGTTTAGTATATTCTAAGTGCTGATATTTTATTTAAATGCAAGCATGTAGAACTATAATTAAATAAACAGACAGTTATTACAAAGTGTGTCTAATTTTGTTTTAAACAAATCACTACTTATAACTCATTACCCTAAACTTACTCTCCAAACTACTTGAATAAAAAATCTTAATTTAAGCATTGTGCAGCTTAAGAACAATATAAATCATAAAAGGAAATGATTGCACACTTAGTTTTGTAGAAATTACAAGGACCTAGGAAGGCCATTAAAGTTGCACTAAAATATATGTTGTTAACCATGAATTATACTTTGGCGATGAAAAAGAGTTAAACAACGAGAGTGGGAGCTTGACATCTAAAAATTATTAATTGAAGTGCTTTGTTTTGCATTGTGTGAAAAGGCTGTGTTAAGTTTTGCAATGCTTTAGCCTAACGTCTGTAGCATAACAGAACTCAGGTTGTATATAGTGTTTGCCTCTCTACGATCTTGTCTTTGTTTTTAAAACATGTAAGTTCAAGTGATTTTAGTGTGTTGTAAAATAATGCAATATTTTGAATAGTTCGAATTACATGGGAGAGAGATGAAGGGGGGAAAACTTTAACGATAGCAATAAATTTTATACTGGCAGCTCATTAGAGATAATAGCACCGAAATGTGGGTAAATGTTACATCATGCTGGTGACTAATACTTCGAGAATATATTGAACTTTGGAACAACGATGACGTATTAAGTTTATTTATTATATAAAGAGGACTTTAATGAAGGTAGATTTATTCTAGATGGATAATTTATTCTGTCAGCGTTCCACATGTAGCATAGAAGTTTGAACATAAGTTGTAAGATAATTATTGTATAGAGTACAACGACGATTTATGGCTTCAATATAAATAATATCAGTGGAAGGTGATATGCTAATTTTAATTTATTAAAAAATAAATGTACTTTCAAAGATGTATACTTCTACGGATGGAAAATTAATCATAATGAAGCTCTATAAAAATTTGGAACCGAGAAGTTTCAATACAGTTAATTCCAATGGAACTTTTATGTCTGCTGAGTAACAAAAGCAGCGATCTTGTTATTTTATTTGAAAATTGACAATATTTTCTTATAGTGATGATTATGATCTGACAGTCAGTTCTGTTTGAGTATGAATTCGCAGGTATTATGAAACAAATTATTGGATTGATTGTTAAAATAAATACGTTTAATGTCTATACAAAGTTATTTTTTAGATAAAGTACGCAGTCAAATTTACTAATGAATATAATCTAATTGTCGTGTTAGTAAGAAATTTAGTATTGGCAAACAATGTTAGTAGTTATCATTAGCAATCTCTGTAGCGGCACATTACTACATTAAGGATTCTCTAAAGATATTTTGAATTATTAGACCTGTAACGGACCAAATATAAAACTGCAGTTCGTTACAGTAGGGTCAAAACTTTTGGACTCAAAGAAAGTTTTAGAGATGCAGCACTTCAAGTGTAGAAGCTTTTAATTCTATCGATTTTGAATTTATGACTGCTCACCTAGTACAACCAAACTTCAGTGTTATTGTCAAAGTCACAAAAGCCGTTATCATTCATTATTCAATAACATTGGTATATTTTCTTTACATAAGTCCTCAAAATAAAACAACAGTTTTAACATATTTAGTAAAAGTGCAATTTAATATTATAAAACTACAATCTATAGGTTGGCCCATAAGTTGTGCACCATAGGAATTTGAATTCTATTCGTTTTATGTTGCTCATAAAAAATGTTGACTATTAAAGATCGTTTACAATTTATTCTTGATGGTGGACGACAAAAATGCTTCCACAGAGATATTGCTACTGAATTCAATCGAAGTTACTCTGAATGACAGCACGGTCGGAAGCTTGCTTGAAAAATTCAAGATCACATGGTGTATGATGGATGTCCTGTGATATGAATGTCCAAGCACATCAACAGAGTTGGAAAAAATGATTTGGACAAAAGTAATAACTAGGCCGTAAGAATCCACTTGTCGAACAAGCATGAAACTTTTTTAATGGAACAAAAAAGTGATAATGTCTGATTTAGATCGGATTTGTTCTTGGTTGGTTTATGCAAGATGGTGTACCAGCACAGCATGCTACTTGGATGGTTGGTTATATAAAAGCTTGATAATATGGAATGGTAGCAAGGGAAAGTGGAGTAGGCTACTCGAGCGCAAGTTATATCAAATGAATGTTACCGAGTCAAAAATGTATTCAGTGAAAATGAGAAATGTAGTTCATCTGCGAGAATAAATTATAGTAGACTGCCGTTCTGCAACATCATACATAGTGACCAACATTCTGCAAAATACGAATGATTATTTACAATTGTTTTTACATTAATGGCATTCATATTGAAAACATTTTGTAACTTTAATGAAAAAGTTTTCATGCCTATGGTGGAACACTTTTGGGTCGAACAATATGCTATACCGTTGCATCACACTCTTGTCTTACCTATTCTCTAATTTATATTGAATCAAGCATTACTCGGAGTAAAAAAAATAGGATCAGATACAAATTTAATTACTTTGCTACTGAAATAATGTTCAAACACAATAATTTCATTTCTACCCTTTTTAAGTAAGGGGGCTGGAAGATAGAGCGTTTGCTGAGGTCCTAGAGCAGAAGCATATCTTCCTAAAACAAAACCATTTACAATAACAATTCCTTTTCCCCATTCTCTCATATCTATGTATGTATCTCCTGCAATATCTACTTCCAGGGTGGCCTTTAGCAGAGAAGGGCCTGGTAATAGGACATCTGCAAGACCATGCCACCCAACAAGATTATTAGTCCATTGTTTTTTAAATTCCAGAGGAACAATATGCCAGTTTAAAAGTTCTTTGTTATTAAGATACACTCCACCCTGATGTATGCCCTTATATTGCAAAAACTGGTCTAGGTTACCAAAATTATTTCTTCCCCAATTTTCAACAACTAGTTCTAGAGTCGCATTCTTTATAGTACTAGGGCCTAGGTTCAATTGTCCGTTTTCGATCTTCCAAAATCCAAAGCCATTGAGATCCGCTTTACTTTTTAACGGTTTTGATATCAAAATGCCGTTTAATAGAACCAAAACGGTATCACAAACGTGACCATTTATTTTCAGCACTGAATTTGCTGGTATTCTCAAATTTGTTTTACTGTATATAACATAACCATAACTTTGTCCTGAACTGTTATTGATTACTGGTAAAAGTTCCATGGCAATCGGTTTTGGACTTCTTGCTCTAAATGGTACTCTATCAATTATTTCTTGCAGATTCAAATGTACTTCTATGTTTATACTAGGATAAATAATTCTTGGAGTAAGTGGTGGAGAAGGTGGAATTCTTACGTGTGAATTATATATCCTTAAAAGGTCTCTTACAATTAAATATTTTTCAGTGTAATCTCCTGCTTCACTCAATGGTGAATCGTAGTCGTAGCTAGTTGTGTCAGGTTGGAAGCCCCTATTGTCTGTACTGCTATCTGCTATATTTGCACCATTTAAGAATCCCCAATTTGTTCCACCATGGAACATGTACATATTAACTGAAGCAGGATAACTAAGGATTTTTTCTAGAACATCGTAAAAGTCGATATTACTCCTTAAATGGTGCAGTTCAGACCAATGGTCAAACCATCCAGTCCAGAACTCCATTGCCATCACTGGTTTATTTGGTTGCAGTTGCTTCAAACGCTTAAATTCGTATTCAGGGTTACTAGCAAAATTTGCAGTCTGAAAAGAAAAATAAATTAGTATTTTAGATTTGTGAAATAATGAATTGCTATGAACATTCAAGCAGCTTAAAGTATTTTAGACTCCAAAAATGTAGAGACTTAGCCATGAACAGTGAACATATATACAGCTGTTCTAAATAGCTTATATAACGTTAGTGTAAAGGAATGAGGAAAAGTGCCCTTTAACAGGATTTGAACTATATAGGTAAAAAACACATAACACCGTACTTTCAACCACCCAGTTTCAACTACCTAACCAAGGTCACAATGACGATATAGTCGTTTAAAGATAAAACACCACATAATGCTGTTCCTCAAATGGCCATTGCTAGCGATTTAACCTAACAATCCAAATATCCACCACCACGAATCGACAAGGTTGTTACGTTTATTTTCATCATAAATTAATTACCCCTTTTTTTACTTGTTAATTCATAAGCCCATTTTACCAGAATTTGGATAAATCAATTCCGTTTCAATTCTTCAACAACACCCTATATAGTGTACCTGTTCAGTATAAGCCCGCTTAACCTAATTTTAACTCAAATCCCTTTTGCTTTTAAAACGAAAATGTATTTGATAAATTAAATAGTCTATGCCTTGTTTTAGGTATCCGGTAATTTGTTAAATCCTTCAACATAATTAATAATAAATACGCTCTCTAATAATTCCTCAACTTAAATCTAGTTGCTTTGAAACGACAAGTTTATGCTACAATTAAATAGTTTATATCCTGTTTAGGTACCCATTATCTTGGTATACATTACGACCGCGTATAATGGTTTTCTCTATTGTTCCAATGTAAAGACTTGTT
This sequence comes from Platerodrilus igneus, assembly GCA_036346225.1. NCBI lineage: Eukaryota > Metazoa > Arthropoda > Insecta > Coleoptera > Lycidae > Platerodrilus > Platerodrilus igneus. Next base: position 442,298 of record JARFIW010000916.1, on the reverse strand, counting down.
GAAATAAGGTCGCGCACTATCTGATAAAACCCGCGTTTTCCAGTTTCAATCGCGCTTCGATAAGCGAGGATTTGCAGTTCGAAATCGTGTTATTTGAATCATTGTTAAATTTGATTCTGCAGCGTGTGCGTCGAAATATTTCTATTTGTCACCGCATTTCAAAAGCAATACACGTTTGTTTTTTTCTGTTCGACAACTAGGAGGCATCTTGCGTGTATTGGTGAGTTTCCCCGCGCGTACCCATTCTAATCAGATTCTTTTTTTAGCTTGTTTTAGCTGGAGGCCAAATAGGTTCTTTCTTTCTGTAGACCAACTGCTTTTGTCCCTAGACCTCTGCTGCAGTTATGGTAGCAGGGTAAATAGATCCTGACGACCATGGCGTTGCTGTGTTGACTCACCCCCGACGGATTGCGAGCTAAGTATCCGGACACCTACAGGTATGCAACTCGTTTTCTTTTGTATGTGTCAATGGCATATTCCATATCAACGTTTGGTGTAGTTACGTGACATTGTAGAACTATTGTTCGTTGCTGTTAATCGATATTATCGCTCTACACGTGTGAGGTACCTTTGTTAAAAATGTTGGGCAGACATACGCTTACTCTTTATACTGATTGGTTTATTTTACAAACGGTACTGTGTACGATTTAAAAGATGTCTGACAAAAGCTCCCACACATAAATTCTTTCCTACTAATTAGTTATTTTATAAAAAGTATTAAGTGAAATTTTAAAAACGCTTGACAGAAGCTCTCACAGGTCTATGTACTACTGATTAATTTTATTTTGTGTGAAATACGAGCTGCACACTTCGTATCTAAATCCCTAAATTGTACACACAATATAATTGTTTGCTGTGAAATAATAACACGTAATTTATTTTCTTTTTGCTTGTTTGTACAGAATCCTTTATTTATTTTTATGTGTTAAAAGATAATCGTGTTTTCTTATTTCTTTTTGGTATGTAGGCGAATCCCCCCATTCTCCACGTTTGATAGTTAGCCTGGTATTTACTTTTCTTCCAGCTACGTCTAGGTACGTAGCATAAATTCTGACACCCGTGTGGGTCCGGGAATAGAATAGTCCCACGGTACGACCTGCCTGTCATAAGAGGCGACTAAAGCGGTCAAACACACACATACGTCCAACACATACACACACACACATACACTTTATACACGTCCAATCCATACACATACACTTCATAAACACACAGCTCTACTTGGTTCCCCTTTCTTCCGTTCTCTTCTTGTTTCTTCTTTACTCCAACTTCTTGTACTCCTTAACCCATGTGGGTCCGAGAATAGAATAGTCCCATGATACGACCTGCCTGTCATAAGAGGCGACTACAGCGGTCCAACACACACACACACACACACACACAAACACATTATACATGTCCAATCCACACACACACACATTTCATAAACACACAGTTCTGCTTGGTTCTCCTTTCTTTCGTATCCTCCTTGTACTCCTTGAACACGTGTGGGTCCGGGAATTGAATAGCGCACACTTTATACACGCACAACACACACACACACACACACACTTTTTACACACACACGCACACGCCTACTCATACATAACTACACTGGGATTTTGTTTTCTTTCTTTTGTACGATTCTTAGTTTTTTTTGGGTTTTGTACTTGGTGTTGGTGTTATTCTTTTTGATATTTTTTCTTTTTTTTCTGCCTTCCATACAATTTTACATGTGAGTTTTAAAACATAATTCTTACTTCAAACTTTTATTACTAAGCTGCTTTCTAAAAAAAATTTAAACTAATAAAAAATTGCCTTTAACAACTATGGCAAGATATTTTAATATTTAATTTTAACAATCACATTTTTGCAACATCAAGAAGTAAAAGTTGTCAAGTATCGTAAAGTTGCTCACAAGAAATAAACACTAAAAGCATATTAATTTTAACAAAGTTTTTATAATGGTAAATGTTTTAGAATGTTTTAAGTAAAGGTGCATTATGACTGTTATAGATCCTTGAAAACAAATGTTAAACCAAAGAAAATTTCTACAGATTATCAGACGACTTGCAGATGTTTCTAGTTCGATAAACAACAAAACAACAGCTTTCACACCTGTCGATTGATAAATAAAACCTAGTTTTCTTAACATACCAGAAATAGGTAGAAACTACAAATTCTACGAATTTTGAGGCTTTGGGATGCGCTCCATAAGAATAAAACGTAATATCATAAATCTGCTTGCAACTTGCAAATGCCTGATGCTTAATTAGATAAAACCATTATGTAGTTAGTTCATAAATTATATACAATTTATCAATGTAAAACCATGACATTACTACCTATAAATGTGTTAATCTTCTAAAGATGTTAATCCTTGAATTTTGTGAATTCTACTAATATTAAACCATAACATCGTTATTTCTATATACAATGTTACTTAAATGCGTTGTAAAAAAAGTATTGGAATGAAATGTATTTATTTTATACAAACTATTGGTTAGAACGAAAGCTAAATTTATTGTAGGACTTCATCCTATCTACTACAAAGCAATTCGCCGATAGTGTTTCAAGATGAGGAATCTCATCTTAACTTGACGGTTGTTTAATCACGACTGCCTTCCTTACGTCTCATCCAGTTTATCCGACGATAAGAAACATACATTAAAGCAGGTTCTTAGAGATGGCTAAGAATATGGCTTCTAATATCAGAGCGTTATGTACTGCGTAACATCGCATCCTAGTGCGTTTTGTTACGTTTTTTCGTTTTTTACGCTAACAGAAAGGGAGCGTAAAATGTTACGCTATAAAAAATGCCCGTTACAGTTTATTCTATAGACAAACGTCAATACAATTTGTTCCGTTTATAGTGTAAATAATTTACAGCTTAAGGTATGTTCCGTTTATATTGTACATAATTTACCGCTATATTTATTTTCCCTTGAAATTTGTTGATTATTTGTGTCCGCTCAGTATATTAATTGTTATTGAAAAATACCGTGTATTAAATTATATTACTTCAGTCACGTACCTGTACTAAGTGCCGTGATGATAAACTCTTCTCTTTGCATATGCCATAACATTCTTTATCACCTTGGAAAACACACGAAGCATTGCAGTATCGATTTTTCGTTGTAGAAGGCCGAATTACTACATGTATTTCGTAGAAGACGGACGCCTCCAACAGTGTTGTTTACAACCGCATTTTTGTTCAGAACGACCGCATAAATATAAATGTGCTTTGCTTCGATATAACCGCAAAGGTAAGTGTTTGAAGTACTTTGTTGTTTGTTTATTTCAATGTTATTTCGTATACATGTCCACTTTTCTCTACCATCAGTAGCTATCGAAATTACTGCAAATTTAACATTGGTTTACTTCTCACCGGATCTGAATAAACAACAAATTTTAATTGATATTTAAATTCACGTTAGCATACCGCTTATCAAAGCATTGCCAGTGTTAATTAACATCATTTCTATCGTTTGAGTTGTTTACGAGCGTTTCTTGTTATCTGATTTGCTATGAAAATTTGAACTAGGCTTACGTATTTGTTATCGCCGCAAGGCTATTTTAATCCATCGAGATTTCGCTTTTACTTCATCCGCTCTGTTGTATTTATTTAATTTAAAACCTTGGTAGAAAAGTTGAAACGTTACTGTTTTCTACGGAATATTGCAATTAATTCGCTGGAGGAAATGTTTGACATCGTGCAAAATTCCGCCGTTGAACCAACCTTTTTTGATTTATTTCGATCGAAATTCCAATCTCTCAAAACCGTATGAGAAAATTTCTTTACACACCATAATTGGATAGTAGGTGCAATTTCCTCCGCAAATAACGCCGATGAACAATTTGAAATGAAAGACGCTATTCGTAGACGCTTCAATAACCATTACTTTTAAATAAAAGCGCTCTATTTCACACTGTTTACGAGTCAATCGTCGCCTCCCCTGGAAAAAACGTGTACATCATTATCGAATTTGTCGGTAAATTATAAAACTGATTTAAACAAAGTTATTCATTCCAGCAACCCGTCTAGGTCTCGCTCTGCCGTTTCCATGTTAGTCCAGACGAAGCCTAATGTTAATAAATGTCCACTTTGCAAACAAGATCACAATCTTTATCGCTGTAATGAATTCGTCAAACTTTTGTCGCAAGATCGCTACAACTTTACAAAAAAACAACATCTTTGCATTTTAAAATAAATGTCAGTCTAATTTTTCATGCCGCCAATGTAATCAACGTCATCATTCCTTATTGCACTTCGATCGCCTTTTTTCTAACCCCGCTTTCGCTGCTAGTAACCAGGCTAGTTTGAACCCGGACACCGCTGCCTGTTACAAGCCTTCCGCTCCTCTTGCCTCTAAGGAATCATCGACTTCGTTTAGCTGTAGTGGTCCGTCAACTTCGAATGTCGTTTTATTTAATTCTTTAGCTGAAACTTCAGTGGTTCTACTTCCCACCGTTTAAGTGGAAATTGCTGATTGCTCTGGTTCTTTCCAAAAATTTCGCGATTTACTCGATTCGGGTAGCATGACTTCTTCTATTTCGCAAAATAGTGTGAAACGTTTACGTTTTCGTACTACTCCACAGTCCCTTACCCTTAGTGGTTTAGGCTCCATGCGCTCTGCAACTCTGCATGGCGCTGTCGCCCTCTCGCTCAAACCAATAGGTGTTTCTTCACCGATTATTAATTTTCAAGCTGCAGTACTTCCCAAAATTTGTGAAAATTTACCTACTTCTAATATTTCTCTACAACATTTCAATCATCTGGCTAGCCTCAAGCTAGCTGATCCGCTCTTTTCTCAATTTGGACCCATTGATTTCTTACTTGGCGCGGATATTTTCCCCCAAGTGTTATTAGACGGTCGCATCCAGGGTGCTAGCGATCAACCTGTTGCTATGAATACTATTTTTGGATATGTTTTAATGGGAAGCATACCTTCCTCGCCCGCTTCTGAAGTAACTAGCTTGTTTTGTATGACAGATTCTACTTTCCCATTGGAAGATATTGTTGCTAAATTCTGGGAAGTCAAAGCTGTCTCTGCCGCTCAACCTTTCACGCCTGAAAAAAACTTTTGTTGAAAAACATTGTGTCGATACGTTTTGCCGCAATGAACAAGGTCGATATGTCGTTTCACTGCCGTTTAGAGATCAAGAACCATTTTTCTAGGTAGTCGTGATCTTGCCTTACAACAATTTGTGTCTTTAGAAAATCTTCCACTTAAGCAACCTCGTTTTTACGAACAGTAAATTTCGTTCATGCGTGAATATCTGGATTTTCAACATATGCAATCTGTTGTTAGTGGGTCTCATTCGGACTTTTCTTATTACATCCCGCATCATTGCGTTGTGAAACCCGAAAGCATAAGTACGAAATTACGAGTTGTTTTCAACGCCTCCGCTAAAATTCTCTTCAATCATCCTTAAACGATCATTTGTTTGTTGGGTCGAAGTTGCAATCAGATATCACCGCAATTTTGATACAATTTCGTTTACATTCTTATGTTGTCACTGCCGATATTCTTTAGATCTCTAGACAAATTCTTGTTAATCCCGCACAGTGTGACTATCAACGAATTGTTTGACGCTTCTCCCCTGAGGAGCCCATTTGAGATTTTAAATTAAATACCGTTGCGTATGGAATCAACTGTGCTCCATTTCTTGCCATACGCACGCTTCAGCAGTTGGCCGTAGACAAAGGGAATTCTTATCCGTTAGCCACTTTCGCTCTTCGCTACCATACTTACATTGATGACATCGCTACTGGTGGAGATTTTATTGAATCAACCCGTAATCAACTAATTGCTCTTTTAAAACTTGGTGGTTTCAAACTTCATAAATGGTCAAGTAACCATCCCGAATTATTAAAAGATCTTTCCGCTACGCAGCAATTTGCACAACCCCGCTCCTTCGAGGATCTTGATGCTCAACCCCTAAAAGTTCTAAGTCTTCAATGGAACCCCTCCTCAGATAATTTTTGTTTTCTAGTTCGGCCACCGTGTACCAAACGCAACCTACTTTCCAACTTAGCTCGTATTTTCGACCTCATGGGACTTTTATCCCCCCTTACTTTTCTGGTAAAACATTTAATTCAACGTTTATGGTCGATAAAATTAGATTGGGATGCCCCCCCCCCCACTTCCATCCGTTTGTGGGAGAGATACTAGCATCAATTGCCGCTTCTTTTGGATTTCGCTTTACCCCGCTTGCTAATCCCGCCACAGTTTACTACGTGCGAAGTTCACTGCTTTGCTGACGCTTCCGCACGTGGCTACTGTGCTGTTTATTTTCGCTTTGCTACCCCTTCCGCCGTTGAGGTTCGCTTAGGTTGCGCTAAGTCTAAGGTTGCACCTCTTCGTACAATCCCTTTGCCCCGGCTCGAATTGTTGGCCGACGCATTAGCTTGCAAATTATTAATCTTTGTCCTCAAAACCTTTGATTCTAACCTTACCTTTCATAAAATTTACTGTTGGTCTGACTCCATGGTAGTACTTTTGTGGATTCGGTCCCCGCCGCAGCGTTGGAAGACTTTCGTCACCAATCGTGTTGCTTACATTCAGTAAAACACGTCTCGCGCCTCTTGACATCACAACTCCTCCATCGATGCCGGGTCACGTGGTTTACTCCCTACCGACTTGTGCCAATGTTCTTTATGGCGGGCGCCTTCACGAACCTTGTATCGGTCTTTCAAAAACTATAGTCCACATATTCCGCCTTCAGATGCTCCTGAAGTTCTCACTGAACAACGCTCTATCGTTTTATCCACTGTCGTAACCTCCTCTGGAATTCAATTAATTCTAGAAAATCACTCTTCCTTACCCTTTATTACGCGCATTGTTGCTTGGATTCTTCATTTTCGTCATAATCTATGTCACCCTCTCAAAAGGCATTCTGGAACTTTGTCATCTTCTGAATTGCACAATGCTTTGATCCCTTTGTTTGCGTATACTCAACAATCTTATTTTGCTATCGAACTTGAGGCCATTCATTCCGGATCCCCTTTAAAAAAGAGTTTTCACAAGTTGTACCCTTTTATTCGTGATGGAATCTTGCGGGTCGGGGGTCGCCTGGCTCACGCGCCTTTGTCCTGTGACCGTAAATTTCCCGCTTTGTTACCTAGCAAAAGTCGATTTACTGATCTTTATGTTACTTACGTTCATTTAAAATACTTCTCGTCAGTCAGCATTTGTGGATTATTTCTGGAAAGCAATCTATCCGTCGTATTTTGAGTAACTGTCTAATGTGCTGGCAGATCAATTGCAACCTCCTATGGGCAACCTGCCTTCATGTCGAGTTACTCAAGTCAAACCTTTTTTGAGTTCGGGCGTCGACTTCGCTAGCCCCTTTTCTATTACTATGTCTCGAATACGGGACGCCAAAGTTTTAAATTCGTATTTATGTCTTGTTATTTGTATGGCTACCAAAACGCTGCACCTTGAAGTGGTATCGGACTTGTCAACGGACGCCTTTCTAGCAGCTCTGTGCCGATTTATTGCAAGGCGTGGCCGTTGTGATCACCTTTAGGGTGGTCACACTTAAAACCGCTCATGGCGAGCTGAGGCGTCCTGTGTCAAAGCTCTGTCCCCCCGCCCCCCGCTTTTTAATTATTTTTTAAAAAATGCCTTGCATTTTGGTGGGCGGTATGTTCCGTTTATAGTGTATATAATTTACCGCTTAAGGTATGTTCGTTTCTATTGTAGATAATTTACCGCTAAATTATTTTCCCTTGAAATTTGTTGATTATTTGCGTCCGTCCGGTGTATTAATTGTTATTGAAAAATGACAATCAAGCAGACTTCTCTAATAAAGAATAATTTATGATAGACGTAAAATGGCAAACACGAAAGTGGTTGTTGTTTTTCGAAAGCTAACTATGATTCAATTTTTACTTTGCATACCGCCGAGAGACTCCCGGGGTGTTCATTTTATCTCTATACTGAAAAATTTCCGGACACTAGTTTATTAATAAAAAATGTTTATTTAAGTGCTCTCTTTCATTTCTGAAAATTTGGAATAGTTATTCTGTGACACCCGGTATATTAGTATTAATTGTTCTGTACTATAAATAAAATCTGTTCTTGTATATACTAATTTATGTGTTGCAGTGTCTGCAAAGATGCAGGAAGTACAATGGTATCACCATTGTTTGTAGGCCTATGTTCGTTAAGACTGCTGCACATTTTGGGTCGTACCACCGCATCATATTTGTGATACTTTCTTTTAATTGCTTATATGTAAGGTCTGAAAATTTTAAAAACATATTTACCTGTAGAAAATATTCCGGTAAGGTTCCAATATCACCGTGAGCGGTTGGCGAATCTGAGGTGAAGAGCAATTCAACAATACCATTCCGGAGATAAAGCTGCCTCAACGCATTTAAATAAACCTTATCAGGAACAAACTTTCCTTTTTGTTCTGTACTTCCATATTCATTTTCTACTTGAAAGGCAACAATTGGTCCACCTTTAGTAAATTGCAAAGCCGCTAAAATTGGAAGCAGCATATTGAAATATCTAGTTACATGTTTCATAAACTTTGAATCAGATGTCCTAACCTTTATACCAATGTCTCGTAGGAGCCAACTAGGAAATCCCCCAAATTCCCATTCTGAACATATATACGGACCTGGCCTTACTATTGCAAGTAAATCTTCCTCTTGGGCTGTTTTTAAAAATTTAGCGATGTCAAGAAATGACTCCATATCGGAACCGCCATCTCCAAAATCAAAATTATTTGGTTGAGGTTCGTGTAGATTCCATGGAACATATGTTTCAACGGCATTTAATCCTGCAGCACGCATTTTGCGTAAACGATCTCTCCAGTATTCTTGAGGGACACGAAAATAGTGCATAGCTCCACTGTATAAGCTAATATTTCGATTGTTGAGGGTGAAATGGGGTAGGTTAGCAGAAAGACCTGCGGTTATTCCACCCGATCTATAATATTCGTACACTGTAGGTAATTCAAGAGCAGACATCGTTTGTGAATGTAAGACCTCACTCAAAGTATTATTACACACTTTAGTAAACTTACGATTGCATGTTTAAACACAGTAACCTACTCGTCAAGTGTTCTCCGAACTGATTAACTAACTACATTTAGTTACATTCAGAGGATAGCACCGTTTTGATGAGAGTTCAAAGTTACGGTCAATGTACTTGTTTATGTTACAGACAAGGACGTTCTTGATTAATTTTTATTTGATATATTGATACTATATAACATTAAGCTAGTTTAAAGAAGCAGCGAAAAGTAACCCCAAGTAAATTATGATAAAAGTATGTAACAAGAACGTTATATAATTTATATAATTTGTTTTAAGAGTTGTTTTTGTGGACTTTCACAACAGATTTATGTAAAATTAAATCTTAGTACTTGATTATAACCACAAGGTCAAATATTGAACTATGACTATTTATAGATATATACTGCCAATAACCCTGACTAATTGAAATATTAGAAACGATCATGGATGGTGACCTTGTGTAGGACTAGATAAACAAACTGCGTTAAATATTTCGAAGAAGAGATGCATATACTGGAGGGCACATTTTCCGCAAACAAACAGTTAAAAAATATTTAATAGTTCTAAAAATCAAAATTTGAGGAGTTTGCAAAATTGCAAGTGTGACAATTATAAAGACTAACAGAGAAGTTTGTGAACGGGAGAATTTGTAGTGGGGAACCAATTCAACTTGAATATGGTTCAAGACCTTTGCAACAGAAACACGACAATTTTGTCTTGCTTTATTTAAATATTATAAAATGAAATAGGAACATTCGCGTATACGTATTTTTCCTATAAAATATATGAATGAAATGATATGTTTGACCTAGATAAATCATGTGTCGCGTTTATATTTCGTTTCACAAGCGAATAAAACGATGACAAGCATATGGAATAAAAATACACAATTTCAATGGTTGAATCTTCAAACAGATATATAGGTCTATTCTGTAACTATTCCGTTAAAATTTAAAGGACTTTTAAATTTTAGCGGCAACTAAAAGTATGTTTATATTCAGTAACACACTTTTCTGTTAAAAGTTTAGATTTCCAGTAAAAAGCCCATAATTTTAAAGGGATGTTAAAATAGTCTTCTATTAATTAAAGAATTGTTATTAATGTTATACGGATGACTTTCTATAATGTTGTTGGTGAAGCTTTGGTAGAAGAGTTACAGAAAAATGAAGTGAGGTAAAATTCAGTTGTACTGCAATTATTAATTACTTTTCTCTATAATTTTATAGGGCAGAGTTTATATTATATCAAAGAAAAATGAGAGATATGGCTAATCCATTTGAAATGCCAAAAGCATTTTTCGCTTTACCAAAGATGTGGCTATAAGTATTGTAGCGGGCTACTACTAACGCGTTTCACTAATTTAAAACAAGTACTAATAAAAGTCTTTATCACTCACGATTCCTAAGTCCAATTAACAGTATATGCCTTATTTATAAATGTTTTCAGTCCAATTAACAACGAAGCGCTTGTGTGTGTTTGACGGGTTGTCTAATAGTAGCTCGTAACACTGCCCCCTCTTTAAAACCGTTACGTCTCGTAACTGTAAAAATATTTTGACGTCAATTCGATGACTGATGACGGTATCGGCAGCTATCTCCTCTGGTGCATCCACCACGTCGTTGGAAATAACAGTCAACACTCTTTTCTTGATCTTGGTAGGCAACCGGTTGATAACACCAAACAAGGACCTGGACGTTGGTTCTCTGGAAAACTACTTGTAGCATATTTTGGACTATCCTCTAATCTAAGCGATCCAATTTACAGCCGAGCTTGGGCACCGCTAGTCTCGTTACTCGCTTTTCCATCATCTGAGCTTTAAGATTCAACAAAGCTTCCCATAGATGTCCATAACTAGGCCTCTGCCATGAAGAATTATTGGTGACCAGATAGTAAACACCGATTTTTATCCTGAAGAACCAAAGCTTTTCCTACAGTTGGCTACTGTTGTACTAATGCATCTACACATCCAAACTTTTTCTTGAAATCAACAGCTATTCTCCTTGACATTGCCAAATCTTGAGCTACGCAATGTGCAAGGGAATACTTTTCTGGTGCTCTAAACAGATCTTGCTGTTTTTCAACATCAACTCTCGCCTTAGCAGAACCACCATCGCCATAAAACTCTCAAAATCTACATTTGGCTCACGATTAATAACACTTCGAACACTATTCTTATTACTCGAGTCTTCCCGGTTGTTGCCAGCGTAGGATGTTAAACGGTCAAAGTGTACCACTTTCGGTTTATCACGGGAAGATTTTCTGATCCGGTACACTACATCATTAATTCTTTTCGACACTTCGTACGGGCCTTCCCTTTGTCTTTGTAACTTTGGCGACAATCCACGCTTTCTATGTGGATTGTACAACCACACTAAATCTCCGGGTTGGTAACCACCTTCTTGTGCTCTCGTGTCATATTGTGATTTAATACGATCGCTTGCTGCCTGGATATTCTTTCGAACGTTTTCGTGAATGCTATTTGACCTTTCACGAAACTTACTAACGTAATCTTCACCTGCGATCTCTTCTCCAGGTTTAAATCCAAGCTGAAGATCACATGGTAGCCGCAATTCACGGCCTAACATTACGCAAACGGACGAGTATCCTGTGCTGTCATGTACCGAAGATCGGTAAGCCAGTAGGAACAAATGTAAATATTGGTCCAGGTCTCGTTGATGTTCAGAGACAACTTTGGTTAGGTACTTTCCTAACGTTCTGTTCATTCTTTCAACCATCCCATCCGATTGAGGATGAAGTGGCGTGGTTCTAGTCTTCCTGACTCCAAGATGCTTGCAGACGTTTTGAAACAACGCTGATTTGAAGTTCCGACCTTGATCGGAGTGTAATTCCAACGGAACTCCAAAGCGACAAAACAACTCCCTCACTAGTAAATCTACAACCGTCTCGGCTTTTTGGTTAGGCATAGCATATGCCTTCGTCCATTTGGTAAAATAATCCATTGCAACCAAGATGTATTTATCCCTTTCTCTGATTCAGGAAACGGACCAGCTATATCAATGATTACCCTCTCAAAAAGATTCCCCACGTTATACTGTCTCATTGGGGCTTTCCGTTTTGTGACCGGACCATTTGCAGAGGCACACAACTCACATTTCCGGCACCACTCCGTCACATCTTCTTTGCAGTTCACCCAATAGAATCTTTCTCTCACTCTTTTGAGAGTTCTTTTCACGCCAAAGTGCCCTCCGGAAATACCATCGTGCAAGTGCTGCAACACTTCTGGCACTCTGGTTTTCGACACTATTACTTGGAGTCTCTCAGTGCCACCTTCACATTCCAGGCGTTGTTTCAAGATTCTATTTTTAATCACCAAGGAGTCCCACTGTGCCCAGTATGCCTTCAAGCTCCTACTCGAAATACTAATTTCTTCCCAAGCTGGTCGTTGTCCTCTACTTTTCCACTCAATAATACGTCCCAATTCGGCGTCATTCTCCTGGTCTTCTCGTATTCTTTCGGATTGCCAAGTATCATCGGTTACCGTCATTCTATGAATGACACTTATTTTCTCTTTCATCTTGTAGTAATGATTGCAGTCTACCGGACAAGATCTCCTTGACAGAGCGTCTGCATTCCGATGGCTAGTTCCTACACGATGTTCTGTGTCAAAGTCATATCCCTGCAGCCGCTCTATCCACCATGCAACTTGCCTTTCAGGATTTCGAAACTGCAGTAACCATTTTAGTGCGGCATGGTCTGTTCTCAACAGGAATTTATGGCCGTATAAGTACTTATAAAAGTGCTCTACGGATTTGACGACGGCCAACAGCTCCTTTCTTGTCACACAATAGTTCCTCTCTGGCTGCGACATGACCTTGCTGAAATACCCAATAACTTTTTTTTGTCCGTCCTGCACTTGAGAAAGAACGCTTCCTATAGCTGTGTTACTGGCATCGGTATCCAACACAAATTTCCCCTCCATCCGTGGATAACTCAAAATTGGTGCTGTAACTAATAGCCGTTTCAGTTGTTCAAATGCACTGTGGCAGTCGTCATTCCAATCATATTCTTGTCCATCTTCGGTTAATTTCGTTAACGGTTTGGCAATGTTTGCAAACCCAAGTATAAAACGTCTGTAATATGTGTATAATCCTAGAAAGCTGCGTAGTTGGTGTATATCTGCTGGTGTAGGACACTCTTGTACCGTTTTTATTTTGTCAGGCTCAGCTCTTGTTTCGGTCTCCGAAATGACATGTCCTAGGTATTTCACCTCTTTTCCAAATGGGTGACATTTCTTGGGGCTCAATGTGAGGTTTGCCCCGGGTAATCTTTGGAATATCTCCTCTAGGTTCTTAAGGTGTTCTTCAAAAAACCGGCCTAACACTATCATGTCGTCTAGGTACACCACACATGTTTTCCAGGGCAGTCCACGCAGGATCGACTCAATCAATGGATCAAAAGTAGCGGGGGCATTGCATAATTCAAATGGCATGACCTTGAACTGCCATAATCTAGTTCCAATTGTAAACGCAGTTTTTTTTATCGTTTGGCTCCGAGCCTACCTGCCAGTATCCGCTTTTCAAGTCCAAGGTCGAAAACCATTTAGATCCGTATAGAGTATCCAAGGTGCCATCAATTCTGGGCAAAAGATAGATATATTTCTTTGTCACATTGTTAAGACGCCGGTAGTCTACACAAAACCTTGTCGATCCATCCTTTTCCTTGACAAGAACTATCGGGAATGCCCATGGACTATTCGAGGGTTTAATCACTCCTTGTTCTTCCATGTTGGTGATAATTTGCTAGGCTTCCTTACGTTTTGCCAAAGGAAGCCTCCTGGGATGTTGTCTTATTGGTTGCGCATCTCCACTATTGATCTTATGTTGCACAACATTCGTCCTTTCTTTCTCACTATCATCCAGTGCAAATACACCTCGATATCGTCCGACCAGTTCTTTTATCTTGCCCAATTAGTCGCTGTTTAATCCTTGACACGAAGGTATCGACGTATCCAGCAACTTCTGTGAGCAATCGTTGGCTGGTTTATCTTTCGTGTCGTTCACACAACGTTTAATATGGCATACTGGAATGCAACTTCCCACAATCATGTCTTTCTTCAGGGTCACCGTAAGCGGATTAATGCTTAGCACCCTTACTGGTATCATATTTTGAAACTTACCCGCGTTCCTCCAATCAGTAATACCTCCTGACCCATTCCCGATTCAGTTGCTTCCATCATGCATATTTGTTCTTCCCGGAGGGTACCATCCGGGCGTCCCATTACTATCATTTTCGTCTTCTCGGGTATTTTAATATCACAAATCATTCGAACTTGCATCGTCTGGTTACTCGTCCCTTGAAATGGAATCTCATCATCATCTATCCGAAGCACATTTTCTTTCATGTTTACATGAAACCCATATTCTCTCATGAGATTTCTTATTTCTGAAATGTTCTGATGTACAACTTGGTTTGCTAATTCAAGTGGCCACGTTGTTAGTGAAATCACTTGTTCTTGCAGCATCATCACATCTTCCATTTTTACCAATTTACTGGCCAACTTTTGCTCAACTGTTTTTACCTATTCAGTGAAATCTTCTTTCAATGCAATGGAGCTTTCCATTAATCTTTGTTCTAACATGGCTGTATTTTCACTTAACTTTTCTATTTTCTCAGCATTTTCACTGACCTCACTAAGTTTTCATTAAGTGTCACTTCCATACCGTATTTAAACTCTTTAAGGATTGATTCCAGTTCAACTGACCTCACTTCCATTTTCTCAGCATTTTGACTTAACTTTTCTTCCATACCGAATTTAAAATCCTTAAGAAAATTCATTAAAGGTTCTGCGTCCATTTTACTTTGGCTTCTTGTAACTGGCATATACAAACTACATAAATGTCTTTTAAATTAATCACTATATATACCCCACAGAGCCTGACACCAGTATAGCGGACTACTACTAACGCGTTTCACTAATTTAAAGCAAGTATTAATAAAAGTCTTTATTACTCGCGATTCATATGTCCAATTAACAGTATATGCCTTATTTATAGATGTTTTCAGTCCAATTAACAATGAAGCACTATCACACTAATGCTATTTACAAGCACTAATGTCTTCTTAAACTAAATTCTTAACCATAGGTCTATTAACAACACTAAACACTACTATTATTTATTTATTACACTTTTGTCTATTTATGTATTCCACAAGCTGTCGGTACAATATACACTTTCACATAATACAACATTTATATTTACTCTTGGACTTCCAAAAGCTTAACTATTTAACTTTACACGATATAATTTATATTCGGCATTCTGATATAGACTAAACTCTTACATTTATCAGCGATCTTATATATACACTGAATTAAAAGGATGATTAATACTCCCGTATAAGCTAGAAAATTCTAGGCTTCTGTAGTATACACATTGCTTACGGCGCTTGTGTGTGTTTGACGGGTTGCCTAATAGTAGCTCGTAACAGTATAATTAATGTGCTTGCACCACATTTGCAATGAGGCAGAAGTACCGCAATACCATCTTATTTAAAAATTTTATCATCCCTGCATTTTTGTGCAAGTGGGTGCTATCAATTAAACACTGGACAAGGGTGCAATTTTGCTTTAAGATAACCAAGTATTAGTAGATGCATTAAAGAAGTAACCAACATTATTAATGTTTATCTATTACCAAACTGAATCGTGTTCCTGATACTGAAAATAAAAGAACCAAAGTGAAAACTGGCTATATGAAAAATTTAACTTTCCATGCTGTATCGGAGCTATAGATTGCAGTTACATTGCTATCATATCGCCACCAGAAAATTATCCAGCCGTTCCGTATTACTCCAGGAAAGGTTATTATAGCATTAATTGCCAAATAATTGCAGATAGCGACTACAATATTTTGGATATGAATGCCCGGTTTCCTGAATCTACATATGATGTTGCAATTTGGCAAGTATCCAATATAAATGCTACCATGGAAAACTAAGATTTTTGTTACTTACATCTTTGTTTAGGCCATGCCTATTATAAATTAAAAAGCATGTTCCTCTTATGTCTCGACTACGATTTGTTATTCGCGCATCGCCAAAGGTGAGCGCTGGTTACAAACAATAAGATAAGACAGTCGACACAGCTCGCTCTTAGAAGACAGTCTATTAAATATCACATTCGCGCCGGTTTGTCGGCATCAATTAATTAATTAAATTAACAACGTGAGCACCTCTATTTCCCTTACTTCATCACCCTCTCCTGCCTAACCAATTATGTATTTAGCGGTGAGTGTAAAGTGACAATTGAACACAGGGTAAGTTTTTTATGCAACCATATTTTATTACACGTTTAATTTTTGTTATTGTAAACCAGCCGTTCCGCTTAGGCGTGAACATACCTTATTTTTTGGTCTCTTCGACCGGTATGCGTGAGATAGGTGGTTGTAGAGGAACTTGCTTTATGTTAAATTATTAAAAGGTTGCTCTTAAAAGTATTTGAAATAAATTCATTCTTATCGAATTGTAATATTAACCTCGTAATTGAGTTTGACCTGTATGTTGATAAACGGTTATCAGCACAGGTGTGTTTGTTTATAATTACATTCAATTTTAATTATAAAATACACTTTAATTCAATTAAATATTTACGTGTAGTTTAGGCCATTCTGAAAATGTCTTTCGACGGCATTTCTTTGCAAGCTCAGCAAGAGGCCTTATTTGGTCGCTTGCAAGGCATATGGGATTATGCTATTTCCGCAAATGTAAGTAAATTAAACTTATTAGAAGCAAAAATGCAAAGGCTTCCGATTATTGAAAATGCTCTCGAAAAACTACAGGTAGCAATAATAGAATTTAACGCTACTAAAGCCGACACTAAACTACATGTAAAATTAAATCTAGCATTTTTCGATGATTTGTTCGACGTAATTCGTTCAAAATATTTAGAATTGAAAGAAAATTCGACAAAATCGGTTTCTGCGGATGCTCTGGCATTTAAGGGCCCATCCATTGAATGTTTAAAACCCCTAGAAATTCCTGTTTTTGATGGTTCCATTGATAAGTGGAATAATTTTATTACTACTTATCGCAGTGTTGTACACGAAAACAAATCTATTCCAGTCTCATTAAAATATTTATATTTTAGATCGTATCTCGATAAGGAAGCATTAAGTGTCGTCTCTGATCTAGCGTTAGACCCTAATTTGTATGAGCAAGCATTTAAAAAACTGGTCGATCGCTACGACTCTCCCCGCAGAATTGTTAATTTTTATTTGAATAAAATTCTTCAATTTAAATCTACTGGTTCCTTATCAAATTTCATAAATACACATTTCAACGCAGTAAGCACTTTGAAATCTGCCCCCGACGTTGAAGATTTATCGGACTTTATTTTATTTTCTCTATGTTATCGTAATTTGGATCCTAAATTACAACATGCATTTGATGCACGCGCGGATTCTAATGTGCCGACTTGTGCTAAGTTGTTCGAATTTTTAACCGCGCAGAATAAAACCTCAGAAATGCACGAAGATGTTCAAGCTTTAAAGCCCGTCAACGTAAATAAGCCACCGAGCTCCAAATATAATCTAAATAAGTATTTTTTTGTAAAAGAATCCACTAACGATGCGCAAGTAAAATGCGATCGTAATTCGTGTCCCTATTGTAATGAAGGGCATACAATTTACGCGTGCAAAAACTTTCAAAAATTAAATGTTTCCGATAGATACACCGCTGTAAAAAGAATGTTGCGTTGTTTCAAATGTTTAGGCAATCATATTAAGGGCTGCAACTCTAACGGAAGATGCGGGTTATGTAGCTCAAAATATCATCACACATTTTTGCATAATGCATCTCCTGTCTCGACTTCGGGACCGATAACCCCTGTGACCCCTTCCACATCCGATAAGAAAGAAACAGTTTCTACATGCAATGTGTCTAATAATCCTGAAAATTATACAGTGCTTTTAGGAACGATTCAAGCTAAGATTCGGGACATCAATGGCGATTTTCAACCTGTAAGGTGCGTGCTTGATTCAGGGTCCCAAATCAATGCGATCACTTCTGCTTGCGTGCAACGTTTGGGTCTTAAATATGTTCGCATTCACAGTAAGGTGTGTGGACTAGCCAATGCCGCTGTTAATTCTAAAGGGCTAGTCGATTGTTTTATACTTTCCAATTATGCAGATCGACGAATAAATTTTTGTGCCTCTATTCTTCCAAAACTTACAGGTAATATTCCTGGTTGTTCTTTACCACGTGGAATTTATGAACGATTTAAACATTTACCCTTGGCTGACCCTAATTTCCATGTATACGCTCCGGTAGAAATATTATTAGAAACGAACATATGTTGTAGAATATTATTTTCGGATAACGCAAATAACCGTCTTGGTAAACTTCTAGCGATTGACACTATTTTTGGATACGTGTTATTGGGACAGGTGCCATCTCCACAAGTACCGTCAAACGCTACTTCGCTTTGTATAATGTCGCAACTTCTTGAAAGCGAAGTAAAAAATTTTTGGGCGTTCGAAGAAGTCTCGCAACCTCCTGCTGTGAATATTGACGACAATTATTGTGAAGCACATTTTGTTAGTACCCACTCTCGCGATGAAACTGGTGGTTACATTGTAGCCCTACCCTTCAAGGATAATGCCAAACCTCTAGGGCGCAATCGTGAAATCGCTTATAACAGTTATCTAAATTTATAACGGCGACTTCGGAATTCAACCGAAAATCAAAAGGTTTATAATTCATTTCTCAAGGAATATCTATCTCTAAATCACATGAATGTTGCTCTGCAACCCTCCGATTATATTTTACCACACCACGGCATTCATTAAACGACAAGCAGTACTACTAAACTACGAGTGGTGTTTAACGGATCTGCTAATGATTCGACCGGTAAGTCCCTCAATCAACGTCTTTACGCTGGTCCAAAACTGCAATCAGGTTTGCCCGAAATAATATTTTTATTTCGTTCCCACAAAATAGCACTTTGTGCTGACATACGAATGATGTACCGCCAAATTTTAGTATATACGCAAGATAGAATATATCAACATATATTCTGGCGACCCACCCTCGACAGCGGAGTTAAAGAGTACGAATTGAACACGCTTACTTATGGTCTTACCCCCATCCTCTTTTATTGCGCAACGCGTGTTAAAACAATTGGTGATCGACGAAGTACAACAATTTCCTCTAGCATCTGTGGCCTTGCTGAATCACACGTATATGGACGATGTAATTTCAGGAGCCATGTCAGTTGCGGCAGCTCAGCAGCTGCAATCTGAATTAATAAAATTGCTGGCTCTTGGCCAATTTCAGTTAAGAAAGTGGTCCAGCAATGACAACTCTCTTTTAAATCAATTCCAGGAATCTGAATTAGAACCCTCCGTAGCATTTTCTGATGAAATCTCTGGTATCAAAATATTGGGACTAGTTTGGAAACCGAATTCTGATAATTTCACCTACTATGTTATTCCTTTCGAAGGGAATATTTCAAAACGTTCCGTTCTTTCATATATGGCTAAAATTTTCGACCCCCTCGGCTGGTTGACTCCGGTAGTGTTTTTAATAAAACATTTTTTACAGCAATTATGGGTACAACGTTTCGGTTGGGACGACACGCCGGGCACCGACTGGTGTTTGAAGTGGAAGAAAATTTGTTCCCGCCTTACTGAATTATCAAATTTGAAAATTCCTCACTGTTTGTTTTTAGACTCGGGACAGTACCGTCTGTTAGGGTTTTGCGATGCCAGTGAGAAGGGTTATGCTGCATGTGTTTTTCTACATGGCACGACTTCAGATAACACGAATTGCCATCTCCTACAAGCTAAAAGTAAAATTTCACCCTTAAAATTTCTTTCAATGCCCCGTATGGAATTTTTAGGTGCTGTTTTGTTATCTCGTCTAGTATATTCTATAATCTCTAATAAATTTCCTTATCCCTTAAAGGAAATAAGATTATTCACCGATTCTCAAGTGGTACTAGCGTGGATTAACACTCCTTCTTATTTATTAAAAACATTTGTTGCCAACCGCGTGGAAATTATTTTAGAATACACTGCCATTCAACAGTGGTACCATATTTCTGGTGAAAACAACCCCGCCGATATGGCTTCTCGTGATCTTATTGCGCACCAGTTGATTGACAACGATATCTGGTGGCATGACCCATCTAACTGTAGCGATCTAATTACGGCTTTCAGGAATTTGAAAACTCCTCCTTCTCTAGAAATTCTTCCAGAAATAAAATCTCCCCCTAATATATTAGTTACTTCTACACAAAAAAGTTGCACTCAATTTTTGGATAAATTTTCTTCTCTCACCTTGCTTCAGCGTACTGTTGCATATGTAAACCGTTTTATTTACAATTGCAAGAACTCTGATAAAAAATTATCAGGCTCTCTTTCTTCTGATGAATTACATATCTCATAACTATCATAAGAGTTACACAACAGCAGTTCTACGCCGAAGAAATAAATCAACCTTAATTTAAACAAGGGTTGTTCTAAACAACTCCAAAAATTATCCCCCTTTATTGATTCGCTAGGTCTTGTTAGGGTGGGCGGACGTTTGCGTCACTCCCTGTTGTCTTATGATAACAGACATCCCTTTCTATTACCGAAACAAGCCACTTTATCGCGATTATTGTGTGATAATTATCGCCGTTTATCTATGCATTCAGGTGCATTCATGACGCAATCACTTATTCAGCGAAAATTCTGGATTATTGGAATACGTTCCTTAGTTCGTCAGAGGATCCACAAATGCGTTGTTTGTTCGCGCTTTCGTGCGACAACTGCTCAACCGTTCATGGCCGATTTACCCCCTTTCCGTGTTCAACCGTCCAGAACATTTACTCATGTGGGAGTGGATTTCGCCGGCCCATTTTTGATCAAGTCTTCTAATCGTCGTAATGCCCCGGTGTCTAAAACTTATTTATGCATGTTTATTTGTATGTGCACCAGAGCGGTGCACCTCGAGGTAGTGTCAGAGTTATCTACCGAAGCATTTTTAGCTTGTCTGACAAGGTTTACAGCTCGTAGAGGAATTCCTGATGTTGTTCACTCAGATCAGGGTAGAAACTTTCTTGGTGCCTCGCGGTCCCTCAAGGAAGCTATCATATTCCTTAAATCCAACAACGATAAAATTTTCGCCGCTTTAGCCTCCCGTCATATCAAGTGGCAATTTAATCCTCCATACGCCCCAAATTTTGGCGGAATTTGGGAGTCTGGAGTGAAATCGGCAAAAGCCTTATTAGTTCGTACTTTAAGTACACGCCTTCAAACTTTTGAGGAACTATGTACAATTTTTTCTAGGGTTGAAGCCATACTCAACAGTTACCCTCTTTGCCAGTCTTCCGATCCTAATGACGGTACGGATTATCTGTCGCCCGGTCATTTTTTAATAGGCGGTCCCCTTTTATCTCTACCTGAAATTACTATTCCGGAGGAAATAACTTTGCGTTCCCGTTGGTAGCGATTGTGTCAGGTTACTCAATCCATTTGGCGTCGGTGGTCGAACGAGTATCTCCACCAACTCACCCAATGTAACAAATGGCATTGCCCTACCATGTTGCCCAAGGTAAATGATGTGGTCATAATTAAAAATTTAAATACTGCCCCCTTGTGATGGCCTCTTGGCCGTATTGAAAGATTATTTTCTGGTCGTGACGGTATACCACGAGTAGCATCTGTAAAAACCGCTGCAAGTTTATTTACACGTCCAATAAGTAAGCTTATTATCCTCCCTTTGAATGAATAAATTTTATTTTGGTTATTTTCTCTCGTATTTATGTTCCGTTTAATTTTGAAAATTTTAAGGTTGTATTAAAGTTTTGTTTTAATTTGCCTAGCAACCTTAACATTTCTATGGTGTATTTTTAATGATTTATTTTGTTTTGGTATAAAACTTGTTCAGTTTTAGATGGGCGGTTATGTTTAGGCCTTGCCTATTATAAATTAAAAAGCACGTTCCTCTTATGTCTCGACTACGATTTGTTATTCGCGCATCGCCAAAGGTGAGCGCTGGTTACAAACAATAAAATAAGACAGTCGACACAGCTCGCTCTTAGAAGACAGTCCATTAAATATCACATTCTCGCCGGTTTGTCGGCATCAATTAATTAATTAAATTAACAACGTGAGTACCTCTATTTCCCTTCCTTCATCACTCTCTCCTGCCTAACCAATTATGTATTTAGCGGTGAGTGTAAAGTGACAATTGAACACGGGGTAAGTTTTTTATGCAACCATATTTTATTACACGTTTAATTTTTGTTATTGTGAACCAGCCGTTCCGCTTAGGCGTGAACAATCTTTTTATTGCCTCACACTTTCTGCAGGTCCAATTTTATTCAAATTGTTGGTCATCGTTTCCCATATTAATCTTCGACAGCTCCACGGGCTTAAATTTTCTCCCACGCATCATTATATTTTCTTCCAAAAAAGCAATTAACTTTTGTTTCTGTGCTTTAGTAGTTCGTGGAGCACTAGACATTGATATCAACTAAAATCTACAAAAGTAATAAAAAGAAATATCCAAACTCCTACAGCTTGTTACGTTTATTTTTGACGATAGATTCAAATACGCCTTTTTGTGGTAATTCGTTTTTCATTCACCTAGCTTCTGTTTCTATTCAAAACCTCATCCTGTATTTTTACCTTGTTACAATAGTACGCGCAATCATAACATTTCTTTCAAATCTATTCATTCTAAAAAAAAATTTATTTGATAAATTAAATAGTCAATACCTTATTTTAGGTATCCGTTAATTTGTTAAACATTCCGATAACATATAATTGCTTTCTCTTGTGTTTCCCACCTAAAAACTTGCCAAAATAATGGATCCTACTATTAGTTGAAAGCGTGTTTTCCAGTTTGATAATCGCCCTTTGATAACGAGAGGATTACAGTTCGAACTCGTGTTATTTGAGCAAAGTTTTAATTTGATTCTGCAGCTTGTGCCTTGAAATATTTTCTACAGCGATGCACGTTTTTTTGTTCGACAAGTAGGAGCTCTTAGTTGGAGGCTAAATTGGTTCTTTCTTTATGTAAGCCCAACTGTTCGTTGACGTAGAGCAACTGCTTTTGTCTGTAGACTGCTACTGCAGTTACGGTGGCAGGGCGAATGGATCCTGACTAGCGTGGCGTTGCTGTGCTGACTCACCGCCGACGGGTTGCAAGATAAGCATCTCGGCGCATAGAGGTATGTGACTCATTTTCTTTTATGCACATCGAGGATTATTATTTATCAGCGGTTGATGTTGTGAAACCAGTTCACCATACATGTTTAATAGCTAGCTTCGCTAGTGCTTCAGGTTATATTTCTTTAATTCTTACTACAACTTGGTCTACAATTAATACTTTAATTTAACACACTTGCTATTGAGAAAATCTAAGCATTACTTTTTTCCGATGAGTTTTATTACATGATAGCTACGAAATGCGCACCTTGGATCTATTATAAAATTTGTCCTTAACAATATAACTTAAATTTAATACTTTTCTTTGTCCATGTGAATCAAGAAATTTTAATTCATTTCTTTTGCTTGTTTTGTACAGAATCCTTTATTTATTTTTATTGTTAATAGATAATCGTGAGCGACGTGCTTTTTTTTTGTTTTTTTGGTATATAGGCGAAACCCCCCACTCTCTGCGTTTGGTAGTTAGCCTGGTATTTACTTTTCTTCCGGCTACGTCTAGGTACGTAGCAAGCTCTATATCTTTTACTATTGTTAGGTTGGAAGTGGTAGAGAAATACGGCGGGTAACAAAATTAACAGCACTAAAATAGTTCAAACAAACATTTTTGCAATGTTGCCAAAATGTGCTTGCAAAATATAGATGACTCCTTTAAATTTATAGAATTTTAACATACCCTTTAAAAATTATGTTTACGGAATACCATTATAGCATCGAATGTTTTAACGGGCCTCTATATTTCTAACTTTTAAGAGACTTCTAAATTTGAACAAATTAGTTAAAAAATTGTTATATGCCAAAAATAGGCAATGTAAATTGTTAAATGTGTGAGTGAATTCCCGCCAATATTTTAAAATAGACTTGTTAATTTCCGTCATTCCGGACAGTTGCGTTCGCGCAAAAGAATGCGCAGACGCGGAGTGAGTAGCGCAAGTGCGCGGTGTGACACGACATTCTTAGCCACGAGACGTCTAGTCGGAGACATCTACCTGTGTCGTGGTATCTGTCTTTTCTCTTTTTTAGGATGTAGGTTCCCTTTTATCTTTATCTACGAGTATCTTTACCTGTATCCCTCTTGCCTTACCTACGAACGACAAAAGAGGAGAAACGATTAAATTTGGATTCAACAATGGCGTGACGCAACCCACACCCAAACAAAAACGAGGAGATGCCCTGAGATTTAACTGCAAGGCGCATTTTAAGTGAGTACTTTGCTTTATTTATATTTTAAGTTAAGAATTGTATCATTGTAAACGTGTTTGGTATTTGATACAATTTGCCGCGTAAATGTGCTATAATATACAATTGCGCAATATTGTGAAACGTGATCTGTATCAGTGGTGCCAGTATCAGAATAGACCTTTTACGCTGCTTAAAAGATAAGAGGCGTTTTCTTGTGCTACACTGTTTTAAATTAATTTTATGCTTATATTTTGAACACATTTCGTAGTGACGTCATTAATTTTAACTATCCCAAAACAACCTAGTTGAAAAACAAATAATTGTCCAGCCCCTTGTAAACGTAAACATAACCTACAATTGTCTAATTTTTGGTTAAGATGGATGATAACGTTTTAAATGTATTTATTATGGGTCCACCTATTAATACCTAAAGTATAAATACCTAAACTTTAACTACCTAATAAAAAATACCTAAAACAAAAATACCGAATGGAAAAATACCTAATCGGTAAAAATACCTAACGGTAATAAATACCTAAACAAAAATAACTAATCGACAAAATACCTAATCGGTAAAAATATATAATAAAAAATATCTAAAACCAAAATACCGAATGGGAAAAAATACCTAATTATTAAAAATAACTAATGACAAATATACCTAAACAAAAATATTTAGTGGGCAAAATATCTGATATAATAATACTCAATACTACAAAAATTTGAAAAAAAGTAAATCAAAAATTCTCATCTGATAAAAAAATCCTAAGAGGGTAGCTTGAATTGTTCTGAATGTGGATTATGGCTAAATGAAGAATTCTACGATCATTGGTGAAAAAAGAATTTGATTTGCACCTACGGATCAAAAAGTTAAAAGCCATTGAAAACACATTTTACAAGTAAAATGGGTTATAAATTTGAAATGGTTATTTAAAATATATTGCTTATGGGAAGAGTGAACGACTGCGAAAAACTCTACATTACGTCACGGAAATTTCGACTAATTTTCAGTAGTTTATAATTTGAATTAGTGTTCTGTATTGTGATATAGAATTTATTAAACTTTAATTTTGATCATTTAAGTTTTACCAAAATTATGATGTCTAAGATCTTAAAATTGACCTTGAATTATTTAGGTAAAAAATTATGTTTTCAAAATCAACTAAAAAATAAAATTCTCATTTCAGAAAAAATTGAATAAATTAGTCATTTTCCAACCAAACCGAACTGAAAACTGTCAGATTTTTCAGTTTGGTCTACACCCCTATTTTAATTTTTTTTTGTTTCAACTGGATTATAATGTTTTAATGGGTGACATTGACAATATAAGTTAAAAACTTATTGTAACATTAAATAACATGAATTTAGGTTAAATATTGAAACTACAAACTAAATATTTTCTCCATGGTAATTTTTGACTCAGGTAAAGTCCCTAGGATTGTAGCTGCATGTCCACGTTGTATTGCCAGTGAAATCCTTTGGAATAAATCGTACTTCGCCTTGTGGTCTCCTGATTCTTTAGCTAATTTCGAGCCTATTTCATCTAAAAATAACTTTGATTCCCCGCACGAAGGTCCTAAGGTATCGTACAGTGGAGTAATTACAATGGAGCAGACGCTCCAGGGCGCAACAGAAAAGAGCACAAGGGCGACGAAAGAAATTAACGTGTTAAAACTGTTCTTTTTACAAAGAACGATTTTAAAATAAACGCTTTGAGGATGAGCAGTTAATTGGCACTAGGCGACACCCGCATAACTAGCAATGCAATGTTTATCTAGTCCCCACCCAATCGCATCGTTCTACGACTGGTTTTACCGGGTGTTCAATGGCGTGAGCTACCATTCTCATTAGTTCAGTTAGCTTTCGTTGGTGGTTGAGAGGGGTGATGACAGTAATTATTCAAATGGTTTCGATCTATACAAAATTAGCTGAGTGATTTATTATTGAATTCAAGTTAGTACACGTTAAATTTTATGTTCATTGGTGTAAACTAAAATGATTTTTGCATATTTGCTCTTAAATAAATTGCGTCAGTGTTCAGTCGTTTAATATTATAATTATTATGACAAATAAACAAGTGGCTCAGTTTCGCAAAAGGAAACGTGAAAAAGAACTAGCTGAGGCAAATTTGCTAAAAAGCGTAAAAAAAGTGACAATCTTACTCCAACGCGGCCAACCTCAGTAAAATCATTATTATGTTTTATCATTATTCATTTATTAAATTATATTAAGTACAGTAAATCATTTTGAATTTAATATCTTATTTACATTATTCATATTGAGAACGTCAAAACTTTGGTTACTTAGTAACAGTAACCTTGTATACTAGAAATGCTTGGGGCAGGGGCGGGTGGGCCTAAATTGATCCAGGGCGCAGTGAAACTAGTTACGCCACTGCGTTAATTATATATAATTCTATATACGCATTAGAGAATAATTATTGAAATTGCAGGCAAATGAATGTGCGATGGTAAATCTATTTGTAGAGTACTCTTTCTTAATGCATAATAATCACACAAATTGCATGCATACGGGCGTTTGATAGTATGGGCTCATACATGTGCAACTAGACTTTTTTTCTAATGCAAAATAATTACATAATTGCAAACCAATAGGTGTTCGTTTTCGTGACTGGAAATGTCTTTGCGAATGATCTTTTTGTGATGTGAAATAATCTTACAAATTGCAAGCGGATGAGCGTATGTTAGTAAGCGACTCCAAATATTTTCGTAAAATACGTTTTCATATTGTGCTATTGTTTCACAAATTGCATTCTAGCGAACGTTCCTTACTATGCCACAAGAAATGTTTTTAGAGTATTTTTGTGTGATGTGGTATACTCACATATATGACATGCGAATAGACTTTCCGTAATATGCAATTGTAGATGTCTTTGTAAATGACTTTTTTGTGATACACTGTAACTACAAAAATTACACGCAAATGGACGTTTGATAATATGACACCGCATATGGATTTTCAACTTACTTTTATAAGATGCAGAGTAAGCACACAAATTGCACGAGAATGTACGTTCGTTAGAATGCGACTTCGTATGACTTTGTAGATAACTTTTTCGTGATGCGGTATAATCACACAAACTGCACGCGAATGAACGTTCGTTAGCATGCGATTGTAAATGCTTTTGTAAATAGCCTTTTCGTGGTGCGCTATAATCACATAAATTGCAAGCGAATGAATATTCGTTAGTATGCGATTGCAAATGTTCTTGTATATAACGTTTTTGTGATGCAGAATAATCACACAAATTGCATTCGAAAGGACGTTCGTTATTATGAGAGCGCATATGAATTCTCAACGTACTTTTATAAAATGCAGAATAATTACATATATTGCATGAGAATGGACGCTCGTTAGCATGAGAGAGTAAATGTTTTTGTAAATAGCTTTTTCGTGGTGCGCTATAATCACACAAAATGCATGTGAATGAATATTCGTTAGTATGCGATTGCAAATGTTCTTGTAAATAACTTTTTTGTGACGTAGCATAATTACACAAATTGCATACAAAAGGACGTTCGTTATTATGAGACCGCATATGAATTCTCAACGTACTTTTATAATATGCAGAATAATTACATATATTGCATGAGAATGGACGCTCGTTAGTATGCGACTTCATATGATTTTGTACATAACCTTTTCGTGATGCGGTATAATCACACAAATTGCATGTAAAAGAACGTTCGTTAGTATGCGTTTGTAAATGGTCTTGTAAATAACTTTTTCGTAATGCGGTGTAATTACACAAATTGCACGCGAAAGGACGTTCGTTACTATGCAACTGCAAATGGTCTTGTAAATAATATTTTTGTATAGCGGTGTAATCACACAAATTGCAAGCAAATGGGCGTTCGTTAGTATAGGTGCGCATATGGATTTTTAATTTACTTTCATAGGATGCAGAATACTTACATAATTTGCATTGGAATGGACATTCATTACAATGCAATTTCATATGACTTTGTAAATAACTTTTTCGTGATGCGGTATAATCACAAAAATTACATGCAAATGGTCTTTCGTTAGAGTGCAACTGCATATGAATTTTCAGGTAGAATTTATGAGACGCAGTGTAATTACATAAATTACATGCGAATGAACTATCATTAGTATGTAACTGCATATGGTTTTGTAAATTACATTTTGTAATGCGGTATAGTCACACAAACTGCATGCAAATCGACGTACTTTAGCATGCGACTGCAAATGTCTTTGTAAATGACTTTTTCGTGATGCTTTATAATTACACAAATTGCATTCGAACGGACGCTCGTTAGCATGCGACCGTAAATGTCTTTGTAAATGACTTATCCGTGATGCTTTATAGTTACACAGATTGCACGCAAATGGTCGTTCGTTGGTATGGCTTCGCATATGAATTATCAATTTACTTTTATAAGATGCAGCGTAATTGCATAAATTGCATGGGAATGGACGTTGGTTAGTATGCGATTGCATATGACTACGTAGATAACTTTTTCGTGATGCAGTATAACCACACAAATTGCATGCAATTGGACGTTCGCTAGTATGCAGCCACATGTGAGTTTTCAGATTACCTTTATAACATGTAGAATAGTTACATAAATTGCAAAGAAAAAGTTGTTCGTCTATATGTGAAGACATCTGGATTTTAGAGACAGTTTCGCGTGGAGCAGAATAATTACTTAAATTGGATGCAAACGGACGTTCTTTAGTGTATGACCATGTTAGTGTTTATAAATTACTTTCTTTTTGTGCAAAAATCACACAAATTGTATGTAAATGGCAGATTCTTGGAATGGGACCACAGGTATCTTATTAGTTCTATTATTGGTAATGCACAGTAATCAATTAACTCGCGGTTAGTCGCTACTATAAGTACGATATTCACACTTTCCGCATTTTCTAGTAATTCGGCGATGAAATAAGTTTTTGTTCAGCTACGATATCAAATTAACCTCGACTACAATGGAGTGTATTTTAATGTGTTTATGGTATATGTATACCATATAAAATAGTATGTGTTAGTGAAAAAAGGTTGTTTGCGCTAGTTTAGGTACCTTGTGTTATGTTTGGACGCAAAAATTTTGTTCTTAACCATCCTCCCGAGTCTTTACGTTTGAACGAGTCCCGCAATAGGCTTTTTGAGGTTAGGTTACTGTTCGAAATAGATGACGTATACACGAACGATAACTACCGTAGTTATAATATAACTACGGTAATAGTAACTACCGATTGTTCACGGGCCGTATGCACATACGGTGTTTCTAAGTTCCCCACTTATAAACTAGAGTAGTACCTCCCGTCTGAAGTTATATCTAGTTATATATATATATATATATATATATATATATATATATATATATATATATCGCCAACACAAGATTTAAAAAATACCTATCCTGAAATTTATAGCAAAATAGAGAAACAGTAAAATAGTAAAAAATATCTAGTTTTGTCGATATTGCATGAAATGCGTTTTTGAGACATAACTGTATAGATAAACTAATTTTGTATTAATTTGAAGCAGTGAACTATTATCTTTAATTAACAATTAATATGAAATTAGGCGTATATTATTTAGGGACATTTATTTCAAACATATTAGGTTGGTCAACTGGGTATTAGCGCCAAAGAATCGTATACGTGCTATTGTAGAACGCTAGTTATAAGTCTAATGCTGTTGAAGAAGAGTAGTAAACTTATAAATTCAGTATACTAAATACGGGTGTTATAAGGTGTATTCACGGAACTTAACACCGCGAGTTATTACTACCGTAGTTTCAACTACGGTAGTTATCGTTTGTGTATACGTACTCATAGATATTATTATTAAAAATGATATGCGTGTTAAGTGATTTGTGGTTTTTAATAATAATATCTAATTCTAACAGTAACCTAACCGAGGACTCGCTTGAATGTAAAGACTCGGGAGGATGATTAAGAAAAAGTTACTGCTGTTTGGACAGCTAAAAATCAAACATTCTAAAAGTGTGGTTATATTACCATTTGTTATTTCCACTTCCATCTTGAAGAAATTTAGTTTCCAATTGTGTGATTTGTTTTCGTTATTTTATAAAATGGTGCTAAGATTCAATATTGCGTTAACTTTATAGTATATTTTTATTATTATAAGCACAATGGGAGTTTTATAACGCAAAAAGTATTCAACCGCAAACTTAATAGTGAGTTTTCAGAAAAGATGTTTTTATTATTGTTATGGTAAATCTATACTGTAGGGGTAATGCGGGATGTTTGGGACGCGTTTAGTTTGAAACACTTTTAAATTTACCACCAAGAAATCGCATCATTGCTTTTATGCCAACTCACTAGGTGGCTTAAAGTCGTATATTCACAATAAAGTGTTCACTTAGTGGCCAATACTTGTTGAGGAATAAGGTAAGCGAATGTTTACATATGTTTTTGTAATTTTTGTATTTTACATGCTTTCCTTAATAAAGTTATTATAAATACAGTTTTAAGGGTGAATTTTGTTAGATAGTTAGGCCTATATATTAGTTGTTCTTTGGTGCTACAGTGTCTTCTTAATTCTAACCTCCAATTTTTGCAATCAAATTTTTTAACACCCCTGTCGTGTAGGGAGGTTTGAACCGTTTGGTATAGGGAGTTTTGGGACGACCCAAACCACCCACCAACTTATAATGTGTGGTTGTAACACTTCTTTTTACCAGTTTCAGTTAATCGAATATGCCGCATAAATACGTAATAAAGGGAAATCGTGAGGTTTTCCCTCAAAACCTTATAGATTGTAACAATTTTTTTTGACGACTGCAAATCACCTAAAAGTTATTTTGTTAAATACGTCATTTTGTCTATTCGCTTAAACAAGTAAATATCGTCATTCAAATAAATATTCGTATTGGGATCATGTAGCCCAATCATAATGCAGAGATTATCCTCCAGTGCTAGTTTGGTTTCTAACATTAGGCGTTGGCCGTTTGAATAAATATCTCAATGTCAAGCGACTTTGAAATACTATGCGCAGCGTGCCGGCCTTCAGTCTGACATTGGCACTTGATAAGAACACATCATGCAGAAGAATACTGTTCTAGCCAGCAATTTGCGTGTGGCTTTACGCCTAGATGTTTAATTCAATTGCAACATGCACTTGAATAAGTGTTTTTAATCATGGTAAGCACATAAAATTAATTCCTAAAACAAACTAAATAAATTTGTTATAGCGCTCTTCAATGTAACCGTAATTCTTTTGGTTTAATCTGAATGCTCTTTGATGTAATCGTAATATTTTTGATTTAATATAAACGTTCTACAATTTAATCGTAATACTTTTGTTTTAATCTAAACGTCCTTCAGTTAGCAGTAATTATTTTCAATATGATATAATTTTCTTCGGTTTACATAGTTTATTCAAGTTTAAGATAATCCTTTAATTGCGATGATGTTTTATTCGAAAGAAAATGCTTGGCAAAGTCTGCTATTTACAAATAAGAAAGTGGATAATTACGGTCAACATGATTGTTTTGTAACGAATGAAATGTCGTAAAAGAAGAAAGCATAGCGTTTTTTGATAGCTGTTGGATTGGATTTTGATTTGTTTCATTTTTGCAAGGAAGAAATACACTTCAAGTTTGTATAATTGGGTCGAAGAGGCGTTCAGTTGGTTGGCTGCGTCGCAACATGTGGCAGCGACGTCATTTGTTTGTTGAGGCACAGTATGTAAGCACATCTGGTTTATACGAAGTAACACTTACATAAACAAGAACCTGGCTACACAAGGTAAGCCTTTTTATTATTTTTACATGACGTCCGCATTTCGCCAACATTGATACAAGGCAACATATTAAGCCTAACATTGTGATGACCTACGATTATTATTTTGCTTAACAAACTATAAAGGACTTTTGATGTTTTGTATTTATCAACATTTATATCCAGGGTTGTACCTGTTATTATTACAAACGAACTTAAACACCTTAATTGAGTTCTGATTAAAGTTTTCATTTATGTGTAGTTATACTTAAAGCAAATATGAAAGTTAAATTATTAGATTTTTGAAATTTCCATATACACCTATAAACCTAATAACATCTGATATTTTGGGTATTGATTTGAGATAGTTTTGTAACACAAAAAGAAATGCTTAACATATTTGATATTTTATTTGATTTTATTATTTTACGTCTGCGTGGAAGAAATTAAAGTACAATTTTGATGTATATACTAGGTTATCATAAAGTAAGGGATATATTTTAAATCATTACAACTTTTTAATAAATTAGGTTAGTAACATAAAATAAACGAAATCTAGTTGCTTAATAAATGGGATTTTACCGTATCTATGAGAAACAAAAGCGTTGTCATAACAATTGTTGACACTAGTGTCAAAATGAAATTATTCAATTTGAAGTTTTATTTTGAAATTAAAACTCAAGTAAACGTTGAGTTCAAACGACTCAACTGTAATAACATGGATTTACAAACAAGAATTGGTTTAGTTCAGTGCTATTATGAATCCGGCAGAAATTACACCGCTGGATTACGAAGATTTCGCACGAGAATGGGTTTGAGAGCGGGACCCTGTCAAATGAAAGCGTACCGCAATTTGATACAAAAATTTGAAAGAACAGGGTCTGTAACTGACTTACCAAGATCAGGAAGACCAATAATTAGTGATGTCCAAGTTGCAGAGGTTCTTCATGAAAATCAAGACAGCCAGAAGCAATTCACTCGCAATCAGCAGTGCAAATGCGATATCCAAGCGATTGCAAATGCCGTATACCACGGTTTGGAAAATTTTACGCAAAATTCTAAACATGTATCCATATAAACTGAAAATGCTGTTTGAATTAAAGGACGCAGATTTGGCTACTGGGTACGATTTTTCTTTGCGAGTAATGGCTCAGATGGAAATTGAACCCGAATGGTTATCCCGTATTTTATGGACAGATGAGGCACATTTTACTCTGAATGGTGGAGTCAATACTCAAAACTGTAGAATCTGGTCTGCAGAAAATCCGCAACAAATCGTTCAAAAAGATCTTCATGACAAGAAAGTCACCGTTTGGTGCGGTTTTACAGCTGATTTTATTATTGGTCCGTATTTCTACGAGGAAATGAAGAATGGACAAGCCGTATCTGTAACTGTAAATGGTGAACTATACTTGCAAATGTTACAAATTTATGTTATTCCACAGCTGCAAAAAGAGCACTACGGAATTGAAAACATCATTTTTATGCAGGATGGAGCACCCCCGCACATTTTTCGACCAGTCAAAGAATTGTTAACCAATGTTTTTCAAGATCGCGTGTTAAGCAGACATTTCGTAAATTCATGGCCACCAAGATCACCTGATCTAAACCCAGCGGATTACTGGCTGTGGGGTTATTTAAAAAGTTTAGTGTTTAGAAGACGACCAACTACGCTACAAGAATTAAAAGACAGTATTACGGAGCAAATTGGTACAATTCAACCAGAAATGTTACGAAATGCTGTGTACAATTTGGAGGTAAGGATGGTGATCTTACAACAACAAAATGGAGGTCATATTGAGCAATTGCCGTAACCTGTTTTGGGCATACTAAATCCCATTTCATAAGCAATTAGATTTCATTTATTTCTTGTTATTAACTTAATTTGTTAAAAAGTTATCATAATTTAAAATATATCCCTTACTTTATGATAACCTTATATTTTGTTCATACAACCTTTTAGCATAAAACAACATTTGATTAAAGAATCATCATTTAATTAATTGTTTTATTTTGAACAAGTGAGTTCAAGAATAGAGTAATTGAATCAAGAAGTAAACGGCATAAATACCTTCAATATAATAAAATTTGTAGCTTCCATTTGACGAAGGAGCACTGACAGCATTTTCAAAATTGATGCCTAATATTTGTGTCTATAAAAGTGTGTGCATAATTGATATTTATAGCTTTTCTTTTTATGAGATAGCAAGAGTACATCTCTTGTGTCCTCCTTTGTTAATTTAATCCAATTTTCTTTACAGCTCCTGCGTAAGCAGTAAATACAATATTCCTCTCTAAGGACTCCCAAGTCCTTCTTAGGGAAACTCTGTGTTTAAAACTTAATGACGTAGTGGCGTCCTCCCCATACCCCTATTTTGGTATAAATTGAGTCATTAAGTAAATAATGTTCTGTAAAAAGAACCACGATCACTCCTCATAAGCTCTACCCGAGGAATAGACTCCTAGCATAGTCGAAAGATAGTTGCGTTCCATCATTTTAAGGAAATCCTTCCTTAAAATTCACTGGTTTCTTCAGAGAATATTAAAGAACCCACAGGTTACTTTAATTATTCAATTAACCAAATAAATCAGTAACGATAAAAGGTAAGAATGGTTTGATAGCGTCAACTCTGCTAGACCAACAAGTAGCACTTAGAGCTTTTAATTTAAACAAGGAGATGCTTGGATAGAATTGAACATTTTTTTTGTAAACTATGAATAGAAAATGTAAATTTCTTGAATTATGTTGAAGAAATTGATAGTTTCATGAAATATATTGGCTGCATCATTGGCTACTAATTGTAGACTATGAGCTGAACATGAAACGTATAACGCTCGACCCTTGAATTCAAAAATTTTTCTTTGAAATCCTTCTCAAATTTAAAATGTAAAGGTTTAATTCTAAAAACAAATTGACAACAATTTACTGGACCCTCACTAGTAGAACTTGTAATCGGACAAAAACTAATAAACTATTCGCATACCTCTACTTACTACTTTGGCATTTGTATTAAGTTTCCTCTTCGAATGTGCAAGAACCTGTAGTAAAAAGATTTTGTTCTGATGCAGGTCGTGAATTTGATTCTTTAGAAGTCAAAGGGCTTCTAAGTGACCTTGAAATTGAATTCTTAATTGGCTGTCCATATACTTCGCAACAAAATGGTGTTGCAGAAGAATTCAACCGTCGTGTAGTGGAGTCAGCACGCTCCATGTTATCTATAAGTGGATTAGGACAAAAATTTTGGACTCATGCGTGTGATACTGCAGTTTTTAATATTAACCATACTGGAAAATCTGGTTCACCAGAAAAACCCCATATGAATTATGGAGTGGGGTCGTTTTTGACAATTTGACATACTTGTGCATTTTTGGTACAGAATGTTATGTACATATCCCTAAAAAATTCCATAGAAAATTTAATAACAAAGCACTTCTCGGACGTTTTGTAGGGTACGTATATGATAAAGATGGATATAAAGTTTGGGTAGCTGAAAGGAATCTCATATATGTCACGCCTGTGGACTTTAAACCAGAGATTTTATGTACCACTTCAGAACCAATTCCGTTCACTGCACCATTTAGTTGTGATTCTCCTGATTTAAGCAAGCATGCCAATAGTGGTAAGGAAGTAGAGTCTTCGCAATTAGGATCTGTAGACTCAATTGCTAGTCGTTTGAGTCGCCGCACATGTATTCCAGAAAGATGTAAAAATAATGAGTTTCAGGTTAGTAATCTTCCATGTCGCCCGTCGTCAAGTAGTATAGTGGCGTGTATGTTAGACATGGATCTATTAGAAAATGTGTTACGTGCCAAGGGTCACTTTAACATTGTATTTAGGTTAAGTTGTTGTACGGAAGTTTCCCGCCATATTTTCAAATACGCGAGACGCGGGAATTTTTAAATAGATTAGGCGGTGCTTCCGATACGTCAGAGTAGTGAGTTTGCGTAGTGTGCTTATCCCTAGAGGGGTATAGCAATACTAGACAAAGGGTGGGGGAGTTCTCCGCTTCTCTCGCGATAACGTGGCTTTTTCGCGAATACCTTTGTGTTAAGTACACGTTTTTGTCTTTGGTAACGTATCGTTAGGGTTATCTATGTAGTTCCTTGCCTAATTATCTTTGTTGTCTACCTCCATACCTTATTATCCTGTCCAATCCCTACATAGGTAAGAATTTGCTGCCACCGAGGACTACCGATCTTCACGCCTGAGGGTGACCTCATGTTTACCTAGCTAGCCGGAGCCGTTCCGTACGCTTTTGCTAGCGTCGACGTTCATCTCTAATTCCTTCGGGAGGAGCCCCGACTGGAGTGGTTAGAGGCCTGCCCGAGTGCAATTTCAGGCAGAAGCAGGAGTTCTGATGTGAGTAATCCTTTACTTAATTTGTGCATGCCTTATTCTTGGTGTTAAAAATGTAATAAATTTACGTAGGATTGCGTAATATTGATGACATCATCGGTAGAAGACCGCACCTAAATCCGTATAAGATTGAGTGCTGTCAACTGCCGATACTGTCTCTTACACCACGCTACCCGTGTTGTAATTATCGAACTTTTAATTTTAACTACCGTTTGAAATATAACAAATGTATGTCGACAAAATTTCGATCAGGCAATGGTCTCTGTTGATAAAAATAAATGATTAACTGCTATGGAGGATGAAACTAAAGCACTTAATGAAGCTAACACGTGGGATTTAGTTTGGCTTTCAGATTGTGAACATACGATTGAAATAGACGGGTGTTACGTATTAAGTACAAAGCTAATGGTGAAATTGACCGTTATCGAGCAAGACTCGTTGCACGTTACAATTTTCAGAGACAAGTTCAGTTGCACGTTTCGATGCCATTTATATGGTGTTTGCAATTGCTGCGTCAGAGGGATTGATACTTGAACAATTTGACGTCAAAACGGCTTTCTTAAACGGTTCTGTTGATTCTGAAATATTCATGACACAACCGATTGGTTTTGATGATGGTAGCAGCCATGTTTGTCGCTTGAAAAAGTCGTTATATGGTTTAAAGCAATCTCCAAGATGCTGGAATAATGGTTTCGGTACGTTCACGAAAGATGTTGGTTTTCTTCAAAGTTATGTAGATCTGTGTATTTATGCACGACGTTCTGATTGCGTTAAATTATTAGTTGCACTGTATGTAGATGATGGATTAGTAGCTGGATCATCACAAGATGCTGTTGATAATTTTTTTAAAGAACTGTGAAATGAATTTCAAATTACAGTTGACAGTGCACCAAATATGTACTTAGGAATTCAAATTAAACCAGATCAGAATGATATATTTATAAACCAGCAAGAATATACCAAGAAAATTTTACATACTTATGGGATGCTTAAAGCAAGGTCTGTAAAAACTCCATCGGAAGCTAATGTCAGAAATAATGAGTTGCCCATTAAGAGTAGTGCTCCGTATCGGCAAGTAATTGGATCTTTGTTGTACTTGGCATGCGCTACGCGTTCAGACATGGCATTTTTTGTTGCACAAGCTGCTCGAACAATGGATTTTGCTACCGAATCTGACTGGATTGCAGTTAAGCACATTCTTCGTTACTTACGTGGAACAATGGAGTTTGATCTATTTTATTCTGGTAAAGAAAGTGATTTGAGTAACTACAGCGATGCAGATTTTGCAGAAGACGGTAAAACCAGACGTTCGACCAATGGTTTCATGTCTCTTTGCGGAGGTGGTGCTGTTTCTGCTGTGTTATCCACCACAAAGGCTGAATTTGTTGCAACGAGTGAAGGTACGAAAAAATTAATATGGTTACATCGTTTACATAGCGATATTAGCGACAGAAAAATCGATGTGCCTATTTTATTTTGTGATAGCACTAGTGCTATTAAATTATCGGAAAACCCTCAATTTCATAAACGTTCGAAACACATCGAAATTCGATATTTTTACGTTTGTGAACGATATCAAGTTGGTGATATTGCAGTTGAATATGTTAGCACTGAAGATAACTAGCAGATTTAATGACAAAACCGCTCAATGCTATTCGGTATTCAAAACTACGTAATTTAATTGGAATGCGAAATACTAACTGTTAATTTTGTTTTGATTGTGTACAGGTTAGTTTTGAAGGTGGTGTAAGAGTGAGAAAACCATCCTGTACGCATGTGCTTCTATGTACCCAGCATTCTAGATTGTAGATGTTGTACTAGGTAATCTAGTAGCAGATAAAAGGTATCTGTCACAAAAAAAAACAAAAACTGTTGTTAATACTCCCCGTATGTTTGTTGTGGTTTATATAGCATCTTTGTTAATCTTCGTTGGGAATTAAAACACTCTTAATTTTTAAAATTATTATTTTGACAATGATCCTAGGTCATGGATCGAAACGTAAATAAATATGATTTTAAAAACTATGAGTGGTTTAATTCCCAACGAAGATTTACAAAAAACTTGTTGTTGCACCTTATATTAATATAATAGCAAGTATTATAGTTTTCTTTGTATATCGATTTTATTAGCCAAAACACACTATATTTCTTTTATCTTATTAAAGTATGTTTATGGAATCTTAAAAATAGTTTATATTAGGATATATGTTTTTAATTTAAAAATTATATTTTTGTAATATTTTCATTTTGCTTTTGTAAGTCCTTTATTTTTTATAGTTATATATGTAATTGTATAGTGCACAAACAAGCCTCTGGTTTGATGCTTAAAATTTGTGTTTATTTGTATTATTATTATTATATATATTATAAATACATATCTTGTTTAAATTAGTCCCTTTTTTTTCTTAGGCATGAAATACTGCAACAAAATTTTTACAACCATTGCCTTCAGGGAACTTATGGCCTTATCAAATTTAAGAGGCATGTATTGAACCTTGTATTAGTTTATCTACTAAAACGATCATTTAACAATAGAAGTCAGCAAAGGTGAACAAAAATTTTAAATCACACATCTATAAACAAATATCTCTATAGTGTAGTATCAACATTGAAGGAAGACATTTGTTTGTCAATTTAAAACAAGTTGAAAATGCAAGGCATTGTCGCAACGAACTTCCAAATGTAGACTTACTTTAAAACAATTTATGTATCGCACATTAATTTTGGACCTATTTGAAATTTTGATAAAAATTAATTCGGGGGTCGGGTATCCGTGGTCAGATTTTGTGGGGGTATCATATTTCGACTCAGCTATGTTAGGGGAGTCCAAATATGTATCGCACATTAATTTTGGACCTATTTGAAATTTTTGATAAAAATTAATTCCGGGGGGCGGGTATCCGTGGTCAGATTTTGTGGGGGGTACCATATTTCGACTCAGCGATGTTAGGGGAGTCCAAATATGTATCGCACATTAATTTTGGACCTATTTGAAATTTTGATAAAATTAATTCCCCGGGGGTCGGGTATCCGTGGTCAGATTTTGTGGGGGGTACCATATTTCGACTCAGCGATGTTAGGGGAGTCCAAATATGTATCGCACATTAATTTTGGACCTATTTGAAATTTTTTTTTTCCCGACGGAATATCGCGGGGGCACGGCGCCCCCGTGGCCCGATTTTAACTGACATCAAAACTTAAGCTCTGGACACCGAGCTGAATCGATTGATGTATCACACATTGATGTCCGACCATTAGAAAGGCCTCGGACGGACGGACAGACGGACGACAAATCGATTTCATAAACGAACGAAGTTCGTTGAAAATTTAATTTTAAACATAAATATAAAAATTACCCGTTCCCGGTTTTATTAATGACCAATCAAAATTCATATCAAGTAACCAATCACTATGCAGTAATAGTTTCTTCCCTACACCTAGATGGCGCTTCATAGGATAAAAGTTTGCCATTAAGAAGACACACTGTCTATGATCTTGACTTTGACACGCTCTTGGACAGCTGCTTGTTGCACTGAGCCCAAGTAATTAAAAAAAAACTAATTTGTAAATTAATAGGTGCTAATGCATCTACCTGCATATTATAATTAACCAAGA
Organism: Platerodrilus igneus; assembly: GCA_036346225.1. Classification (NCBI taxonomy): domain Eukaryota; kingdom Metazoa; phylum Arthropoda; class Insecta; order Coleoptera; family Lycidae; genus Platerodrilus; species Platerodrilus igneus. The sequence goes on along the minus strand of JARFIW010000916.1, from coordinate 402,220 downwards.
TTATCTTATGCATTCAACTGTTTTGGAGTTACAAGTCTGTGAAATTTTATGATTTATGTATAATTTGTTCACGACGAACGTGTTAGTTCGTAAAAAGGGGAAGCCATCTTGGAAGCGGAACCAAGGGATTATTTACTGCTGTAATTTTCTTGATGAGAGTGAAATCAATTAAAAGGTATAGTGCATCGTTTTCAGTCAAGAAAATCTATAAAGTGGAATTTAGTAAAAATGCAGATGCTACCCTAGAATAGTGGCATTGACCGTCCTAATAAAATTCGTCGTTTCAGTTATTGTATATTAATACAGGTGTCATTAAGATACACTATACCAAAAAAATAAAACCAGTCGGTTAACGAAGATTATTACACTTCATCAAAGATGGAGTTTATGGTTATTTGGTATCTCATTTGAGAATGCATGCTGATCCAACCCTTGATTCAATTGTTATACAAGGAGACTCTTACAGTTGTACAATCCTGTGAATGCAATTTGTATCCAGAACTGGTTGAAGACTAAGTCAAAGAGATCGCAGAACATTTTATGGAAATGTCCTTTGACGTAATTAGATGTAAGTAACTTCAGGATAGGGTAAGTTGTTTTTAGTATTGTATATATGTTGATATTTTGCCAAATTATCCATCAGGTATTGACTTAATTTTTGTCTAGAGGAGAATTTGTTTTTTACTATTTTCCCCAATTACTATGGGCGATGATTGTTTCATAAAGCTTGTTGAATATACGTTTACTTTGTGAGTTTTGCAGCTTTTTGACTAGTGCAATATGTGTTGATAATATGTTACAGGGCAGGTGTACAGCAGCTGTAGGGGCAACCTAGTATCAAAAGGTAATATTAGATAATCTAAGATTATCCCGTTTAAGGTTATTATAAATTTTTTTCTTCAACATTTATGTGCTTCCCTGAAGAGATTATACATGTTCTGCTAGTGGTCACTAATAAATATCAATCAATTATCGTCTAAATTGTAACCAACTTGGATGAGTGTGTTAACACTTGCAATCCGTTGATAGATGCCTAACCGTGGAATAAATTTATCTGGTTTTAAAAATACGGAATCTTATGAATTTGTAAGAGTCGGGAACATTCTGCGAGTCGGAGCGTGGAATGTTAGAAGTATGAAGCAAGTAGGTAAGCTAGAGAACCTAAAAATCGAAATGAATAGGTTATCACTAGACAAAGTAGGGATCAGCGAAGTTCGGTGGACATAGGTGGGGAATTTTTGAAGTGGAGACTTCAGGGTAATTCATACAGGAGCAGAGGAAGGATATTTGGGTGTGGGGATAGTTATGCGGAAAAAGATAGGATACTGTGTAGAAAATTACTTACAAAAGAACGAAAGAGTACTCATGGTTAGATTAGAATCTGAACCGGTAAACACAGTAATAATACAGGTATACATGCCCACCTCTAGCTACAGTGACGAAGAGGTAGAAGCCATCTACAAAGATATCGAAGACATATTAAGATACGTGAAAGGACATGAAAATTTAATAATTACGGGGGATTTTAATGCCGTGGTAGGTGAGGGGAGGGAAGGAGCGGTAGTAGGTTTATTTGGTTTAGGCACGAGAAACGACAGGGGAAATAGGCTGGTAGAATTTTGCGACAAGAACAATTTAATCATCACAAACACATTATTTCAACATCATGTTAGAAGACGATATACGTGGAAGATGCCAGGAGATATAGGAAGATATCAAATAGATTACATTCTTGTTAGACAGCGGTTTAGGAATTAAGTAAAAGACGGTAGAAGCTACCCAGAAGCAGATATAGATACTGACCACAACATCGTAATTATGAAGGCCGCACTTAAATTTAAAAATCTGAAAAAAAGGAACGGAAAAAAGCACTTGGACTTAGAGAAACTAAAAGATGAAGATATTCAAGAAAGATTCGAAAAAAAGTCAAATGAATTGCTGAATGATATCGGGAAAATATCTGATACTAAGGAAGTAGAAACAGAATGGAATAACATTAAATCCAGCCTAGACATGGTGGCCAGAGATATTCTGGGGTATACACAAAAAGAAAATAAGAAACCATGGATAACAAAGGAAATCCTGAATTTAATAGAAGAAAGACGAAAATACAAAAATAAATCAGACGAAACAGGAAAACAGAGATACAAAACCATAAAATGGGAAATTATTTGAAAATGCAGAAAAGCTAAAAAAGAACAATGGATTGATGAAAAGTGCAAAGAGGTACAAACAAAGATGGAAATAGGAAAGACAGACGAAGCATACAAATTAATTAGAATAAATTTTAGGGATATAAAACCGTATAGCAAAAATATAAGGGACGCACAAGGAAACGTCATCATAGAAAACGTAGAGAAAGTGAATAGATGGCAAGAATATATAGGGAATTTATATGCAGGAGAGGAACTAACTGCATCAGAACAGGAATCAGACATTGAAAATGATGACTTGGGATATCCTATACTTGAGACGAGTTTGAATTAGCATTAAAGAGTCTGAAAATGGTAAGGCGCGGTACAGATAAGGTGCAAGCAGAAACTCTAAAAGCAGCTGGACAAGCAGTAACAGAACGTCTCTTCCAACTTGTAAGCTATATGTATGAGACAGGCGAGATACCCAAAGATTTCAAACGTAACATCATAGTAACTATATCAAAAAAAAAAGGTGCGGATAAATGTGAAAATTTTCGAACAATAAGTTTGACAGCACATGTGTCAAAAATATTAACTAGAATTTTGCAAAGACGAATGGAAAAACGGGCGGAAGAAATACTAGGAGAAGACCAATTTGGGTTTAGGCGAAACAGGGGAACACGGGAGGCTATTTTAGCTCTGAGAGTGATAATGGAGAAAACAATAGAAAAAGGGAAAAGCGTGTATACAGGGTTTGTAGATCTGGAAAAAGCATTCGACAATGTAAAATGGAAAAAAATGTTTGAAATACTCAAAACGATTGGAATGAGTTATAGGGATAGACGAATAGTACATAGCTTATACAAAGAGCAAACAGCAGTAATAGAATTAGAGCAGGAACGTAGAGAAGTAAATATTAGGAAAGGGGCGAGACAGGGATGTGTCCTATTCCCATTGATTTTTAACTTGTACATAGAAGAGGCAATGAATACTGTCAAATGCAGGAAGACATTTGGAATTACTATGCAGGGACAAAAAATTGATATGCTTAGATTTGCAGATGATATAGCGGTATTAGCGTCTAGCAAGGAAGAGTTAGAAGCGGCTCTTAATGAAATGGAAACGGTTCTAACAGAGAGATACGGTATGAAAATTAACAAACCTAAAACTAAAGTTTTAGTATGCAAAGGAGGGGAAAATAAATCAAAAACAAGAATACAGGTATCTAACACGAACTTACAAGAGGTTAAAGATTTCTGCTACTTAGGAAGCCAAATAACGCAAGATGGAAAAAGCACAAAAGATATAAAACAAAGATTAGCACAAGTTCGTGCTACATTTAACAAGAAAAAGCAACTACTGTGCTCAAAGACCACAAACATAGAAACAAGGAAAAGATTGCTTAAAACATATGTGTGGAGCACAGCACTGTACGGCTGTGAAGCCTGGACAGTAGGAGAAGCGGACAAGAAAAAGGTAGAAGCCTTTGAAATGTGGTGCTACAGACGTATGATGAAGATATCATGGACAAAGTTAAGAACGAAGATGTACTAAAAATGGTAGGGGAAGAAAGAAATATGTGGAAAACGGTAAAAAATAGGAGAGATAGGATGATAGGCCACATACTACGGCATGAGGGAATAGTGCGGAATATATTAGAAGCAGAGATAGGAAAAAAGAGAAGAAGTGGCAGACCTAGGTTAGACTACTGCACACAGATAGTAAAAGATGTAGGCTGTAGGGGTTTCAGGGAGATGTGTAGACTAGCCCAGAATAGAAATCAATGGAGGTACGCATCCAACCAATCCCAAGACGGATAAACTAATAACGAAAAAATAACTGTGCTTAAACATGATGATTATGATAAGTAACAACAAGAATTGGTTGGGCAATATTCTCGAATAATGTTAAGTGTGTGAAAGGATTTACTGGAAAACCATTACTTCGGCAAATGTCTAAGTGTTGGGGGATCTTGGTAGCCACAGGTTACTTAACCCCCCTTCACTGAATCTCGGTGAAATAGGGCATAAAATTAGAAAACAATAGAAGGGGAACGAGCTGTATACACATGCTGTGTGAGAATTTCAGGGAAATATGTAGGCTAGCTTAGAATATAAATAAGTGCAGGTACTTGTCCAACCAGTTTTGAGACTGAAAACCTAATGACGAAAAAATAAGCACAGATAAATCTGATGATTAGTATAAACAACTAGTTGTTGGTTGCGAAATATCTGCAACTAATGTTGGCTGTGCGAAAAGATAAATTGGAAAATATATTATATCGCTAAATGGTTAAGTGTTGGGGGAACTTGGCAGCCGCAGGTTGCTTACCTCCCTTCACAACCACTGCAGGTCGGAGAAATAGGGCATATAACTGTAAAACAATTGAAGGTGATCGAACTGCATCTAACAAGAAAGAACTATGAGGAAAGGCAACAAACATAGAACAAGAAGAAAATTGTTGAAAGCATATGTGTGGAGCAAAGCACAATATGCCTATTAAATACGGGCAGTCTGAAACGCAGACAGAAAAACGGTACCAGCCTTTTGAAATGCTGTGCTTCAGATGTATGAGGACGATAGCATGGACAGACAAAGATAATAACAAATAAGTATAGAAATAGTAGGGAAACAAGGATATCTGGGGAAAATGAGAAATAGAAGAGCGGAATACGTGCTAAGGCATTTTTGGGGAATAGTATGGGATATATTACAAGCAGAGATAGGAAAAAGAGGTATATGTAGACCTAGATGAGATAGTTATAGATGCAAACTGTGCAAATTTCAGGGAAATCTGTAGGTTAGTTCAGAATAGGAAACAATGATGGTACGCGTCTAACCAGTTCTAGGACTGAAGACCTAATGATGATGATGAATTTGTAGCCCGGAGGATAACAAAAGGAAGAGGGTGATATACTATCGACACTAAAATGCCCCATCATATACTGAAATTTCATTACAACAGCTTTATGCATTGTTTTTGGTATCACATATAACCCTGTAATTTCACTGTTGTTTTTAACTTTACGAAATAATTTTCCATTTCTTAACACATAATTGTTTAAACATTGAGCTTCCTCGCGTATACGTTCGTTTGGGTCTTTGTTGAACATCTCAATTATTTTCTTTAATTCTGCATCACTGTGTTGAATCATTAAAGTGTAATCGTCTTCACTCATTAATTGTAAAAAAATCTAATTTTTCATTTACATCAGTTATCGGCATTTTTGAAGAATCTATTCGTGATCTCGACAAAGCATCCGCATGACCCATTTTTGCTCCAAGTCTATATTTTACATCCATATCATACTCAACTACGAGTCTAATCCCTGCATTTGATTTTTCAATGCTCCACCTGAAGGTACTAGATTGGCCAGGAAGTGTTTTTTTACCTGGAAATTTTGAATTTTGCCCAACCCTTGCTGTTTCAAGCAAGGTAGGGATCTTTAACATGCGTGACAACATTCACGGGACCTCCATTTTACTTCTCGTCTGAACGAGGGCGTATATTTGTGAAAAATGCTCGCCTAACATTTTTCAAGCGTACCGCGTTGGGATTTGAATGGACCTTGGGCATAGCAGTCACATGCATACCAACTACACCACGGAGTCGCCTATAGAAGTTCATACCACCGCGCGATTTGCGGACTCTTGAGTTTTCTGTGTATTCAAGTATAGCAATTATTGACAATCTGTAAACACTTAAAATTTAAACCGACTAAAAAATCTCTTAACTTTTCTAGACAATAAACAATCGCCATCAACTCTAATTTCGATGAGTGATAATTCCTTTCTACATCGCTGGTCTTTTTGCTTATATAATAAACTGGGTGCAGTTGTTCATCGTAGCTTTGGGCTTTCATTAGAATTCCAGGGATGCCATCAGCGCTGGCATTTGTAAATAAAGCAGTTATATAACTTTAGCATTGGCTCGTTGATCAAAGCATTACGAAGATCAATAAAAGCATTTTCCTGTGCCTCCGTCCACAAAAATGTAATATTCTTACGTGTTAAATCACTTAAGTTACGAGCTCTAATTGCATATCGCGGTATAAATCTACGAATATAGGATGTAAGTCCTAAAAATCGTCGCACTTCGCAAATATTTTGTGGTCTATTAAAATTCTGCATAGCACTCGTTTTTTCATAACCTGTAGAAATTCCATTTGTGGATATTGTAAACCTTAAAAATTCAACTTTTTGTAGTCCAAATTGACATTTTCACGATTTTAATGTTAATTTTGCCTTACGCAGTGCTGTAAAAACTTGTCGCAGTTTTTGAAACATTTCGTCCCAGTTCTTTGCAAGTACAATCAAATTGTCAATATACGACGTCGTAACTTTATTTCTTAAGGAATCTAATACCATGGACCTTAATCGACTAAACTCATATGACCCGTTCGCTAAACCAAAAATGAATTATACAAATTGTCTCGTTGTGTGTGGAGTAATAAAAGCGGTTTTCTCTTTCGCAGCATCACTTGTAACCTTTATTTTTTTTACATTTCTAAAAATTAATGAGGTTAAGATTTTCTTACTAAAATCTAACTGGTCTGCTGCACTTTTATCTCAGGAACTGCAGTGGATTCTTTGAGTTGTTATTCCTACTCATAACACCATACACTTAATTTAATCCAGTTATATAAACAAGAACACAATACCACTATTTCAGTGAGTAAATAAACTAATTTACCAATAATTATGGGCCCAGAATATGTAATCCTAATTTAACTTAATAATGTTTGTTACAATTTACCATATATACAGAATTTACAGTTTCCAATTGAACAATAACATTAAAAAATTGCTACAATGCAATCTGAATAAAAATTTAATATACTATTGTATTGACTGAAATCTTTACGTTGTTTAAATCGAGTTTGCTTTAATTGTTTCAGACTTGTGCAAAATAAGGTCCCTAAATTAGTAATTAATTCAAACAAAAAGATTGAGATTAACACGTTAAGCGCCATAGGCATAATAGCATACTTTCTTGTTGGACCAAAACCTTTTTTAAATTTTTAACTACTAGTGGTCTTTTTTAATTTTTTATAGTACACAATGTGGGTGTAGGCAACTAAACATTTGATTTTCAGTAAAAAAAAAATTAGCAGTCCCTACGGACCGCCATGGCCTGTAGAAACAATAGTATTGGTGTAACACAAGCGGTCCACAGAGCGGTCCACACTGTCAAGGTTGAAACTTGTCGATGCATGTGCGCAGGTGAGTAGTGCCGAGCGGTACGTGCTGCGCGTCCAGTAGTAAATTGTATATGCAGTATTATAACACGTTGAAAATTAAAACAGCTAGTGTATTAGTTTACTTTTATCTGATTATTATTAATATTTTATCACAACAGAATGGCTAAGCGAGTTAATGATCGCACTAAACGGATAATGTGGATGTTAAAATCCTCTAACAATGATGATGGAGGTATGTGTTTCTTATTTATTGCACTATTTATTCTATGGTAAGTAAATATGATTATTATTCTTATAGATTTGACGGATATTGATGATGATGAAAATATTTATTCATCAGACTCTGTGGATGATCCAAACTATATTCCAGATAATTCCGATTCTGAGCCTGCAAGTGAATCTGAGTTGCAAATGCATGAAAATGAAAATAATGAGACCGCAAATGAAACAGCTAGTATCGGCTCAAACCTTAGAGAGGAAAGTGACACAGTCTCATAAATCTGACATTTCTACCATCCGACAAACAGGATGGAATAGTCCAACAGGTAAGCACCTAAAGTTTGAAAAGGAATATCTTAAAGCGGAGGGAATAAGTTCAGAGTTTGCTGCTGCTCTAGTCAATGAAAGTCCATATACTTATTTTTCTACATTTTTCGACAAGGAAATAATTGAACTCATGGTTGAAGAAACTAACCTATATGCAACTCAGATTATTACGCCTGCAGAAGATGTATCAAGGTCACATCAATGGACACCTACAACTACTCAAGAAATAATAAGATTCTTGGGACTTATTGGATACATGGGATTAGTGAGGATGCCAACCATACGTCATTACTGGAGTTGAAAGAAACTATACCAAAATCACATCTCTAGTGTAATGAGTAGAAATTGTTTTGGACTACTTCTCAAAGTTTGGCATTTTGAAATGTTCACCAGGAGATCGACTCTTCAAAATCCATCTACTAGTCAACATGCTAGTAAATAAATTTCAGCATGTTTTCACTCCAGGGAAAACTTTTTACATCGATGAATCGGTTGTTCCTTTAAGGGGTCGCTTGGTATTCAAGCAATATCTCCCCCTAAATACTCCCTGTATGTTTGTTGTGGTTTGTTTAGTATTCTTTTTAATCTTCTTTGGGTATTAAACCACTCATAGTTTTTAAAATTATCTTTATTAACGTTTCGATCCATAACCTAGGATCGTTTTCAAAATAATAAAAACTTCAAGTTTGACATTTATGACACAAATTGAAGGTGACTTTGATTTATTGATGTTTGAAATATTTAATATAATTGCATTATTAAAAGGCTTAAGTAGTCGTTTTTTTTTTTTTATTTCTTTTGAAGGGGAAATCATTATGATTTAGGCTACCTCTTTGGTAGATTTTAACATTGTTCTGAGGTAACCTTATGGTGGGTTTACACTTGTCAGATACCAATGTTGTTCTATGAAGGTTGTATATGGATCTGAGGCGACCCTTTAATAACCATCCTCTAAATTGTATAAATAGAAACATGTTAAAAAATGTTTTCCAATTCCCAAGTTATTGAATTTTTACAATAAAAATTAATCAGCTGATTTCACGTTAAGCGTATTGGCTACCTAAAAAAGTCGGTCCCAGGCGTAACACAAATTGAAGGCAATTATTCATTTAAATTTTAAAAATTTTTGCTTAGTGTACTCAAACCAAATATTTCAAACATCAATAAATCAAAGTCACCTTCAATTTGTGTCATAAATGTCAAACTTGAAGTTTTTATTATTTTGAAAACGATCCTAGGTTATGGATCGAAACGTTAATAAAGATAATTTTAAAAACTATGAGTGGTTTAATACCCAAAGAAGATTAAGAAGAATACTAAACAAACCACAACAAACATACAGGAGTATTTACAAGTCAGGTATGGGCCTGAAATTTGTATTTGTTTTAGACAGTTGGACAATCTAAACCTAAAACTTTCGCATTCCAAAAATTCACTCACATTCCTAATAAAATGCAGAAACAACGAAATAATACCAAAAGGATTTAGAATCAAATTTGGAAAGACAAGCAATAAACTATCAAGGATTCTCGAAAGAACAAGCTACAGTATGATGAGGGAAAGACTACAAAACCACCGACACATTATTTATAAGTTAAAACAAGATATTGAGGGCATTATAAATTTCATACGAATAAAGGTAACAAAATATGATTTTGATAAAATTCTCGCTAGTGCAAAAACGTACTACGAATTAGTATTTTCCAAACAAAAAGAAATTCACATAAAGAAATTTAATAACTTATTTCACAGTTCTAAGTTAATTCGTTGATAATAAAATACGAGCTCGGAAATAACAAATTAACAAGTGATAAAACCAAAACAGGTATTGTTTTCTAAACATTCCTCTTCCTTTTATTACAGCTACATTAAATAAACCTAACCCAAACCACTTACCAAAACTACCTGAAATGTATCCTTTACCAACAATAACAGCCTCAACCATAAATCATTCAACCAGCCAAACAAAAAACCCACTCGCCCATCAGACAATAAAAGAAGGGACATATTCGAATGCAGTAAAAGCAAAGCACCAAATGAACAAACATCTGCAAGCAGTTTCCGTCAAAAGAAAATGCGATTATATTAAATTCATTGCCAAACACGGTTAGAAGATTATCTAAATGCAATCACGGAAATAATAGATCCTAAAATATAACCTTTGCATCAAGAATAGCAAACAACCGGATCTGTATTTATTTATCTACAAAAGAAGATGCTGACCAGTTTGTAAACAACCATCCTAATATAACAGTAAATAACACAGAAGTGGAAATACGTAAATTACTAACGCCGACCATAAGAGTGGTTATTTCAAATGTTAGCCCATCCATACCACACAATGTAATAGAAAACGCACTTATTAAGCTAAATATAACTTTAACAGGCAAGATGTCATTTATAAAAGCTGCATTATCAGAAATAAAATTTAAACACATACTTAGCTTTCAGAGACAAATCTATGTTAAACAAACTGCAAATTTAAACATCCCAGAATCAATAATAGTATTATTTGAAGAAACCCCTACAGACTATTTTTATCTACAGAAACATACTGCTATACATGTAAACAAACGGGCCATTCAACCTCAAGCTGCGAGGAACATAATATACAGAGTGAAACAAAACAACCTGAACAAATAACAAACCTAAATGAAACAATAAGAAATAAAAGACCAAATCAGTCACCTGAAAGTACACCTACAGAAGAACTAAATGAAACTTACATTGAACATCAAATAAGAGAAGCAACACAAAAGAAAAACAAGAAACCAACCAAGAATCAACCCTGTCGAATTTATCACAAACCAAACGGACAAACAAAAACAAAAAGGATCCTACAATTAAAAAGAAGAACTTGGAACAAACTGAATCCCCAAAACACAATACAATAAAGGAAATCATAGAAAGTGATCCAGCCAAATACATTATCTCATTCGACAATTTCAGGACTTTCTAGAAAACACGATCGAACAAAAAATACTAGAATTAAGTAAAAACTATACCAAAGATACAAACCAACTCATGCAAATGATGCATGAAATCCAAAACAATACTGATGACAAAAAATAAAACAACAATAACAAGAATAACTAAAAAATGGAGGAACAACAAATTGAGTCAGAAATGTCTGATTCCTCAGTCGATAATCAATAACATGAACATCATTCAATGGAATTGTAATGGACTTCAATCCCATAAAGCTGAATTCCAAAACTAATTGAAGAAACACAACCTCATTACATATGCTTACAAGAAACACACTTCAAAGAACATCAAAACATAAATACATACAATTTTATACAATATCGCAAGGACAGACTAAACACACATATAGCTAGCGGAGGGTGGCAATTCTAGTAAACAACAAACAACATACAACAAGATGTACAAACTATCCTGAGAGACACATCCAATATTGAACCACTGCTGAACTATCTTAAAGACATAGAAATCCAACATCGTATATAAAATATATAAAAGATAAACATATATTGTACCATAGATTATAAATAATACTTCCAACCTCCGCTAATAACTGTAAAGGTGGAAGCGGATGAAAGTGAAATTAAAAAAAAAAAAAAAATAATAACTTATTTATAGAGAAAAATAGCACTCAAACTAAAACGTTAGAAAACAGCAACACCATGCTAAACACCGTGATAAATTTATCAAACAGAACTATTAACGTCACAGAAAAATCAATTCTTTCAAAAGGTCTTAACTTTGCAGTAACGCCAAAATCAATACCAACCTTTGAAATAATTAGCTGTATTGAGAAAACAGCAAACCAACTTGAAGAAGATCAAGCAAACGAATTTAGAGTACGATGCAAAATCGAAATAGAAAAGAATCACAAAATAAAGCCAAATGTAAGTAGTAACGAAATACAAACAATTCGCAATCTAAGAAACGATATCTCAATTATAATTCTACCTGCTGACAAAGGCAATGCAACAGTAATAATGAATAAAAACGATTACAACACAAAAGTCAACAAACTATTGAACACTGAGAATTACACCAGTTTAGAAACGGACCCAACAAAATCGATTGAAAATAAAATATACAAAACCCTATTTAAATTTAAAATGAATTAAGACAAAGAAAGAAGTAAACTGGTCCCACATTACAGTAAACCACCCCACTTTTACGGTCTACCAAAATTCATAAAAAGACATTCCTTTAAGACCTATAGTAAGCTCCATAAATTCACCATACCATAATTTAGCAAAATTTCTACTAAAATTATAAATCCATTAGCAGGAAAACAGATTCTTTCATTAAAACAACCAACATTTTTAGAAAATTATCAAACATAAAATTGAAAATACACACAAAAAGGTAAGCTTTGATGTAGTAAATCTCTTCACAAATGTCCCTATAAACAAAACGCTTAATATTATAAAAAACAAACTAGAAAAAGATGGCAATCTTGAAGAAAGAACAAAACTAAGCATATCATCGATTATGGAATTACTTGGTTTATGCGTCAATACCACATATTTTCAAATAAATGATCAATTTTACAAACAAAGCTTGAATGGCAATGGGAAGTCCACTATCACCAATTTTAGTAATATATTCATGGAGGAATTCGAAAAGATGTAATATTCACACAAGAATTGAAACCACTAATCTGGTGGAGATACGTAGATGATGTCTATGCTATTTGGCCTCATAATACAGAACTAATTAAAAACTTTGTACAGTCAATTAACGAAATAGAACCAACTATTAAATTCACATATGAATTAGAACAACATGGAAAACTTCCGTTTTAGATATTCTCGTTAGCAAAAACGATACAGCAATTAATACATCGGTATATAGAAAACCAACGCACACAAACAGATACTTAAACTTCGATTCAAACCACCCACACTGTGTCAAACGAGGAATTATCAAAACCATGTATGATAGAGCAAAATTAATATCATCAAACGAAGAAATTTTAAAAAGAGAAAGACCTAATCAGATGTACACTAATAGAAAACAAATATCCTAAAAGAATAATAGAGAAAGAAATGAATAAAACCCTAAAAATAAAGAAAAGAAAACAAAACAATGATACACACAACAAAATGCTCTCAATACCATACATAAAAGGATTCTCCGAAAAATTCAAAGAATAGGAAACAAATTTAAAATTAAAACAGTATTTAGAACCAACAATACACTAAGAGCACAATTAACAAAAACAAAACCCAAAACGCAATACAAAGTTCAAAAACTGTATCTACAAAATACCGTCGAATGTAATAAGTTTTATATAGGGAAAGTTCCAGACCATTTGAAGTTCGATTAAAAGAACATAAATCATATATAAAAATAGAAAATTTGAAAAATCCATGATTTGCCAACATGCATGGGACTCCAGTCATAAAATAAAATGGGAGGACGCAAAAATTATCGACAAAGAAGAAAACCACCAAAACGCAAAATCAAAGAAGCTGCTTATATAACCTTACATAAAAATAACTGCGTTGCAAACGAATCCGTAACTTTCAGTAAACAATGGATTCCATTACTAAAAGAAATAACAAAAGAAATAACAAATAAAATCAAATGCCCCAATATCTAGGTAGCATTGCAAGTTTTTCCTGGGTTTTCCTTGCGATATTAACATGAAATACAGCCTACATACATGATTTCTATTTATACATACAATAACTAATTATATAACAATAAGCATATTAACTAGAAAACCATTAATTCGACAAATATCTAAGTGTTGGGGGATCTTGGTAGCCACAGGTTGCTTAACCCCCTTCACTGAATCTCGGTGAAATAAAACATAAAATTAGAAAACAATAGAAAGGAAGCTAGCTCAGAATATAAATTAGTGCAGGTACGTGTCCAACCAGTTTTGAGATGAAGATCCAATGAAGATGATGATGAAGCATATTAACAACCCCTGTAAAACAGCATTGGTATCTGACAAGTGTAAACCCGCAATAAGGTTACCTCACAACCATATACAATCTCCGTTAAACAGTATTGGTATCTGAAAAGTGTAAACCCGCAATAGGGTCGCCTCAGATCCATATACAACCTTCATAGAACAACATTGGTATCTGACAAGTGTAAACCCACCATAAGGTTACCTCAGAATAATGTTAAAATCTACCAAAGAGGTAGCCTAAATCATAATGATTTCCCCTTCAAAAGAAATAAAAAAAAATTTAAAAAAAAACGACTACTTAAGCCTTTTAATAATGCAATTACACACTTCTTTAATAACCATCCTCTAAATTGTATAAATAGAAACATGTTAAAAAATGTTTTCCAATTCCCAAGTTATTGAATTTTACAATAAAATTAATCAGCTGATTTCACGTTAAGCGTATTGGCTACCTAAAAAGTCGGTCCCAGGTCGTAACACAAATTGAAGGCAATTATTCATTTAAATTTTAAAAATTTTTGCTTAGTGTACTCAAACCAAATATTTCAAACATCAATAAATCAAAGTCACCTTCAATTTGTGTCATAAATGTGAAACTTGAAGTTTTTATTATTTTGAAAACGATCCTAGGTTATGGATCGAAACGTTAATAAAGATAATTTTAAAAACTATGAGTGGTTTAATACCCAAAGAAGATTAAGAAGAATTCTCCCCCTAAAGACACACAGATATGGAATCAAAATTTTTAAACTTTGTAGTAGAGATGGATGCACTTGGAATATCAAAATTTATTGTGGAAGGAACTAGATGCAGGGGCTAGTGTACCAACTAATGTTGTGATGTATCTTTCCGAGAAGTTTTTAGATAAAGGTTCGGAGTGTCATAACTGATAATTACTATACCAGTTTAGATCTAGCAAATATGTTACTGGATCGCAAGACACATCTACTTGGAACTATAGGAACAAACAGAAAAGGAATCCCGAAAGAGGTAACTCAGAAAAAATTAAAACGTGGAGAAATTACAGCTAAAGAGAACGAAAAAGGAATTTGCATTATGAAGTGGAAAGATAAGAGAGACATATTGCTACTGTCAACCATGTACACCGATGCTATGATGGAAGTGCTAATTCGAGAAGGACACGGACAAACAAAGTACAAACCTAAGGCTGTATTAGATTACAATAAAGGCAAAAGTGCTATAGATCTTTCAGATCAAATGGCCTCTTATAACACAGCCCTAAGGAAAACTATAAAATGGTACCGCAAAGTGGCAATCGGAATTCTGTTTGGTACTAGTATGATAAATGCACATTACTATATAAAAAAATACAACACTCAAAAATGACAATTACTGAATTTCGTAAACAAGTGTGTGAACATATGTTGTTTTATGAAGAGACTGATACACACGAAGCCAATGAAAATAACACGGATGCAAACGAATCACGAAAATCAAAAAGAAAATCTCAACATCAGATAAGCAAAAAGGAAGGTCCGTGCACAAAATGCGCAAGTATTGTGTTGGTTGTTATGAGAAGAAGGTACTGGATGAGATCTCTAAAAACAACGTGAGGAAAGTAAACACGTTCTGCAAGGATTGTTCTGAACTGCCACATTATTGCATAGAATGTTTTAATAAAAGCCATAAATGAATCAGATAGAAATAACTTTATGTTTATTGTATATGTTTTTTAGTTTCTTTTGAATGAATAAATAAAAATATAGCAATTATTACACTTATTCAACACCTGACAGTAAAATAGTCAAATTGTTGTTGAACATCATGTCCTGTATAACCTGGGGGGCCTGGCAGTCCCTTCTAATTAGTGAGATTCATTGTTAAAATAAAAATTTGACAAACTCTCATATCTAGTATAACCTGGGAGGCCTGGCGGTCTCTTCTAACTAGTAAGATCCATAAACGCGGCAGTCCCGTTGCCGGGCACACCGAAAATGTGTAATTTGCGCCAGCGGTCCTTGTGGGCCACTCTGGCCCGTTGATCAATCTGAGTGGCGGTCCAAAGGGACCTATATGGCGCTTAACGTGTTAATGAAATTTCAGGTACTGTTTCAAAGCATTATTTTTTAGTATAGTTTAAAAATTCATAGAATTAAAATTTTGCTATTAAAAGAGGAATAAAATTAAAAATACCTATTTGCGTGTGTGGTATGTTGTTTGTTGTTGTCACCTGATAAGTAAGTTGATAACTCTGTTACCCAGGGGCCACCACTAGGATTTCCTATTACTTATCTACCAAGGACGACACCTGTGAAGTTATTAAGTTAACTCAAAACGCTAAAATGCGGTTAGATAATAAGTATAAGAGTGTGCAGGCACTTGTAAACGATATCAAACATAATTTTTTAACTAAGAAATCAGCTTCCGGATTGTCTTTAGAATTACAAAATGCCAAACAAAGTAATAAATCAATTGAAAATTTTGGCAAAATGATCGAGGAATTAATGGTCAATTTAACATTAGCTCTAGCAAATGGTGACGAACAAGCATTAAAAATTTTAACAACCGCAAACAAAAAATTGCATTAAACGTATTTTCAAACGGGATTAGTGACAAGAATTTAAAAACAATTTTAAAAGCTGGAAATTATAATAAATTAAAACACGCGATAATAGCCGCAAAAGAAAAGGAAATTGCAAATAAACTTCAGCAAATATATTACGCAACCGGAAAATATCGTCATTTTACTAGGCGCATAAAATATTATAACCACGGTACAAATAGAAGTTAACGTACTTCACACATCAAAATCAAGGAAATAGTTCACGCACGTTCACGAACACTAAAGGCCGAGGAAATGCAAATGTAAGCAAACCAGTAAGAGGTAATCAATTTTATAATAGGGGAAACCATCGAAATTTTTATATTAACTCGTCAGATTAACTCACAACAGAAGATACATCAGACCGAACTAGGGAACATAAAGCATTTTTTCCAGACCCCCAAGAGTAAGTTAGAAAATGCTCACATTTTAAATCTTAATAGTATAAATTTCATAGAAGTAGGATACAACAATGATATTAAATTAATTGTAGATACAGGGCATCAATAAGTGTTATTTTCATTTCTAGTTTAACAACTCCGGTAAATATTGATCCAGATAAGTAAATCTTTATTCAAGGAGTATCACATAAAACGAAAGCGATTGGAACAGTTAATCTACCAATTAAAATAGGAAACATCTCAATTTTTCGTACTTTTGTTGTAATGAACGATTTCGAATCAAAAATAAACGGAGTAATAGGATCAGATTTTTTTAACAAGTACAAGTCAAACATCGATTACAAAAATTATCAATTTACGTTCTTTTAGAATAACATATTAACGTCTATACCACTATTAGCAAACGAAGATTTGTATACAATAATCCCACCATGATGCGAAATTATCAAATATTTCACAATAAACTACACAGGTGAATGCATTGTTAAATCACAAGAACTATGCGAAGGTGTATTTCTAACAAACGTAATCGTAAAGTCAGTAAACAAATTTATTCCAGTTAAGATAATGAATACGTACGACACCGAAATTAAGTTACAAAATTTTAAACCTACCGTAGACCGAATTTCAGATTACAAGGTAATAAAGTTTGAAGAGTCAAAATTCTCAATCAGGCGTATTGATAAATTATTAAGAGACATTAATGTAGAAGGTTTAAATAGCGAAGAGCAAACCATCATTCATAAAATATGTGCTAAGATCGCAGACGTATTTTGTCGACAATGCCCCAATGACCGTGTCAAATATAAGCGAGCAGTGTATTCAGTTACAAACAGATGCTATTGCAACGTACGTTATACCATATAGATTACCTTATTCACAGAAAAGCGATATAGGAAAACAGGTAGATAAAATGCTAGACGACTGGATAATCAAAGCTGCACAGAGTGCTTGGTCTTCGCCTCTACTAATAGTACTGAAAAAACCAGATAGTTTAGGCAACAAATAATGGCGTGTAGTTATTGATTATAGACAATTAAACACTAAATTGCAAGATGACAAGTTTCCACTACTAAGTATGGAATCAATTTTAGATTCTTTAGGAGGAGCGATCTACTTCTCACGTTTAGATATACCAAAGTTACTTTCAGATAGGATTACAGGAACAGTCCAGACCGTGTGTGGCATTTAGTACAGACAAAAGTCAATTTCAAATGACTAGGTTACCAATGGGATTGAAAGTAAGCCTGAGTATTTTTTCACGAGCAATGACAGTAGCTTTATCAGGATTAAACTACGAAAATTGTTTTACATATTTGGATGATTTAATCGTATTCGGGGATAGTTTAAAAAAATACAATTTAAATTTAGTAAAAGTACTTGATAGATTAAGAAAGGTAAATTTAAAGTTAAATCCTAAAGTGTGAATTTTTAAAGAAGGAAATTTTATATTTAGGGCACGTTATAACTTCGCAAGGGGTACAACCAGATCCAGAGAAAGTCTCAACCATGCAAAATTACCTAACACCACTAAACGCTAACGACATTAAAAGGTTTGTAGCGCTTGTCAATTACTATAGAAAATTTATTCCCAAATTTGCTGAAATAACAGCACCGTTGAACAAATTGTCTAGGAAAGGCGTTACTTTTCAGTGGACCAAAGAATGTCAAACAGCTTTGAACTGTTAAAAACAACTTCAACAAACCCACCAATATTACAATACCCAGATTTTTTGGAAAATAATACGTTTATACTATGCACTGACGCATCAGGTTATGCACTAGGAGCAGTTTTGTCAAATGGAGACGACAAACCAGTAGCTTACGCAAGTAGAGCACTTAATAAAGCCGAATACAATAGAAAAAGAATGATTAGCTATAGTATAGGTAGTGAAAAAATTTAGACCATATTTATTTGACAAAAGATTTCAAATTTTAACAGACCATAGACAGTATATCTATTTGGTATGGGTAATTCATCTAGTTGATTAACAAAACTTAGACTAGTATTAGAAGAGTTTGATTTTACAATAACGTATATTAGGGGTACGTAAAATGTGACAGCAGATATTTTATCCACAATTATTATAGACTCGGATTACTTAAAGAATATGGAACGAGCGGTTCACGAAAAGGTATATGTAACGACAAGAGCCCAAAGTAAAAAACTAGGCGATTTCCAAGTCGAATCAAGAGCATCAAAGAATGATGACAGATCACCCCAACATTGTTGAACTTTTGAAGCGTCCTAGAAATGTAACACAATTATGTTTTATATAAGAAGATGCGTTTAACAGAATTGTTAAATTCGATAAAGGAAATAATTTTGTTTTCATGCATTAATTAATTTATGATAAGAGTAAAAATATAGTTTACTTGAAGCAAAGTGCTCGATCAGCATCAGCCTTTGAAGCGTCGTTGAAAGACTTGCAATATATTCGTAGGGAATTTACAATTCCAGAATTTATTATTATAAAAAACGAGGAATCAAGTCATATTTAAATAACTGTAAAGCCGACCGCAACTTACTTAACAAAAATGGCATACGAATTTGTGTGATTAGGGAAATCTCTACTATTAAAAATGCAGAAACGCAAAAGTTAATTATTAATGATTTTCATTTATTGCCTACAGGAGGTCACGCAGACATCAATAGAATATACAATAACATGAAGCGATATTATTTTTGGTCAGGTATGCGAGAAGATGTAGACACATTTAATAAGAAATGTGACGAATGTCAGACATAAATATTCCAATATTAGCAAACAACCAATGGTACTTACAACTACAGCATCGGAAGCGTTCGAAAAAGTTTTTGTAGACTTAGTAGGACCATTGCAACCAGATACAAATGGAAACAGGTATATTTTGACACTACAGTGTGATTTAAGTAAATTTGTAGAAGCATATCCTTTACAAAATGAGACTGAAAGTGTAACTAGAGCGTTTGTCAATAATTTTATTTTACTCTACGGCATCCCACGCGAAATTATATAATGGATAAAGGTTCAGAATTCATGTAAGAAATCCTTAAGGAAACATGCAAATTATTAAATATAAAACAGTTAAATTCTACATCTTACCATCATGAAACTATCGGTGCACTCGAAAACTCATATAAAAATTTTGCAGCATATTTAAGGATCCAGTGTCCGCAGTATTCCAATAATTGGAGCAGTTGGATTCCTTATTGGTGTTTTGCATATAATAATTTGGTGCTTACAGAAACTAAATATACCCTGCATGAACTCGTGTTTGGAAAAATTAATCAAATACTATCAAACATGGTAAACTCTTTAGACCCATTATACAATTTTGATAACTATCCCGCAGAGCTTAAATATCGGTTACAAGTTGCTGCAAATGAAGCGAGATATGACTTAATACAATCCAAAAGTAAACGAAAGCATAAGTTTGCTATCAAAAAAGCATGCCAGTTATAAATTAGGAGATAAATTGTTAGTTAGGAATATCTCTCTTAATAAAAGGGATCCAATATTCATAGGGCCATATGAGTTAATTTTAGATAAGGATCCTAATGTTATAGTTAAGATAGACAATAAGCTGGTAGAAATCCACAAAAATAGAACGAAATTGTGTAACGCAATTAATTGTATAGAGCAGTATGAGACATATGCTACCAATTTAGAAATTTTTTTTTAGAAAAACAAAAAATTTTGTTTACTCCACCTCATGGATGCGTGGTAGGTGAATATCCTAAACTATAGTTATTAGTAAATCAAGTTTTATTTCTTTAAAAGGTGAGTGACTTAGTATAGGAAGTGCAAAGTGCAGAAGTGTACAATAAGACGATCAATAGGAAGTAGAGGTGCAAAGAACTCTAGACTAGGGGTAATTGGAAATATACAGTAAGCATAATTGAATAATGATTGAGTATGCAATAAGAACATTCGTAGTCACACCATAGTATTGTAATGTATGTCAATGTAAGAAGTAAATAAACTTGTAATGGTCTTCCACTTTGTTTCATCAACATCAACGCCCTGATCCTATGAGAGGCTCGCCAAGAATACGACAAGAATACTACACATATATTATGAAAATAATATTTTACTTTGATACAAACAGATTTGTTATGAATAGAATATAATGCTATTTTATAAATTGTTTTCTTGTATGGTAAAACAAAGCATGACTGCATTGTACTTTTCACATGGCCACCTTATAGTTAGATTTACAGAATAAAAACTCTTAAGTTGCTGTATGTTCAATGTGCATTGGGGTTAGTTACCATTGGGTAGGAAGTGCCAGGCGGGCGTAAATATAAACTATAGGAACAAAACGTAATTTTAATGTATATAATTACTCAATTTAAACATGAACATAATATATTTGCATAAGGTCACAATAATTCATAAGTAGCCATCTTGTAGATACGTTATCCAATCAATAATAATATAAGAGAGGGAAAATATAGTAAAACCAATAAACAGTAAAGGCGGTTAATTTAAATATAAGGCAGAATGCCTACAAATGTTAATTTAATTAACATTAATCTTGGTTCATACCTGAAGAAGGAATACAATAAATAATGTTAAACCAGCGTTGTAACATTTTTAAAAGGCTTCAACTGTCTAAAGCAATATTATGGTGTGTTTAAGTACTATAATAGCATTGTCGTTTACGTAAAGAATAAACGTAAGTTGGGTTTGATGTTACGCTGTATATAACGTTCTAATATTAGGAGCCATTCTCCCAGCCATCTCCAAAAACCTGCTTTAATATACGTTTCTTATTGTCAGATAAACCGGGCAAGACGAAACGAGGCAGTCATGATCAAGCAGCAGTCAAGTGAGGATGGGATCTCTTATCTTGAAACATGACTGGCGAATTGCTTTGTGGTAGGTAGGTTGAAGTCCTACAATAAATTTAACTTTTCGTTCTAACCAATATGCATTTAAGTAACATATATAGAAATAACGTTGTTATGGTTTAATATTATTAGAGTTTACAAAATCCAAAGCTTAACATCTTTAAAAGATCAGTATCAACGCCGTTTCACATTGATAAACATGATGTAGTTGTTAGTTGCAAAGAGATTTGAGATCTTATGCCTATTCTTATGGAGTTCATCCCGAAGTCTTAAAGTTTGTGGAATTCGTGGATTTTACTTGTTTCTGGTAATCACCAGAAATTTCCTATGGTTGAACGTTTGTATTCAAGAATCTTATAACATTTTTAATGCATGTTTATTTAAAACGTTCTAGAACATTTAGTGTTATAAAAGCTTTGTTAAAAGTAATGAGCTTTTAGCGCTTATTTCTTGTGAGTAACTTTAGGATACTTAACTACTTTTATCTCCTTATGCTGCAAAAATTTGATTTTCAAGATTAAATATTAGAACATCTTGTCATAGTTGTTAAAGGCAAATCTTAGTAGTTCAATTTTTTAGAAAGTATCTCAGTAATAAAACTTTGAAGTAAGAATTATGTTTTAAAAACTCACATGTAAAATTGTAAGGAACACAGATATGACTTTCATTTATGAATCATTGTTAATTCCGTTAATAATTTAAAGATCAAGGATTTGGTCATAGATTTAAAAGAGACTAATAATTATTTTGTCCTTTTCTGTGTAATGTAAAGACAATTCTTTTTACTAAACTTTACTATTAATACCTTAGGCTTATTGAATTTAACCTTTACATTTTTGTTTAAACGAAGAGCGAACTTAGACTCGATATAGATAAGTAATAATGAATTGAAGTTTTTTAAGAACTTCAAACTTGGAGATTTGTTTATGTACATATAATAGATATGTTCTTCATAATTTTTTTGTTTTGTTCAATAATGAAATTTATTAAACAGTTAATATATGTTCTTATGCGAATGTACATTTTTTATTGAGGTGATCTGGATGTACATGAGTGTTTATAGAAAAATGTTGAAACTTTCAGAGGTTTATTTAAATATTATTATCTTTTTTTATTATTATTTTGAGATGCAAACTGCTGTCTCCATTAGTATTATAATAACTTGTTTTTTATTTTAGGTTTATGTCAAATGCCAAAACGTATGGCTAAGCAAAAACTTTCACGGAAGATCTTGGGAAGATGGTGACTTGCCGTATAGTTGTCTGCATCATATTTTGGACCCTATATTTACCAGAACTTTGGCCAGTCATCATTGAAACCAGGACCATCGTCAAAAAATTGTCTCCTGTTATGAATCAAATACGCTTGAAGGAACAAGATCGTTTGTTGATGATTTTACAAGGAAAGTTTTTGGTTATATGTATTGGATATTTACAACTCAAGCTTGCAGATGTTGTACCCTGTAAGTGATTCACAATTGTAAATTCATGAAGTAAACTATTTATTGAACTTGAACATAAATAATAATAACTTTTAAAGGGAAGATAACACTTTTGTAAACATGTCAAAACGAAAAACAAAACAACTTCATACATCACGGTATTCTAGTTTTTTAATTTGAAGGCGCAGGTGTTTAGATTTTGATTTACAACACTCCCCTTCAAAATTTAAATAATTTATGAGTGAAAGAACCTATAGTTGCATAAGGATTCTTGTTAAGCTAGTCCTATTAAGTTCCTTATGTAATGAAGGCGGTTTCTTTCCAGCAACTTAGCCCATCAACTGCTTGATCCTTAGTCAGTATGTAGCTGATTTTCAATTGACCTTGTTGGACATAATCACGTAGATAGCATATCTCAAAATGCTTAGTGCTTTTGTGCAGTCGTGATTGTGTATCACTTTGATAGCATTTTGAATGTCGACATTGATTATTGGCGTTTCGGAGTTGCCAATAACTTTGGAAAATAATCTGTTTATCTACACAGCATGTTTGGATGCTCCATTGCACGCGACTAGTTCAGCTTCTATAGTAGACTAAGCAATATGTCCGTTTTGTCGGTTGCTCATCCATGAAATAGCAGCACCACTGTATTTGAACATTGCTTGTTGTAGAATTTCGATTAGCACTACTAGCAAAATCAGCATCGTTAAACATTTCTAACTGTTCATGGTTACAATGCTAGACGAGTTTGAGTTCTTTTGTACCTGCTAGATAGCATAGTATTTGCTTAATGCCAGACCAATCTTCTTCTGTTGGGTTAGATGCGAATTTAGCCTAGTAATTGACGCCAAACGTGATGTCAGAATAGGACGTGTGAGCTAGGTACATCAGACTTCCGAGGATTTTAGGGTAAGGAACTTGCGTTGGTTTGGAATTAGGATTTTGGCTTAAACTGCATTTCTTGATAGGGGATGATACGGGATTGCAGTTTAACATTCTATAATTAGTTAACATTCGTTTGATGTATCCCTTTGATCGATTGAGATTGATTCGTCCTGTTGATTAATCGAGAGACCGAAGTAACTGGTGCATTCACTTGTTACTTTGAAGTTGCTTTTTAATTTGTTTATGAACTTCAGAGTAATTTCATTCAAGGTTGATATGACCAGGCCGTCACCAACGTGGATTGAGACAAACAATCTTTGATTTTGGAATTCTCCAATAAATAGACACGGATCTGCATGACTTGGTTTTAAACCATATTTCGTCAATACTCGTGTGAATCTCATTCCAAAAGCTTGATTCAAACCATGCATGCTTTTCTTCAGTAAGCAGACTCTGTTGGTTTTGTCATAATATCCTTCGGGTTGTTCCATGTAGATTACTTCTTGAAGATCACCATATAAGAATGCGGTCATTAGATCGAATTGGTGCATAGAATGGCCTTGAACAGCAACAATACTAATTAGAGAGCGAATGGTATCAAGTTGAGCAACGGGACTGAACGTTTCTTTGTAGTCTATTCCATATCGTTGTGTAAAGCCCTTTGTGACAAGTCGATCTTTATAACGTTTAACGGTTCCATCGGTTTGGTATTTAATTCAAAAAACCCACTAATTTTTAATTATTTTGCGATCTTTTGGAGGCTTGAATAATAACTAGATATCGTTTTCAGCAAGTGATTTTATTTCGTTGGCCATTGCATGCTTCCACTGATCAGTTTCATCACCATTCATTGCTTTGTTGTAGTTAGTGGGTTCAACGTTAAATAGGTACTGAACCTCGTGTTCATGCACATCAGTATTCGATTCATCAAGCCTATGGCGAATCGATCGTTTAATCTTTGACCTATCGCGAAAAGACCTTTTAGTTTCGATTGGCTCTTCTTTTTCTTCTTCAGACTTGCTTTGCGATTAGTGATCGATTCCTTGTCATCAATTCTTGATTCAAAATCATCTACTTTGTTTTTGACTTGATTTGGAACAGATTTTGGATTATTTGATAAAGTTCAATTTAAAATCGTCTACCCTTGGAACTTTATGTCTTTCCAAATACGGATTGACTTGCGTGGTGGTATGTATACTTTGTAGCTATCGTTGTAGCCAATAAGTATACCTTTTTCGGATTTTGGATCCCATTTCTTGCGTAGTTGACCAGGAATGTGTACATAGTATTCAGTTCCAAAAACTTTGAGATGTTTAAACGTCACTTTACGATTAAACCAGAGTTCAAATGGGGTTTTGTCCTTTACTTGCGTTGGACCTGTACGGTTTAATACGTAGATAGCTGTATTACACGCTTCAGCTCAGAATCGTTCAGGCATGTCTTTAGCTTGTAGTATCGAGCAAGCGGCTTCACATATAGTTCGATTTTCACGTTTGGCGGATCCATTTTGTTACGGGGTATAGCTTGCGGTCATTTGAAATTGAATACTGTTGTTTTAGAGAAGCTTCTTATACTGTTCGTTGTTGTGTTCCGTACCACCATCGGACATCATAGAATTAATTACATGACCACTAGTTTTGGCAAACTGAGTAAAGATTCGGGTTTTCTCAACAACTTCCGATTTATGCTTGATGAAGTATAGAGTGTGAAATTTCAAGTAGTCATCTTTGAATTTGACATAGTATCGTGATCCATTTATAGATCACTCGGGCATTGGTCCACAAATATCAGTACTAATTATTTCACCAACTGGTAGAGCGTGCTGATCAAGATTTGTAACTTTTGCGATAATGTTTACCATAAATGCAGCCTTCACAAAATTCATGATCATTTTCAACTTTGATGCTTTCGGGATTTAGAAACTTGTTTACGTGGTTCTTGCTTTGGTGTGCGAATCGTTCGTGCCATAATTGAATTGCTGACCTTCGGTTGGCAGTAGGCTTTCGTATTCGGGCTTATTTTTCGAATTACATGATGGCTTCAAGATTTGTAGATTTAGTTTGTAGATACCCTCTAGTCTTGCCAATCATACAAGTTTCATCATTTGTTTTGAATGCGCAAAATTCTACCTTGAGGCTAATTTCATGACCTCTTCATTACTACACTACCAGATAAAATATTTCAGGTAACGTACCATGCATTGGTGATTGTGTCCTTGTAGGTTTTGTTTCCTACTTTGCAGCTAATCTTAATGTCACTTTTGGCAAATGTGTAAATAATTCTTGAATCGCCAAGTCGAATGTGGCCGGAAACGGCTAAGTGTTCAAGTTGTTGGAATGCTTTGCAGTTGTTGCATAAATGGCGAGATGTACCTGAGTCGAATATCCAACTATTTCGGATTCTCTCTTGTTCGGTTTCAGATTTGCTTGGACGTGTGTCACTGTCACTTGACATGTGGCATAATCTAGATTTAGTGAACGTAATTCAGCCGTAAATAGAGATAGATTATTGTCACAGTCTTCGGCGCCAACACTGATGTATAGGAAATATTCCCGGACTCTCATTTAGCCAATGAATCTATCGTGAAAGTTGATAGTTGTAGCATGTCTAACCAGGAATCCTCCAATAAGGAGATAGTTTTGAGTGAGCAAATCGTACAACCAGCTCAGAAAGATATCCTACTTGTATATGGAAACCTAACTGTTTCGATGATTATGCATGTTTTTCTAGTTGTAGGTCCCAATGATCCTCAAACTTATGAGGAGGCCAATAACGTTCACTGAAAAAATGCTATGGAAGAAGAATTGGAGGCACTGTCTGACCACAATACTTGGGAATTAGTATATAAGCCTGCGAGTTCTAATGCGGTCAAATGCAGGTGGGTTTACAAGTTAAAAAGAAGACCTTACGGCCGCTGAGTTAGACCTAAAAATAGACCACATTAATAATACAGCGGCCTTCCTTAATAGTGATTTAAATGAGATCATTTTTATGGAACAACCGAAAGGCCTTGTTTATGAACAAACGAGAAAAATTTCTGTAAGCTCAATAAGGCAATTTATTGCCTCAAGCAGGCAGCCCGTTGTTGAAATAATAAGATTCATTCGTTTCTTGTTTCTGAAAATTTCTCTAGATCTGAATATGATTCCTGTGTATATATTAAAAAATGTGATGGAAACTACTTGCTATTGGTTTACATGTAGACGATTTTTATTGTTTCTCTAATTCAAACGATGAAACTTGTTAGTTAAAATCAACAATTGCGGCATTGTTCAAGATGAGAGACTTGGGTGCAATTAAAGAATGGTTAGGTATGAAAGTTACTAGAGGTCAAAATAGGGGTACTATTAAATAGATCAAGAGTCTTATGTAAAAGACATCATTGATAAGTTTGGTATAAGTGTGTGCAACCCAGTTGTGACACCTCTGCGTGTGTCTCAAAAAATGTCAAAATCAGAAAATGCTCCACAAAACAATATTTTATCAGAAACTGATGCGTGTTCTAATGTATATAGCAGTATTTACACACCCTGACATTTGCCATGCTATTAGTTATTTGAGCCAACTTAATACTTGCAATGATAATCAGCATTTAATCGCCACTAAAAGAGTTATACAGTATTTATAGGGTTCTTCAAATGTAGGCCTGTGTTATCGTAAACGTAAATGCTTGTTGGAACCATATGCTGATGCAGATTTTGGTAATTGTGTGGTAGATTGAGCATTATACACTAGTTATGTTTTTAAATTCTGTGGTGCTGCTGTAAGTAGAAAGTATTGTGATAATAAAAAAAGCCAAGGCCATTAAAAAGTACATTATCGATGAACAAATCGTGTTCGATCACTATCTTGATACTTAATCAAATAAAGTGGTTATGGAGCATGGCCAAAACGGTATCTGTTCATATCTACATAAGATTTATTCCATATCATCATTAGATTTTTAGTCCTGGAACTGGTTAGATGTGTACCCTCATTGTTTCCTATTCTCAACTAACCTACACATTTACCTGAAATTTTAAGTCTGCATCTATCACTATCTGATCTGTCTACATCTACCTCCTCTTTCCTATCTCTGCTTGTCTATTCCATATACGACAAACAAAAATTGCTTTAAGCCATCAAGACGATAAAGAGGTACATTTTGTAAGCGACTTCGATACTTTACCCCCATGGTCAGTACCTAATAAAAGAACTTGAATCTGTTTGTGTAGTTGTACATCTAACATATAGTTCAATTATTATATCTTGTAGTGAGCATGTTTTTCTTTATAATGTTTTATATAATAATAAAAACTCCAAATGTATTCTTTATTTTATATTCTTTATAAAATTAATTAAATACTATAATGTAATTAACTCGTTAAATGATATTTTATATAAAAAATCGCCTTTATTAATTACATGTAGAATGTATAATATAATAAAGAAACCAAAAATTGTATTTGTTTTCTTATATTTCTCTAAATCAATTAAATACTGCATTGTCAAATGCTTCAACATTTTTGTCTAAAACGTTATACATGCATGTACTATAGATTATAATAAAAAATGTTAAAAATACAAATATTTTATTTCTTAATATAACATATCTATACAAGGGCCGATTTTTAAATCTAGGAAAGATCTTGGAAATCCAACCATTTGACGATAATTTTGAAACGTTTTTGCCTTAGTATTTTCTCAATAAGGTAAATATTTGGAACGTCGGCGGCTCTGCATTTCAGGCTTATGAAACTTCCCCTATATTGAATCACCATGTACATCAACAAGCAAATAAGTACTCGGATTTGCTCGAAACACTTTTTGTATATTTTAAACGTTTCTTTGCTCCAGTTTCCATTGAATCCCTTAGAAAAATACTTCTATAGTTTGATATGTGCACATAGTTTTGTCCACGGCGTAACGAGGTTTTCTAGTTGCCAGTTTTAATTTATTGTATATTTTCAGAAGCGTTTTTGCTGTCACATTTCTAGGTTTCATTTTAGTGGTGGAATGCACCGTATCCTTGCATTTTAATACAATTGAATCAATTATGTCACTCCGCCTCTATTCCCCTCTTCGACTACAAGCTTTATATATTTTGATTTTTATTGTTCTGTTTGTGCATTCTATAATAGCAGCCTTGATCATAGTGTTTATAGAATAATGATTAATATCGCCATATTCCTTCATCAACTTTGCAAATTGGACGTTATAAAATTCAGTACCATGATTGGTTTGAAGATTTTTTGGTAAAGGAGGTAGCAAACTTTTAATTGCTTCTAAAATCTCATGCATTGCAGATGTCACGTCATAGCTATTCTTAGATTTAAGCGGCCTCGCCCATAAATATTTCGAATAACGATCGATCACGAATAAAATACATTTATGGCCTTATTGTATTTCGAATATGGAATAAAATCCACAATATCAGCTTGGAATAAGTCGTGATAGGATTTGAAAATCGTTCCTTGATGTAGAAAACTTTTCCTACCTTCCCTGTGCAAATTGTCCACTAGTATTTCCTTATTATTATATTTCTTAACCATTTTTAGGTTTAGCAGAAGGATGAGGACGAAGAGGAGGAGGAAGGTTGGGCAGTTAAATTTTATATTGCTCCAGTAGTACAAACAGATGTCTTACAATGTCGACGTCCATCTTGTAAAACTGTAAATCGTATCTAGCAGGCGTCTTGATCCCTCCTAATTTCAAGTCATTGAAAATCAGCAAGTTCGTGTTTAAAACAACTTCATTCAAGGTACGAACGACCGATTGCAAAATATCTCAAATGAGCACGTTGTCACGGTGAATGGCTACAATTTCGGTAAAATTTTGAATTCATATAGAGTTTAGAAACGACGTCCTGTTTATCTTCAGCCTCGTCTATGTTGACAATTTTAGGCTTCGAGAGGCAAAGTTCTTGGGTTAGTCATCGACTATGGAGTCTTAAAACTCTAAGCTTTCTCGAAGAACGTTGCATCCAAATATCTTTTATTAACGGTATCTCAAACTTCCACGGGGTCATGCTAATTTATAATGTTTCGCGGCTTGATGTAAAATTTAAATTTCTTAGCTTGTTGCTCTGAAGATGCAGATGTCAAGGATATTTCCAATGCTTTGCATATGCGCAGCGTGAGTTCTTCGTTGTAAAATTTTAGGTTTACACCATTGTTTTTTTTTTTGGATCAGCAAAATTCACTTATCTAAAGTTGCAAGTTTTCTATTTTCACAGTTTCATCTAACACTAAGGCGTTTCGTTTATTAACCGCATCCATTCCGGCCACGGGATTCTATTTTCAATGTTGAAATCCTCTTCAAAAGTTAGTTTAAAACCTACACCTGAAGGGTGGAATTAGCAAATCCGGCGCCTCTAGCATACGATCTTTCAAATTTATCAATGACTATTTGATTCCTGAGACGATTCTTTAAGACGTATATTTGATTAGGCAATTAATTCTGCTTCCCTTAAGTCGGATATACTAGAAAGAAAATCGTTTTGATTCTGTAGGCTATTGCTACCTACTGAACGTTCCGCCAGCAACAAACGAAGCCGGTTCTCCAGCTTGCACGCTGAGTCCGCATGAATGTATTCGATATTATTAGAGTTGCCGAATTTCTTGTATTGTCAAATCCTGCTTGAATTACTCAATTGCTGTTCTTTCGAAAAATTCGACATACCAAAGCCTTTCTTTTCCTTCGTTATTTTGGATCGTATCTCCATGGGAATCGTTGGAATCACTGCTGCAGCCGCCTCTTGTCGATGCATGTGTAGAGGGAGTAGGTGTAGATATTGTAGTAATTATGGATGACGATGTTAAATTCGGTGCGATATCATTTTTGTAGTTGGGTGCTTTAAGCAAATCCTTGTGAAACAATTTATTATATGCATTGGTTTTCTTCAAAATATTGATGTAATTTTTTACATCTAGCTTGGAAGGATCAGCAGCAGGTTTTTTCTTGTTCGAAGGAATTTTCTTATAAGTTAACAATAGAAATAACCCCTCGGTAATAAGATGTTATTTATCTCTAATATTAATCGTGAATTTGTTGTCTGCAATAGTTAGCTCTGAATTACCCATAGATCATTTATTCGAAAGGCCGTCATTTTGAATACCAATTCCGGTACGTCTATGTTGGGTGCTCGCTTTGGATATCGGCACATTTTTAAAGTAAGACATCTGAGCCCTCGACAGCAGTTTCAGACTCCTGTTCCAGATAGTTCAGCTGAATATAATTAAATTTACTTGCAACAGCTTTAGTTTGGGTTTTTAACGGTTTTATTAATTGTGCTTTTTATTCCGTATTTTATCCGTGCTGAATTTTGATCTCGTTTAAAATCTAAATACTTTTTTTATGGTTTTAGTAGCCTTCACTACGGCTTGATTCAAATTTGTAGAACGTCATCGTCGCTGCAGACATTGTATTGATGAAAGTTTATTCGGATGTCATGCTTTTAAATACAAATGTCATGATTATAGCCTTTACCGGTAGTGACCCTCATTTATAGCTCTTTCTTTGTCTATCACTAAGAATCCGTATCAGGCGTTATCACCATCGCCACTTTTTTATGATACACGACACATCTTGAAACTTTTGAAGCTCATGTCGGTATTAATGTGCTCCAAATAGATATGCCTTAAGTTTATTTTTTCTTGCAAAAAAAACTATAATTAAATTTGTATTGTCACGAATAAGGTGCTTTGGTATTCTCTCAAACAATTGGTCGAGGTAAAATCCATGTACATTCTTATGAAGGCTCATTGAAAAATGGTCATAAATTGCGTTTTTCTTGTGACATTGAATGTCGTCGAAAATAAAAATCGAATTACTACTAGCATTTTTACTAAATTCTTAATAGCCTAGCCCCTTGATCGGTTTTAAAACCCAACTCAAAAATTTGTATTTTTATTGAATAAAGGTAAACGTTTTCAAATTACAGTCCGTTGGATGCCAGTAACAGGTTCAAAATCAGGTTTGCTTTATCGCACGCAGACGGCCCCGCACATGTATCTTATGCTGGATGGTAGAAGTTCCTCGTATTTTTTATATGCCCGAAAATAAGAACAAGAAGCATCCTGTTTGACTGTTAAATTCATATTTGTAACCGGTAGAGATTGTTTCTGTTTAATACCCTACATGTCAATTATTCACTAATCTGGTGCGTAGCAATTTCCATAAACAGGTTGTATTCGAATATAGAGTTGTGCAAAATTAAGCAGCAAGATTCGATTTCGAGACGTATATAAAAGTTAGAATTTTTAATACGTTTTTCTTGATGACTGCAATCGATCACGAGCGTGGGACAATTGCCAAACTGCTGATAGTCATTCAAACAGCGCAGAGCGCAATTGTTGTAATTTGCATCTGCATAATACTTTTCCGGAAATTTCGAATAGTCGTTATTGGCAAAGTCTGAATTCATATCTTGAAGTGGAAATTTTTGAGAATTAAGGTATAGTTTTAATGTCAGATTGGAATTGGGCAGTCGATTGCTTTGCATTGTTGTACTTTCCATGCTGAAGAGCAAACAAAATACACCCATTCGAATTCTTAATATGCCATATGCGAATTTTCGAAGCTGGAAAAAATGGCAACTTGTGAAGTTCCCAGCGACGAAAGTTAGATACAATTCTAGGATTTTTATGCAATTTATAGAATAAATTCAATTTTAATTCATTGTTAAGCTTTAAATGTGGAACCTCCCACCATATTTTAATAATTTTTAATGTTAATTCGTTCTTGTCACTCTTCTAACAATTGACATCGCTTTTAGATCTAATTCAAACAAGCTCTTGAAGCATGCTCACGAAGCCTCATTTTTAATTTTCGTAAAATTCAAGAATGTACTTTAAAGGCACGATGTACGAGAAGAGGCCTTCTTAAAAAGGTTAGTATTTGTATTTCCTCTGGAATTTTAAAAACTATTACTCAAACTGCCGTTTTGTAGATAATACAAAGCAAGACATTTTATTGTGCATGTTATATCAGACTGCTTACAAACGTCGACCATATGCGCGCTTTCCATTTTGTACTGTATTTTGTCGAACAAAAATAATAGTGTGTTGTTCGTTATCGTTTAAGGTATATTTTCGGCTTTCACTGAAAAGGTATCCTTCATATTAATGTAACTGTCGTAGGTTACGGTTACAGCATAGGAATTTTGAATTTCTAAAATGATCTGCATTCTGCGTGAAAGGCAAATACAAATAATAATCTTCCTTTGAAATTGTTTCAGCACCACTACTCCGCCATCCGCCGGTATACTAAAGTTTTAGATGCTTCGCCAGACCTTATTTCTGAATCCAGATAGAGAGATGTAAGCGCTAGCAAAATCTCTGGCCTTTAGTCAGTGTTGTTCTCAATGCTCCTAAAATTCCAAAACCTAACCTTCGGATTCTTGACAGTCTAGATTAGCGAATTGGGTTCGGAGCCACCACATGATTGAACATGTTGGACTCTAGGCTTTACAACAACTGCCGTGTACACCCAGTCTAGAACTTGGGGAGTAATCCCCCAACTCGTGCCAACCACTGGGAGTAACTGCCAGAGAGTAGCTATAGCTTTCTTTGTTGCCCTTTGCACATGTTTCCTTCTGTTTGGCTTATTATCAAGGATCACAGCTAAGTACTTATGCGCTGTTTTTAAAACAAGTGGTTTTCCATACAGGACTGAGGCTGTGAACTGTCTGATATTTATCCTTTTAATTAAAAGCACTATTTCTTTCTTTGCTAGCCGGAGTAAATTTATGCAGCTAGATAGGTTAGAGAATCTTAACGGATTTGAATTAACACATTGAAGGACACTCTAATATAAGAGGTTGCGCCTAATAACTCACTAGCAGATTTGTATTAATATTAAACAGAGAAAAAAATTGCTGTCTACAGGTTCCTAGGAACTTGAATAGGCCAATTTTGAAAAAATACACATATGACTATAGACGTCTGTGTCATATATAGACGTTCCACTTTCCATCAATATATATATATATATATATATATATATATATATATATATATATATATTTATATGAACAGAAAAATATCAACACTGTTTACATATGCCACATCTTGAAACATGGTGCAGGACAAAAAGGAAGCTTTTCTGCATATATTTCACCCCTGTTACTTTGTTTTCCTTCTCTTATTTTGTTTGAAACAATGCCTACATTTAAAAAATTTGCGCGATTTTTTATAATTGTCTGGAATAGCAATTTTTTCTTGAAAATGTTGGCGACTAACTTCAATTTTTGGATCCCTCTTTAAATTTTGAAATTTAACAAAAACTCTCTCTCCCATCAGCAGTACCTTCAATTTGTAGAAGACAATGTATCACAGTTTCTCTAAATTTGATGAATGTGTCTTTTATATTCCTATTGTCTATAATAAATAAGAGTTCCAGACTGCTATATCAAATAAGTGAAACAACACTTTTTTATACCATCGGGTAGTTTTTTGAGGTAGCTGTAGTATCTTAGCATCTGGTCACTTCTATCTATTCCAGACATGTCAGTCGTATTCATCTACTTCGCAAGGTTTCTGTTTTTCAACATCGTATCTGTTTTTTACAATGATTAGTCGTGTATATGCAGTTGTTATTATATGCACATCGCGCTTATCTTTTTATTTGCTGACGTATACATTAATATTTTGTTTTTTCTTCATACATGTTTGCCTGCACGAAGTCTTTTCTGGATAGCAATTGCTGGTTTACTTCTTCGGCTAGGTCTTAAGGTACCAGTAGAAAAAAGTTTATCGATGTCAGTCAACAATTCCAGTTCCTGACCCGTATGTTTCATCATGGCATCCCAAGTATATCCAGGTAATGTGTAATAATGAGCAGAATCTAGCCCATAAGTGGAATGACAACTTGAACGGAATTGTTCAAAAACTTCAGCCAACAACAATACGTCAGTTTATAGGTATAAATCTGAATATTGACCCATGTTTTGAATATTAAATGTTGTCCATACTCTCTGTGCATGCTCATACTGTTTATTAGAGATTGTCCTATTCTCCAATGTGTTAAAAAATTGCTGCTGGTTAGGTAAGCAAGTGTTATCAAATTTTCAAAGCTATCAATAAAATCATATGGATAAATACCTTTCCGAGTTAGTAGTTGAAACTTTTCAACAGCGGATGATTAGTTAAATATGAAGCAAGTGTGTCTAGGGAGGAACTCATTAAGCGGAAACTGTCAATAAAACGGAAGTTAACCAAGTTCTCAGGAATAAATTTGGTAAAGGAAATATATTTTTTTTAGATATAGGGAGTACCTTCGCACGGCCTTCTAAATTAATAGCAGTATCTTTGATGATAAAATGGCTGTCATAACCGCTTAAGTTGTGGAAAACGATAGGAATTGTTCGAAAGTCTTGATGATTTATATTACAATCCGAATGTGTATGCCCTCTATAGTTGTTAGTTGGTATAAAATGGTTATGATCATAAACCTTAATGTTATCTACTCTAAATGGTTTATCACAAATATAGCAGTGTGTTGCGGCTATGAAAGCAGCTTTCTGTTGTAGTGTTAACGGAGTCATATCATACGGACATATAAAAACGGTCTCAACATCTTCTGCAAACTGTTGTAGTTCCTCCGAAAACCACTTTATGCAGTCTTCACCACGTTATGACCGATAAAACGATAACGAGTCATCGTATTGGCATTTTACATAGAACCCAACACTGTATGGTATATGTTCTTGGAACATTTTACCGTCTCCTGTAGGCTTCAAAAGACACTCTAAATCTGCGTATACAGTGTGTACAGTATAAAATGCAGTACATGGGGATCTTGGAAACTGTAGGAGATACGATCTTGGTTAAATGGGACAAAAGTTGCATAATCATGGGGGGGTATCTCAGTTCGGTTTTCAAATTTCAAAAATTATTCATAGGTTACTATATAGAGGCAAAAAACACAAAATTGACGATTTCTTTATTTGCTCGTAGTTAGTCTACTAATTGAAATAGAATGTTCAAATTTAGTAGATCATGGTAATTCCCCATTGCGCTTCACATTTTCAACTTAGATTTTGTCTAGGGCATCTAGATTTTGCGTGACGATGTTCAACTTTTTATTTTTAAATAGCCGCCATATTGGATTTTTACATTTTTGAAATGCTGACAAAAAACCCTTTCCAAAGAGGATTTATTTATATAATTAAGTATGATGCATCGATGGATGTAATTATTATTTTGGTATGTATTGCCCTTTTGGTTTTCTTCTTATAAGTTGAAAACGACTGGAAATATTCATATTGTATAAAAACAATTATTTATATACGTAAGTATGCTGCATCGATGGGTGTAATTATCATTTGGGTATGTAGTGCCCTTTTGGTTTTCTTCTTATAACTTGAAAATGGATGGAGATATTCACATTGTATAAAGATAAAATCATACGTTTCAAAAATTTTGAACACAAAGTTATGGTTCCGTTTACTATACAGTGTACAGTATAAAATGCAGTACATGGGGATCTTGGAAACTGTAGGAGATACGATCTTGGTTAAATGGGACAAAAGTTGCATAATCATGAGGGTATCTCAGATCGGTTTTCAAATTTCAAAAATGTTTCATAGGTTACTAGATAGAGGCAAAAAACACAAAATTTGCTTGTAGTTAGTCTACTAATTCAAATAGAATGTTCAAATTTGGTACATCATGGTAATTCCCTATTGCGCTTCACATTTTCAACTTAGATTTTGTCTAGGGCATCTAGATTTTGCGTGACGATGTTCAACTTTTTATTTTTAAATAGCCGCCATATTGGATTTTTACATTTTTGAAATGCTGACAAAAAACCCTTTCCAAAGAGGTATAGCATGGCTATGTTTGATTGAATCAAAACACTAAAAATCACATAATTATGTTTTGGTCGTAGTAGGCTTTAATTTCCATTATGACAAAAGGAAACAATTGCTCTAAAAATTTTAAACTCAATTTTCAGTGGTAATAAAAACAGTAAAAAACGCAGAAAATTGAAAATAAATCTGTATTAATCAGAACTTACATAACTATGCATTAACAAAGAATAAATACAAACTAGCATCTATTCAATACAAAATATTATTTAAGCTGTTTTTAGTTGTCATTCATGTTCAGATAATTGCAAATTAACAATCAAGGAAAAAAATATAACAATAGTCAGCCACATGAATTCATTATTTATTTTAAATGTTCAAATAACCCCCATTTTGTTGAACACACAACCGACACCTTTTATAAACATCTTTACAAGATCGTCTTATCATAGTTGGAATTATTTTATTTACGGCTTCTTAGACTGCTTGTTGTAATTGGCCTACATTTGTTACGTGCCAAAGTGGCACTTTAACATTGTTATTAGGTTAGTTTGATATACGGGAGTTTCGCGACATAATTTCAAATACGCAGTGCGCGGGAATTTTAAATAGACTAGGCGGTACTTCCGTACGTCATAGTAGTGAGCTTGCGCAAATCGTGCAATGCTAGAGGGTTGGACCAATACTAGGCGAAGTGGTGGAAGTTTCCGGTTATTTCTCGAGAACGTGGCTTTTTACGGGGTATCGTCGAGTTAAGTGCTCGTTTTTGTCTCTGGTAACGTATCGTTAGGGTTACCTATGTAGTTCCTGCCTAATTATCTTTTGTTTGTCTACCTCATACCTTTTCCTGTCCAATCCCTACATAGGTAAGACATCTGCCGCCACCTAGGCATACCGATCTTCACGTCTGTGGATGAAGGCCTCATGTCTACCTTAGCTGGCCGGAGCTAATCCGTACGCATTTGAGAGCGTCGACGTGTCATCTCTAATTCCTCCGGGAGGAGCCTCGACTGGACTTGGCTAGAGGCCTACCCGAGCGCAACTTCGGGCGAAGGCAGGATTTCTGATGTAAGTAATCCTTTACTTAATTTGTGTGCTTTATTCTTTGTGTTTGAATTATGGAACTTTTCGTAGTATTACGCAATATCTGGCACGTCATTAGTAGTTGACCGCGCCCAAATCTGTTTAAGAATTAGCGCTGCCAACTGCTGATAGTGTATATTAAACCTCGCTTCCGGTGTTGCATTTATAGAGCTTTTTTATATGTAACCACGGCGCGAATGTAAGAATTTGGCTGTCCAACGTGTGTTTTTTAGGTGGTATGATTCCTGTATACCTATGGAATGTATAAATTAATGTTTAAACAAGCTTTTTCATCTAAATCATTTCAATAAATTTCATTATCTATGTTCACTAAGATATCTGTGAATTTTTAATTTCATGTTGGTATCTTGCGAAAATTCCCCAGAAATTTTCCGGAATTGACAGATAGCGCTTGTAATTGAAAACCGTCACTTTGTTATTGTGATATAAACCTTTTATCTAAAAAAATGCTAATCTATTTACCTTATTGTAATTTTAATGAAGTTCATAACTGCAGTTATCTGAAATATGTGTCAGTTATCTGAAAATGTGTGTTAGTGTCTATATAAAACTTCAAATTTTTACAAGGATGTATACTAACCCCACTTTTGCAAGTAAGTACAATAAATAAATATTTTAAGTAATTGCACGTCTTAAATACCGTTTATTATAACAATTATTTACCTTATCTCAGTTAAAATATAACCCTTGCTGTAAATAATAAAAAATAAAAAAAAAAAACGTTTAACCTAACGATTTGATCTCTAGAATATCTTTTGAGAATGCTACATTAATAGCCTCGTTTTATCTGTTAAAATAATACCTTACCTATGTGTTTCTCTATTTTGGAGGGTTTTTTTTTGTAACTTATCAAGGAGATATCCCTTGTTAAATACTAACCTTGTTCGCATATAGTTTTAAATGTGTTTCTTTAGTGTTTTGATTAATTAACGTTTTAACATTTGCATATTATTCTCTACCGGTGACGTTCCTAATAAGTTTTCACCGTTAAATACCGTATCGTACTAACTTAAAGTAGCTGTAACGTTTTTTTATTTTCTTATCTGCGTCAGAATCGCATATTTTATATATATCGTGTCTCGAATATTCTATTCAGGATGAATGTTTTACATTTAAAATCTCTCGAATTAATCTACGAGCTTGAGTGTAGGAATATTATTGCAGCTAGTAATCAAAACGATAGAAGATCTCAGCTCAGGGCCATTTTAGCCCAGTAAACGAAAGGCATTGCTATCTTAAAGAAACCCATTGGCGATTGGCCTCATAACGTATCTGAAATAAAACTTTCTTTGGACGATATATCTGGTATAATAAATAGAACAGATCCTGGTGTTAGTGATATCGAGTTAGGAAGATTGGCTTCGAGAATAACGCACGTCAAACAACGTATCGAATTATTATCCTTATATGACGACGACCAAGCAAGCCAAGCTAAACAAAGTTTGTTGTCCGAAGTATTATTACTTGAAGGGATTGTTCTTGACAAGCTTAATCCAAATGCAGATGCAGATATATCGTTACCCTTTTCAAATCTCGCACTCGCTTCACCCAAATCTGTAGGAAAATCTATACCGGTATACAAATGGGGTGTTACCTTTCAAGGGTTTGATTCGCAGGTCTCTTTATCGTCTTTTCTTGACAGGATTAATGATTTCAAAATCTCTCGCGGGTGTACAGACCAGGACCTATTTGTCTCAGCAGGTGACTTGTTTTCGGACTCTGCGTTAATATGGTACAGAAACATACGAGACCAAATTTCTACCTGGGAGGAGTTAGTTGCGTGTTTAAAACGAGATTTCCTACCTCACGGCTATATTAACGACCTTTGGAACGAAATACGTAACCGAACCCAAGGTCCTGACGAAAATGTTGCTTCTTTTATTACCTCATTAGAAGCTTTATATAGCAGACTCGACAAAAAACCTTCAGAATCCGAAATTATCGATCAGTTACTTAGAAATTTAAACCCCTATTTCTCTCAACGTTTGGCATTACAGCAAATCTCTTCGTTAGCCCACTTTAAAGACCTATGTCGTTCTCTTCAGGAAGTGAAGTCAAGAATTAACAAATATCGGGCCCCCCCAGAGAAACAATCTGGCCTTTTAGAACCTGATTTAGCTTGCCAAGCTCGAGCTTCCCATAAAGTATCTACCCTTAACGTTCCTTCTACCGTTACTAATAACGCACTTACTTGTTGGAACTGTAAGCGAAGTGGACATAACTATAATGTCTGCACATACCCTAGAAATATTTTTTGTTATGGTTGTGGTTGCTCAAATATCTACAAATCTAACTGCACCAACTGTAATCATAATGTATCGGAAACTCCCGTCGAGATATTTCAAATCAGGGTGTGAATATCTCAAGGATCCAAAATCGCCCTCATCACCAATCATTCAACGGACCCAGACGCCAATAAACTCATATCATAAAACTACTTCTAACGTTGTACCGTCATTAAATTTATCTAACAATAATACCGCTACTGTTAATGTACAAAATGCCTTAACTTCATTAGAGGAATTATGCTATACTACGCCAGCCGAGTGGTCTAAGTGGTTACAAACCGTCAATTCCTTTTATCATAAAAAAACTGCTGCCGTTTCACAACTTGTTAAAAAACCCTTCGATAATCGTCCACACTTATCTATCTCAATTGGTTCCTTAAATGTAGTTGCGTTATTGGATACAGGTTCTTCATGCTCCTTATAAATAACGAAGGTTTACATCAATTATCTAAACAAAATATCAAAATTCAAATTATTCCCGAAAAACTTCCATAAATTTGGCTGACGATAATCAAATACATGTAACCGGTTCCCTTAAGTTAAAAATTCGAGTAGAATCTCTTGAACGTGACGTTTTATTTTTGATTGTGCCTGCATTAGCTTATCCTTTTCTACTAGGGGTTGATTTCCGTAAACTTTTTAATCTGTCACTTTATTTCCAGGATTTTTCATGGCAAACCTCTCTTAAAACGAACTCCTGTGCATCTACAGGAATATCTAACAAAATCTCTCTTACTGATTCCCAAAATATAACTCTTAACGCTACAATCGACAAATTTCGCAAACTTAATACCTCCGAACTTGGTTGCGTTACAACTGCAACACACGTTATCTCTACAGGTGATGCCCTTCCCTTTAAGCAACGTCAATATCCCTTATCGCCTGCATTACAAAAGCATTTACATGCTGAAATAGACAAAATGTTAGAATCTGGTGTTATCTCTCCCTCAAATTCACCTTGGACGTCTCCCGTATTACCAGTTCGGAAGAAGAATGACGAATGGCGTGTCTGTTTTGACGGCAGGAAGTTGAATTCCGTGACTGTTTTTGACGCTTATCCTTTACCTAGAACAGACTCTATTTTAAGCCGGCTTCGTAACGCAAAATTTATCTCATCTATCGACCTTAGACAAGCTTTTTATCAGATACCTCTCGACCTATCTTCTCGTCAAAAAACTGCTTTTTGTGTTCCAGGCCGAGGTCTTTTCGAATATAATTTTTTGCCATTTGGTCTCTGTAACGCTCCACAAACTTTACAACGTACTATGGATCAAACGTTAGGTCCTATCTTACACCAGGAACGTGCCTTTGTATTTTTAGATGATATCTTAGTTATCTCAAGTTCTTTCGATGAACATATCGCTACATTAAATGAAGTTGCAGAACGCTTAAACGCAGCAGGTTTTAAGATAAACTGGGAAAAGTGTCAATTTTGTTGTTCGTCCCTCACATTTCTTGGTTTTATTATCGATGGGACTGGCCTACGAGCAGATCCTGCTAAAGTTGATGCTATTACTAAATTTAAAACACCTAAAACCGTTACCGAAATCAAACGTTTAATTGGAATGATTAGCTATTATCGCATCTTTCTACCCAATCTTTCAACTATATCTGCACCCATTACCGCTTTAATTAAAAATAAAAAGAAATCCCAAACTATCGAGTGGAATTTAGAATCCCAACAGGCTTTCGAACAAATTAAAACATTAATCACTTCAGCACCTATCTTAATCTCACCCAATTTCGATGAGAAGTTTTTTATACAAACCGATGCCTCATTTACTGGTTTAGGTGCAATGTTATTCCAGGTAAACAATGGTTTAGAACATCCAATCGCTTATGCGAGTCGTGCCTTAACTTCTGCCGAACAAGAATACTCTGCTACCGAACGAGAATTATTGGGCGTTATCTTTGGCATCGAGAAATTTAGAGAATATGTCGAAGATACACACTTTACCATAATCACTGATTGTGCAGCCCTCACGTGGCTTAATAACTTGAAACAACCCGCAGGTCGTTTGACAAGATGAAACTTGCGTATATCTCAATTCACTTTTGATGTTAGGCATAGGCCTGGCAAATTAAATATCGTACCTGATGCCTTATCTCGTGATGTCGTTTCTCTTAACCTTCCAAATTTAATTCTGGATACCTGGTACCTCAATATGATTAAAAAAGTTTCTGATAACCCCGACAAATTTCCTACCTTTCGGGTAACTAATAATAGACTATATAAATTTGTAGCTTCGTCCCCACATAAAATATCAAATATCCCTGAATGGAAACTTGTCGTGCCCACTGCAAATCGCAGTGAGGTGCTCAAATTATGTCACGATGATCCCATAGCTGCACACCTTGGTGTTACAAAAACTCTCGCTAAAATATCTGAATTATATTACTGGCCCACACTTAAGCAATCTGTTTGTCGCTATATTAAGAGCTGTAAAATTTGTGGCTCTCATAAGGGTTCACAAAACGCTCGCCCTGGTTTAATGGGTAACTTTAAGCGTGTATCTTATCCCTTTCAATTAATATCGCTTGACTTATTAGGACCTCTCCCTCGATCGAAAAGAGGTAATCAATATCTTTTAGTGGTTACCGATTGGTTTTCTAAATTTGTTATGGTGCAACCCTTATGTAAAGCTACTTCCGCTGCTATAATTAAATTCCTAGAACAAAACGTCTTTCTTATCTTTGGTGTCCCCCAGATTATTCTTTGTGACAATGGTGCACAATTTATCTCTAAAGATCTTCAGAATTTCGTTAAAAGTTACAAAGTACAAAAAATTTGGTTTAACGCAAAATATCACCCCCAAGTAAACCCTACCGAGAGAGTAAATAGAGTTTTAATTACCGCTATCTCTTCCTATATTGATTCAGACCATACTACATGGGATGAACATATCTTTGAAATTGCTCAAGCTTTGCGTACATCTAAACACGAAGCAACCCAATTCACTCCGTCATTTCTTGTTTTTGGAAGATATACCCCAATCGATGGGAGTTACTATGGTTTAGTGCCTGACGATACTAACGTAATTGAATTTGACGATAAAGTACGTTGGGACAAAGACCAACAGTCATTGCCTTCTATCTTTAACGACGTTAGAAAAAATTTGTTAAAAGCTTACGAAAAGAGCAAGGACCATTATAACTTACGTAAACGAAATATTTCCTTCGCCTTGGGCGAACAAGTTTGGAAAAAGAATTATGTCTTATCGGATGCATCTAAGAAATTTTCTTCAAAATTAGCCCCTAAATTCATTCTTTATAAGGTCACTCGTGTCATTAGTCCCCTTATCTACGAACTTCAGGATGCTGAAGGAAAACGCCAAGGCAGGTGGCATATTAAAGACCTTAAGCCATTCTCTGCTGACCCAAATGCTACTTAGGTTTTTCATGTTCCATGCTCCTCACTATTTACCTAATATTTTTTTTGTTCTCACCATCAATTAGTTAACTTTAATTACTTATTCCTTCTCTTATACACCTACGTTTTATACGTTTAACTCATTTACCTTAAACCCTTTCCTTTTGGTTGACTTTTCCTTGACCATACCGTTACTTATATATCACTTCATTCTCTACACCCCCCCAATATAACTCTGTCGTTTCATTTAATTAACCCTTCAACTTTTCCTACTACATACTGTTCAGTCTTTAGTATTTCTCTTATATGGTTTAATTGTGTGGTAATTGTCGTAACTTTGGTTGAAATAACTCATTGAATTTTTATGATTGGTTTTAGCTGATGTTGAGTGGATGATTTTTTTTCCTTGGACCAACATAGGAGTCATGACCTATGCCATTGTAAGAAATAGTTCATATTCGCAGTTGCAAAAACTAGGACTACCTATTCCGTGTGTTTTTCTTCTGAATTATTGCAGTCGCCTACATTATACTACATCATTATTTCTTTCTTTTTCTATTAAATCTACATAACTTATAAACATTTTTTTTCATTGTTTTTTATTGAACTTTGTGGTGAGGTGCTATTGCTTCTTAATGTTATCTTATTAAATTCTCGGTTGTTTTAACATATAGGGACAGTGTATCTGTATTTAACTGCTTATAATTGGGCTTTTGTGTGTGTTTAGGGTGCTACCGATTTGAAATACTACCTTAAAACAGTTTGTTTTGTGTGTTTGTATCTGTAATGATATCTTTAAGTTGTCGTGTCAACTTTTGTCTGATTTTCTTATCGTAGTCAATGTACTCGTTAGGAAAATGATCGCACTAGTTCTCTTGAGTGTCTAATGAATGTCAACATATGATATATCTTATCTTGTCGGATCAATATCGCAGGTAGTCCTTCAGACTGCGCTGTGTTTAACAGGGACAACTCTACCTTCTCTCGGACGCTTGTCCAAAAACTATACTTTTTTCTTAACCCGCTATCTCCGCTATGCCTTATTCTTCTTTCGGTGGACCTGTTCTTGTCCCGGAACACCCGTCTGCCACATAAGAATGATGTTCCCTCATTCTGAGCTACTGGCCACACTGGTTGGTTGAGTAGCGCTTTGCTATCCACCTTTTTCTCTGTCGCTTTTGCTCAATGCGAGCCCTTCCTCTACTTTCTTCTACCTGGAAGTGCCTCTAATGCATTCCAAAAAACCAACCTCCTTCTTTTTACCGTTCCTGTTTCTA
Organism: Platerodrilus igneus; assembly: GCA_036346225.1. Taxonomy (NCBI): domain Eukaryota; kingdom Metazoa; phylum Arthropoda; class Insecta; order Coleoptera; family Lycidae; genus Platerodrilus; species Platerodrilus igneus. The sequence continues at coordinate 357,477 of JARFIW010000916.1, read as the reverse complement.
CTGCCTTTTCATTTCTGTTAGTCACCGTGTGGTTGCGCGGGAGGTTTTCACAGACACCTGGACCATGTCTCTGCGAATCTTTCGTGAGGTCATGCGGTGCCGCTGTCAGTGCATGGGCTCTGGCAGTGAAGGTATGTATGAGTGTGTGAATGTGTGAGTGCATGTGTTTATATCTATATGTCGATATATCGTGTGGGTATCGGGTGATTGTATCACCGATATCGATCAACGCCGGGTGCAGGAATGCACCCAAATGTCTTTGCCGGTCTCTCGTGCCGTTTATTGCAAACGGATCTGCTTCACAGGTTTTTCTTTTTAGAGGGCACGAGTCAATCCCATTTAAACGGCTCTACTGGAGCCACTCTATTGTTGTTATTCATTGTCTTGGGTAATAACCAGGCCAATATCTTTGTCTTCTTTATTATCTTTGACAATACCCTTAGTTTTAATATCGTTATCTTACTGATTACCTTTAATAATAACTTTAGTTTAGTCTCGTTATCTTACTGACTACCGTTAGTAATAATTTTGGTTTAATTTCTTGTTATCTTACCGACTACCGTTAGGAATGACTTCGAGTTATTTCGCGTTATCTTATCGGTTATCTTTAGTAATAACCTTTGTTTGAATTCATGTTACTTTACCTACTATCTCTTATAATCACTTTAGCTTAATATCGTGTTATCTTATCGAGTATCTCAAATAATAACTAAAGCTTAATACCGTTATCTTATTCATTACCTTTGAGGATAACAACTTAAGCTTAATATCATTATTTTATCTATTATCTTTAACATCAATTTGAGATCTTGTTTTATCTTTTTATCGTCCTAACGTGTGGTATATATGACCAGACGTGGGAATTATTTTTTTCTTCTAAAATTTAAGTGAAAAAGCTAACCCGATTTAGAAATGTAATTTGTTAGGTTAGTATATAAGGATTTAGTAGGTGGTACTTTTGGTAAATTTGTTGATTCACAACTATGTCATGGACAAGTTTTAAATATGCATCGTTGGTAAACCAAAGTACCAGTAACAAAATTTGCTAGAGTGCAGAGTGACTCACTCTATGAACATTTTAAATTTGGGCACTTCTTGTCAAAAGAAGAATAGTTTTGTTGCAACACTCATGTGTGTTTGCACATAAGAACTTTTATGTTAGCTTTAGTTAGATAGGTTTAGATAGTTTAGGCGACTTGTCGCACTCGTGTTAGTTTAAGTAGTGTTTCATGCTCCCCGACAAATTTGTGCTGTCGATAATTAGTGTAGTCAAAGACTATCGGGCTACCTATTCCGTTTCCTGGTACTTCGGTAGACGTGTTATCGGTCGAAAAAACCAGGTGGCGCCTTATATAAACATTTTGTAGGTTTTAAGTTAGGGTTTATGTAGGGTAGTTAGGACTTAGATTTTAAGCTGTTACTGTGCTAACAGACTTTTTCTTTTTTTTAAGTTTTTTCTTTTGTGGCTTTGTCGCGATTGTTACGTGCCAAAGTGGCACTTTAACATTGTTATTAGGTTAGTTTGATATACGGGAGTTTCGCGCCTTAATTTCAAATACGCAGTGCGCGGGAATTTTAAATAGACTAGGCGGTACTTCCGTACGTCATAGTAGTGAGCTTGCGCAAATCGTGCAATGCTAGAGGGTTGGACCAATACTAGGCGAAGTGGTGGAAGTTTCCGGTTCTCACTCGAGAACGTGGCTTTTTACGGGGTATCGTCGAGTTAAGTGCTCGTTTTTGTCTCTGGTAACGTATCGTTAGGGTTACCTATGTAGTCCCCTGCCTAATTATCTTTTGTTTGTCTACCTCATACCTTTTCCTGTCCAATCCCTACATAGGTAAGACATCTGCCGCCACCTAGGCATACCGATCTTCACGTCTGTGGATGAAGGCTTCATGTCTACCTTAGCTGGCCGGAGCTAATCCGTACGCATTTGAGAGCGTCGACGTGTCATCTCTAATTTCTCCGGGAGGAGCCCCGACTGGACTTGGCTAGAGGCCTACCCGAGCGCAACTTCGGGCGAAGGCAGGATTTCTGATGTAAGTAATCCTTTACTTAATTTGTGTGCTTTATTCTTTGTGTTTGAATTATGGAACTTTTCGTAGTATTACGCAATATCTGGCACGTCATTAGTAGTTGACCGCGCCCAAATCTGTATAAGAATTAGCGCTGCCAACTGCTGATAGTGTATATTAAACCTCGCTTCCGGTGTTGCATTTATAGAGCTTTTTTATATGTAACCACGGCGCGAATGTAAGACATTATCATACGTTTTTGAGTACACACGACTTTTTAAATGGCCCCATATAGAGAAATCTAGAGGAGTTAAATCCGGTAATCTCGCCAGCCACTTAATTGGTCCCCGATTTCCAATCCAGTTTTCATTATAGTCAGAATTAAAAAATGTGTAATAATCAGAGCATTGTGGGGTGGAGCGCCATCATTTTGAAAAATCATATTTTGCAAAGTAGCGAGTGGAAGCTCCATTAGTCTATCTGCCACATTTCCCTGCAATAAATCTAAGTATCTCGCAGAGTTTAAATTTGCATAATAAAAAAACGGACCTATAATGTACCTTCCAATGATACCAATCCAGACGTTGAATCCCCATTTAACTTGATGTCTAACTTGGCGGTTCAAATGTGGATTTTCATCTGACCAAAAAATTGTATTTTTGCGGTTGAACATACCATAATTGGTAAATCGACTTTCGTCAGACCACAAAATTGTATATGCAAAATTTGAATTTTCGTTGCACTTTCTGATGTACCAAGCACAAAATTCCATTCTTCGAATTTGATCTTCAGTACGCAATCCCTGACATGGTCGTTCATGATATGGATGGTACTTGAAACGTTTTAAAATAGCTCTTATCGTAGAATGAGCAACACCTGTTATATTCTGAATTTGTCTAAGAGAAGTACGAGGATTTTCGACAACTGTTTGTAAAACGCTGTTTTCATTATCTTTTTTAATTTGTCTATTTCTCTTAGACAAGCCAAAACTACCATAAAATATTAAATTATTTTGTAATCTCCGAAACATACATCTGTTTGGTTGATGTTTTTCTGGGTATTTATTTAAATACAATTCAGCGGCTTTAACATCATTCCTTCCAGAAAGAATAAAACATTCTAACATTTGATATTTATCACGGTTAGTAAAGCAATCCATTTCAAGCGCAAATGCTTTGCTTAAATTTCTATGTAAATTAATTAACTTTTTTTAAACTGCAATACTTGAAACATAAAATAAAGGACAAACTTTGAGGGTTCTCAGATGTTGAGCAATTGTTTCTCTTTGTCATAATGGAAATTAATCCCTACTACGACCAAAACATAATTATGTGATTTTTAGTGTTTTGATTCAATCAAACATAGCCATGCTATACCTCTTTGGAAAGGGTTTTTTGTCAGCATTTCAAAAATGTAAAAATCCAATATGGCGGCTATTTAAAAATAAAAAGTTGAACATCGTCACGCAAAATCTAGATGCCCTAGACAAAATCTAAGTTGAAAATGTGAAGCGCAATAGGGAATTACCATGATGTACCAAATTTGAACATTCTATTTGAATTAGTAGACTAACTACAAGCAAATTTTGTGTTTTTTGCCTCTATCTAGTAACCTATGAAACATTTTTGAAATTTGAAAACCGATCTGAGATACCCTCATGATTATGCAACTTTTGTCCCATTTAACCAAGATCGTATCTCCTACAGTTTCCAAGATCCCCATGTACTGCATTTTATACTGTACACTGTATAGTAAACGGAACCATAACTTTGTGTTCAAAATTTTTGAAACGTATGATTTTATCTTTATACAATGTGAATATCTCCATCCATTTTCAAGTTATAAGAAGAAAACCAAAAGGGCACTACATACCCAAATGATAATTACACCCATCGATGCAGCATACTTACGTATATAAATAATTGTTTTTATACAATATGAATATTTCCAGTCGTTTTCAAGTTATAAGAAGAAAATCAAAAGGGCAATACATACCAAAATAATAATTACATCCATCGATGCATCATACTTAATTATATAAATAAATGTCTTTACACAATGTGAATATCTCCATCAGTTTTCAAGTTACAAAAAGAAAACTGATAAATTGTCGAAAAGTTATATAGAATACCTTGAGGTACAAACTCAAAAACAACACCAATCAACGTGTCGCATCCAATATCGCGATAAAAGTTTTTACAAATCTAATGTATGTCTATCGGTTCTCGAGTTGTCTTATATACCAACTTTTGAACATTTTGGTCTAAAAAGCAGTTTATCTCGAAAACTATGCAAAATTTCGATAAAACTGAAAACATCTCCCTTTAATAAAACATGGTTCTGATTGGTCAACCTCGATCCATATAAAAATTCTCATAACAATATGAGTCGATTAGTGTCATCACAACTTAATTCTAATCTTTGAAAGAAACATTTTTGTGATCGTTGCCTCCACTATTTTACTACAAAGTTAAAATTAAATAAACATGTTGAAGATTGTAAAATGAAACAAATGGGGGTACCTCGATTGCCTACAGAAAATGATTAAATCATACGTTTTAAAAATTTCAAAAACAAAGTTATGGTTTCGTTTACTATATACGCAGATTTAGAGATGGTAAAAAGTTCCAAGAACATATACCATCCAGTGTTGGGTACTATGTAAAATGCCAATACGATGACTCGTTATCGTTTTATTGGTCATATCGTGGTGAGGACTGCATAAAGTGGTTTTCGGAGGAACTATAACAGTTTGCAGAAGATGTTGAGACCGTTTTTATATGTCCGTATGATATGACTCCGTTAACACTACAACAGGAAGCTGCTTTCATAGCCGCAACACACTGCTATATTTGTGATAAACCATTTAGAGTAGATAACATGATAACATCATAACCATTTTATACCAACTAACAACTATAGAGGGCATGCACATTCGGATTGTAATATAAATCATCAAGACTTTCGAACAATTCTTATCGTTTTCCACAACTTAAGCGGTTATGACAGCCATTTTATCATCAAAGATATTGCTATTAATTTAGATGGCCGTGTGAAGGTACTCTCTATATCTAAAGAAAAATATATTTCCTTTACTAAATTTATTCCTGAGAACTTGGTTAACTTCCGTTTTATAGACAGTTTCCGCTTCATGAGTTCCTCCCTAGACACACTTGCTTCATATTTAACTAATCATTCGCTGTTGAAAAGTTGCAACCACTAACTCAGAAAGGTATTTATCCATATGTTTTTATTGATAGCTTTGAAAAAATTGATGACACTTGCTTACCTAACCAGCAGCAATTTTTTAACACATTGGAGGATAGGACAATCTCTAATAAACATTATGAGCATGCACAGAGAGTATGGACAACATTTAATATTCAAAACTTGGGTCAATATTCAGATTTATACCTAGAAACTGACGTATTGTTGTTGGCTGAAGTTTTTGAACAAACCCGTTCAAGTTGTCATTCCACTTACGGCCTAGATCCTGATCATTATTACACATTACCTGGATATACTCGGGATGCCATGTTGAAACATACGAGTCAGGAACGTGAATTGTTGACTGATATCGATAAACTTTTGTTCATCGAGAAAGGTGTACGAAGTGGACTTAGCCAGGTATGTGCAGAACGATGTGTTACAGCTAACAATAAATATCTACCCACTTACGATTTATCCAAACCTGATGAATATCTAATGTATTTTGATGTAAATAACCAGTGCGGGTGGGCTATGAGTTAACCTCTTTCATATGGTGACTTCGAATGGATCGATACCAATATTGATATAATCTCAATTCCTGATAATTGTTCCGAGGGCTATATCTTAGAGGTCGATTTGGAGTATCCTGAATCCATTCACGACCGACATATGGATATTCCCATCTGTCCAGAGCACATTGACCCAATGACTGGAAAACCACCTGTTGCGAGAACCCAAAACATCAAATTAACGGCCACGTTGAATTCTAAGCAAAAATATGTGATCCATTACAGGAGTTTAAAACAGGCGTTGGCAAATGTGCTTAAATTAAAAGCTATTCACAGGGTACTTAAATTTAAACAAAGCTGTTGGCTAAAATCATATATTGATTTAAATACAGATCTCAGAAAGCAAGCTAGGAACGAGTTTGAAAAAAATTTGTTCAAATTGATGAACAACGCTGTTTTTGGTAAAACAATGGAGAACAAGCGAAATCATTGTAATGTTAAGCTCGTTCATAATTGGGATGATAGGTATGGTGCCGAAACTCGTCTATCCAATCCTCTGTTTAAGAATCTTACAGTTTTTGATGAAAATCTTGTTTTGGTAGAATTAAATAAATCAGAAATAAATTTTAATAAACCGATACACATAGGCATGTGTGTCTTAGATTTATCCAAGCTCACGATCTATGATTTTCATTATGGCTACATGAGTACTACCTTTGGAAACGACTGCAGTGTTTTATATACGGATACTGATAGTCTTATTTACAAAATTATCAATCGCGATCCATATGGTGTTATAACGCGGGACTGGCATAAATATTTTGATACTTCCGACTATCCTATCCACAAGATAACGTCTATAAAATTCCTTTAGTCAATAAGGAACCTTTATCATGTCTTGAAGAAGACACAAACCAAGAAATTTACCCATTTCGCCTTCTGCAACAGGTTTAAATTCTCGAAGTCGGCTATGCCTAGTATTAGGTCGGTCTGCACCTACAAGTCTAGTACCATAAATATTTGTGCAAATTAGTAAAAAATTCATTACATCATTATTCCATATTTGTCGGAAAATATCTATTGGGGCATATTGTCTATCCCATCAATTTGCATACCACTTTGAGTAACTTTAAAGTTAAAATTAAGAATATTAGCCTGTATCTCCTCCCAGATATTTCCATCGTCATTATTTTCTGAATTAACACTTTCCTTTTAATCATTATCAAGGTTATCCTCATTATTCTCTTCCATAACACTTTCAACATCTTCTTTGCTTTACCCGAGTTATGTATCCCCCAATTACCTATATATATTGATGTATTGAATCTAATATGAATTATTAGAAATTATTAAGTAAAAGTATAAGTTCAATGCAACATTGTAACACAAGGATAACCCAGAGAGGTTATCGACAGTTCATGAGAACGGAATGCAGCTGTGCATCCGTGAGGGCAGTGATACTGCAGGTGGCAGGTCACAGGCGGTCAACAGACCGCAATTACTTAGAATTAAGTTGTTACATTGTATTAAAGTGTACAATTAAAGAGAAATGCAGACATGAGATCTGCAAGTTCTCACAGCCGTGTGAGGAGCAGGTTATTATAAAAGGCCCGGGAGCTCAATGCCCGGCAGTCAGTCTCCAAACTCCATACTTCGTTGTTTGAGCTACTCACTAGTACAATAATTATTTTAGTATTATGTACAAGTTATCCAAATTTTAACTAATAAAAATATTGTTAAAGTTTCAAAATGTTTTTAAAAAACCAGCTCCAAAGGCCCGGACTTTAACTGGCGCAGTCGTAACGGATGTCAAAAGGGCACTGAAAATCCAAAAATCGGAAGATTGGTGACCAAGAATTTTTATTCGAAATTTTGGCAGAACCCAAACCAAGTTGGAGGAAGAACAAGCATCGTCTAAATCCAGCAACAAACCAAGTTGGACAAGGAACAAGAATCGTCTAAGGCCAACAAAACAAACCAAGGTGGACAAGATACAGAATCGATCGAACCCACCAAAGAAACAGATGAAATTAATGTAAGTTTATTTCCATAATTTTCTTTTAACCAAATTATAATTGATATATGCTAGTATTATTTTATTGATCATTGTTTTATGTATTTTATATTATGAATATTTTTGAAAATAGTTCAAAGTGAATTATTTTCAAAACGAGACTGTATAACATTTTATGAAACTTGAATGTTAAAAAGCAAATGAGACTTGATTATTTACAAAGAGATATTTTTTCTTTAAAAAAGCAAATAAGAATTGAATTTAAAAAGAGATTTTCTTTTTAAAAGTAAATGAGAATTAATATTAAGAGATCCTTACCATAATAAATAGAATGAACTCAAAATAATCCAAAAATAAACAGGCGCACATTCACTAACACCAAAATAAGAAACATCAATTACCGCGATTCAAACCCACGTTTCAATCCGATAAAATAAAAACACAGAACGCAATTCAATTTCAAAGCTAATTCGAACAAGCAGTACAGAACGTTTAATTAAACCATTGACCTCTATAATACTGAATAAATCACAAGAACATTCTGCATTAACTAAAAATACGGTAACTTAAAACCACCTAAGAAAACAAAGCTCGCATCTTTTATACACTTAGAACATCAGAGAAGTGCAATAACTTTCAACTTTCAGCTTAACAACGCAATATCATTATTAAAATCGCTTTCAGAATCCTTGCACAGTACTAAAGAAATAACTTTCAACTTTCAGTATAATTTCAATTTGCATCATACACGGGATAATAAAATCGACGCAGTTTCTACATTAATACCTACAATCCATAAAAGCGTGTACAATTGCAATAAAATCTAAACGTTTTTCAACTAAGTAACCAGCATTATAAAGTGCATTATTTCAATACGAAAATAGAATAACGCAAAACGCTCATAATTACAGTACGGGAGATTCAATTACAAGTTGTGAACACCGAGGTATTTAAAAATAAATAGACGTAACACTCTATGCAAGCAGTTAGCAATTACAGAAACAGACGTATCTAATTTCTATTAACACCTGTAAGTGTTAAGTACCTCAACAAGTATAATCATATGTACGCAATTATTACAAAGTAACGAACACTATATCTTTTAGTAGTTCATGCAAACAATAAAGTGCAGGAGAAATTAACCTCGAGTCATATTAATTACAAGTTGACAGAAGTTAAATAAAACAACGCTAAACGAGAATAAACCCATCCATTTCAGATTCCTTAAGAAAGATAAATTAAAAGCTGCATAAAAACAATTAATCCAAGACTACGGTAATTAAATTCAACATTATTGAATACAAATCTCGTGAATACATCACCGCATTGTGTAATTAAATATAAATAAACAACGACTACGATTTTAAAAATAACTCGACGCAATATAAACTTAAAATTAATAAATCTAATACTACAAGTACGAAATTAATCTCAAATTCTTACCAAATTTTATCCACCCAATCCAAACTGAAAATTAACCATTCCTAACTAAAAAATAACGCCGAAAAATAACGAAATAAACATCAACCTTTACCAAATCTTTATGTACCTAATCTAATTGAAAAATTAACAAACCAAAACCAAAGTTAACGTTTCAAATAGCTAAATCTACATCAATTTTTACGAAACTCTAAGTTATCCAATCTAAAAAGGAAAATTTAAAAAACCAAAGCAAAAATAACGTCATAAAAAGGAAAATCATCCCCAATTTTTACAAAATTCAAAATTACTTAATCCAAAAGAAAAATTAATACATCCAAAGCATAATAAACGCTACAAATAACAGAACCAACCCCAATTTCTACAAAATTTGAAATTTTACAACCCAAACGGAAAATTAATAAATCCGAAGCAAAAGTAACCATACAAATAACGAAATAAAGCTTAATTAAAAAAAAATAATTTTTTTTTTGAAATTTTCCAAAAATCGAAAACAACCCTTAACCAACATGAGTAACACAGACTTACGTCTCTATTTAGAGACAATTCAGACGTTTGATGGCACGCAGGCCCATCTCTTGAATTTCATTGAAGCATGTGAAATGTTCCTAAAAACCTTTTACAAACCCGGAGATGACGCAAGAAATTCATTGCTTATACGCTTAGTAATAAGTAAACTAGCCGGAAGGGCACTAACCTTAATCGCCAGTAGGGACGACTTATCGGAATGGGACCAGTTTAAACAGCTACTAATTGCATATTTTGGAGACCAACGTAATATAAAATGCCTGGTACGAGACCTAATAAACCTTAGAATGGAACACAATCAATCCCCTACCAATTCGGAATGAAATGCCAAGACGTGAGAAGTTTAATTTTAACAAAATTAAAATCGAAGAACCCGATCAAAACGTTAGACATTTAAAACAAAATGTACAACGAAATGGCACTAGACACAAACATAAACGCTTTACCTGAACGACTATCGGATAAAATCAGATTCCAACGACCCCAAAATCTAGAAGAAGCTATGAGCCTAGTAATAGAAGAAGAAAATGTAATGTATTACCGCAACAGACTATACAATCCCAACGCGAATAAAAGTTATTCACCAACAAAACTATACAAGCTACAAGACAAACAATCCCTCAACAAAATTCACACCCTTTAACGCACAAACAAATCAACCGCGAAGTAACAACCCAAGTTTTAACAATACCAATTTTAATAATCAATTTAAAAATTTTTCAAGACCAACATTCAACCCAACTTTTACGAAACCCGCATTCCAACCGAGATTTAATCAAAACCTAAACCAACCAAGACCAGCATTCAACGCAAACCCCAATAGAAATACACCAATGACTAATACTCATAACAACCCCAACAATTACTACAAACCAACACCAATGGACACCTCATCTGGTAACACCAGACAAAACACAAAAATAACACATATCCGACCAAACCCTCATCAGAAACGTAATTTTACATCGGAAGAATTATTTCATCAAGAAATAGAAAAATTTGACACTGACCAGAATAATGACATTGAGACACCTACGAACAATGAAACAAACCATGCAGAAACTTACGAACGTGACGAACAATACGAAACATACGAGGAGTATGATGAAGAAAACTCGAACTCAAATTTTCAAATGGACCCATACATAGACAACCAAACTTAATAAACTTAAACAACATAAATCACTTAGTATTACCATACATAGAAATACCCCACGCCAAATTCAAGCTATTAATTGACACCGGATCATCAAAAACATTAATTAGCCCCAGAACCGTACAAAAACACTATTTAGATTATGTAGAAAGAGAACCATTTAAAATTAAAACAGCTCATCAAACAACACTACACCAATTCGTAGCAAACATACCCTTACCGAGAACATTTAATGTTAAAATGAAACATAAATTTTGTGTATTCGAATTTAACGACAAATATGACGGATTAATAGGAATGGACCTTCTAAGAAAATTAGGAGCCAACATTGACATTAAAAATCGCTTATTAAGGACAAAATACGGAAAATCCCAATTAAATTTCAAAACACACAAGTTGAACAAAAATACACTATAGAACCCCGAACGGAAAGAAAAATAAAATCCCAGTAAAATCTAACAAAATTTAGGAATAATAAATCATATGACATTTCAACAAGGAGTAGAAACCCCAACTGCCTTAGTACAAATAAAAGATAACGTTGCAACCACAACAATATTAAATTCAAACGACGATCCCGTAGAATTATCATTGACAGACCCAATTAACATAGAAGAACTAAATTTTAACGAAATGGAAATAGACGAAAATTTAGAAAACGAATACAACCCAATAGAACATGACGAAATGTTAAGAGAAAATTTAACTAACATCCGCTTTAACACCGATATCAATCAAGAAGAAGAAAGAGCAATTAAGAACTTATGTTTTGAATACCAAATATTCCATTGTGAAGGAATACCATTAACATTCACCAACACAGTAAAACATAATATCGAGTTAACAGACAATAAACCAATTTTACAAAAGCATACAGACTACCTCATGCAAGCCAAGAAGAAGCTGACAGACAAGTAGCAGACTTATTAGACCAAGACATAATCCAGCACTCCAATTCACCATGGAGCAGCCCCGTGTTAATAGTACCCAAGAAAATAGACGCAACCGGAAAGAGAAAGTACAGAATGGTAATAGATTATAGAAAGTTAAATGAAAAAACGGTAGATGACAAATATCCACTACCAAATATAACCGAAATTTTAGATAAATTAGGCAAATGCCAATATTTTACAACATTAGACCTAGCATCAGGATACCATCAGGTAGAGATGGAAGAAAAAGACATATCAAAAACAGCCTTCAGCACACCTAGAGGACATTACGAGTACAAACGAATGCCATTTGGACTAAAGAACGCACCCGCTACTTTCCAGAGAGTCATGGACAATATACTACGAGGAATACACAATGAGAAATGCCTTGTATACCTTGACGACATCATAGTTTATTCCACATCACTGGTAGAACACATAGAAAGATTGAAGGAAGTATTCGAAAGACTTAGACAAGCACACTTCAAAGTACAATTAGACAAAAGTGAATTTTTACAAAAAGAAGTATCATTTTTAGGACATGTAATAACACCCCAAGGAGTAATGCCAAATCCAGACAAAACAAATGCAGTTCTAAATTACCCATTACCAAAAACAAACAAAGAAATTAAAGGATTTCTAGGACTTAGTGGTTACTACCGCAAATTCATTAAAGGTTACGCTCAGATAACCAAAACACCCGACAAACCATTTCAAAAACTTCATGCCGATACTCTAGTAGTAGAAGCGCAAAACTATCTAACAATTATAGACGCATTCACAAAAATAGGCCAAGCAATACCAATCACATCCAAAAATAGCATTGGCGTGACCCAAGGATTTTTACAATATTTCACATTTTACGGAACACCCGAATCAATCACTTTAGACAATGGTAGCGAATTTAAAAATGAGACAATACAAAACACGTTAGAACTTCACAAAATAAAAATTCATTTCATAACGGAAAACCACCCTGAATCAAACGGACTAATTGAACGATTACATTTAACCCTGTTAGAACAAATTCGATTATTAAGAATAAATTATAAAAAGGAACATATAACCAATTTAATGTCATACGCACTAATCGCCTATAATAACACTATTCACTCATCAACAAATTTTACACCCTTAGAATTAACATTAGGACATTCAGATTCACGAAATCCCTATGACATACACTACAATAAAGAAGTATATCAACAATATGCGAAAGATCACAAACAAAAACTAAAAATAACTTATGACAAGGTAAAAGATAAATTAGAAAACGATAAAGAACGTATCACCACAACCCGAAATAAAAATACCGACTCAAATAAATTTTCAATAGGACAAACCGTATATGAGAAAAACTTTCAAAGCAAGCGACATAAAACAGCACCCAGAAATTTAGGACCATTTAAAATTAAGAAAATATCAGATAAATAACAACCCCGGTATACTACCAATTAAATTAGGAAGTATACAAAATTACAATATTTACTCAAATAATATCAACCCTTACTTTAATGTAACAAATTTTAGTAACATTAAGATATTTTTAATAAAAATTCCAATAGTAGAAAGTAACAATTATCATTATTATCATTTATTTGCTTTTCCAACAAAGGTTACTAGCACATACCAAGTAATCATACCCAAAACCAAATTCCTATCCCTAAATGAACTGAGATATGGTTATACAAACGAAAAATGTACTGAAGTAACACCAAACCAATATTTATGTCAATCGATGACGACAACAACCATTAAAGAAGACAGCCCTTGTGAAGTACTACTATTAAAATTCTCAAATCATTACAAAAACTGTGAAACCAAACAAGTGCAAATAACTAATATGAAAATTCAAAAAGTTACAGATAACAAATGGATAGCCATTTTCCCAACAGAGGTAATAGCAACCATCCACTGCAACCAAGATGAAAATAACCAAGCATTAATCGGAAGCAAACTAATTACCCTCAAAGAAGATTGTTATGTGAAATTGAAAGATGAAGTTATCAGAGTTTATCAAGATCCCATAGCAACAAAGAAACTTGCAAACCTACCGGAACTACAGTTCAAGATACAACAAGAAGACGAAGAAATAAACAAGAAACCTATGAAGCTAGAGCATCTAGACTTAGACGATCTAAACCACGCCGTGAAATTAGTGGAAAGTTATAAAGAACAATTAAGTGAACTCAAAACGCCAAAGTTATATTATAATAATATAAGTGTTTGGACAATTGTATTGATCATTTTAATAATTTTTGTAATCATGTATGTATTATACAAAATGTACCTTAGATATAAGAATGAAGGAAACAGTTCTAGATTTAAGGAAACAAAGAGAAAAAAGGAAACAATAAGCATACCATTAGAAACAATGAATTTTAAATGAATTTAAATAATGTATTTTATGTATTTAAAAATTAAGAAAAACCTTAATTTTCATTTACGGTGGGAGGAGTTATGTATCCCCCAATTACCTATATATATTGATGTATTGAATCTAATATGAATTATTAGAAATTATTAAGTAAAAGTATAAGTTCAATGCAACATTGTAACACAAGGATAACCCAGAGAGGTTATCGACAGTTCATGAGAACGGAATGCAGCTGTGCATCCGTGAGGGCAGTGATACTGCAGGTGGCAGGTCACAGGCGGTCAACAGACCGCAATTACTTAGAATTAAGTTGTTACATTGTATTAAAGTGTACAATTAAAGAGAAATGCAGACATGAGATCTGCAAGTTCTCACAGCCGTGTGAGGAGCAGGTTATTATAAAAGGCCCGGGAGCTCAATGCCCGGCAGTCAGTCTCCAAACTCCATACTTCGTTGTTTGAGCTACTCACTAGTACAATAATTATTTTAGTATTATGTACAAGTTATCCAAATTTTAACTAATAAAAATATTGTTAAAGTTTCAAAATGTTTTTAAAAAACCAGCTCCAAAGGCCCGAACTTTAACTCCCGTCGCTCCTAGATCACTTTCAGGTGTACTGGGTGGTTCATACTTTGTGCCACCATTGAAGTCTCCATCATCCATCACTGTACGGATCGCTTTCTGATTCTCCTCCGATTCCATAGGAACTGAATTGTCTTCACACTCTTCAAAGCACCGTAAAAGAGTTTCTTTTTCACGAGGATACATAATTTATTATCACTGCAAATATTTGTTATTGCTAATTCCATGTAAAAGGTTTACATTAAATGTACTTTCTTGTAAATAAAATTGACAAACAACTCTCTAGAATATTTAACAGCACCGCCATATTTACTCAATTCGAACGAAACTGGCGAAAAAGCAACAAACCCGCATGTAAAAAGTGTTGCACATGATGAACCTCCACTACAAAATAGAGGTCTGTAGACTGCATACAGGACTATATTGGTGTGCTCAATGTGACACTTTAACAGAATATGTGTACTATTTCGACGTGTAGAAGCGTTGTGGTTTAAATATACGAATAATTTCTGGACGTCTATTAACGTCTCAATATGGAGGTGTCATGCCATGATCATGCATCATGGACGTCTATAGACGTCGGTATCCTTCAACGTATTAAAAGTTTCACACATTTGTAAATATGTAAATCATTTGTAAATCATGCATCATGGACGTCTATAGACGTCGGTATCCTTCAACGTATTAAAAGTTCCACACATTTGTAAATATGTGGAACATCCTGCGCGAGTAACTGAAGTTTAATCTATGTAAAAAGTTCTATAAAAGACTTTAACACCATTTTTGTATATATTTACAAACAAACGAGTTATATGAATTGATAGAATTGTTAAAAATATCCATCTTTGTCTGTAATTAGAAAAGAAAACAACATCAGTCATCTGTGACTGTGTCATTGAATTGATCTCATAAAAGTAGCTTGTATACGCGTAAACAGAATTTGTATTTTAATAGTGTTGCGATCCACTATTAGGCAACCCGTCAAACATACAAACGCCCGGGGCACAGCGTATTCTTCAGCATTCGAGAATCCTTCTACAAAGTTCTAGATAATGAGTCATATCTTAATGCAGGGTATATATAAGGCCGCTTATGAATGTAAGAGTCTAGTCTATTCTTGAATGTCTAATATAAATTATATCGTTGTAAAGTAAACGTAGTTGAGTTTTTAGAATATATACATAAATGATATGCTGTGTCTAATGTGCATGCAGCTTGCAGTATACATAAATAAATAGAAGTGTATAAACAAATAGTTGTGTTAGTGTGGTTATTGGACCTAGGGTAAAGAAGTTAGTTTAAGAAGATATTAGTGCTTGTAAATTCATTAGTGTAATAGTGCTTCATTGTTAAGTGGACTGAAAACATCTATAAATAAGGCATATACTGTTAATTAGACTTGTGAACAGTGAGTAATAAAGACCATTATTATTACTTGTTTTAAATTAAAGAAACGCGGTAGTAGTAGCGCGTTACACTGGTGTCAGGCATTTGTGGGGTATATAGTGATTAATTTAAAACACAAGTCTAAAGACATTTAAGTAGTTTGTATATGCCAGTGACAAGAAATCAAAGTAAAATGGAGGCAGACACTTTAATGAATTTCCTCGGATTTTAAATCCGGTATGGAGGAAAGGTCGGCTAAACTAGAATTGACACTTAGTGAAAATGCTGAGAAAATAGAGGAAAAGTTAAGTGAAAATACAGCCACGTTAGAACGAAGATTAATGGAAAGTTCCATTGCATTGAAAGAAGATTTCACTGAACAGGTAAAACAGTTGAGCAAAAGTTGGACAGTAAATTGATAAAATGGAAGAAGATGTGATGAGGCTGCAAGAACAAGTAATTTCACTAACAACGCGGCCACTTGAATTGCCAAGCCAAGTTGTTAATCAGAACATTCCAGAAATAAGAACCACGGAAAGAAGCGAGTTAATTCGGTCTAAATTTAAAGTAAAACCACCTACATTCGATGGTAAAACCCCTTGGCCCACATATTTGAAACAACTTGAAGCTGCTGCAATAGCCAACGGTTGGTGCAACAAAGAGAAGGCTATCTCCTTAATAGTGGCCCTACGGGGAGGCTCTTAACATCTTACAAACGATTCCCGATCACCAGCAGAATGATTACGGCCTCTTAACATCAAAGCTTGAGATGAGATATGGAGATGCTCACCTTCAACAGGTTTACCACGCACAAGTTAAGAACCGCTCGCAAAAGACAAGTGAAAGCCTGCAAGAATTGAAGCTGACATTGCCAGGTTAGTTAGATTGGCATACCCAACGGCACCAGACAGCTTCCTCGAACAACTTGCTGTCCAAACATTTGTGGATGGCGTTAAGGATGGCGAAATACAGCAAGCGCTAAGACTAGCACGGCCAAAATGTTAGATGATGCACTGGCCCATGCGCTTGAATTTGAAGCAGCTAAGCAGACATCACATAGGGTGAGTCACAAAGTTCGGTCTGCCTTAGAGGAACCTGGTCAAGCTCAGAACAGCATAGATGAAATAATCAACCGTGTGTTTGAAAAGCGAAAGGCGGAAAGGCTGAAAAGACTACGACCGCGGAGATGGCGTCTACGATGCTGGAGCTGCGGTGAAGTTGGCCATATGCAGAGACGCTGTACTCAACCAAAGAAACAACCGGTTGTGCCAAAGCTGGTCCATGTAAGAGGGCGAACTTCGACAGCACAGCGTAGTGCCCCGGAGATTATCATCCGTGCTGCATCGTCGGTGGAAAGTCTGGACAGCATTTATATCGATGGTAGAATTAATGGTAGGGTTGTCCGATTACTTGTGGATACAGGAGCGACAAGAACTATTGTGAGACCAGATTTGGTTGGTCGTGAAAAGTGCTACCTGTATCGGCGTGTCTCCGAACGGCAAGTGGTGAGAAGATTGGTACTCATGGAGAGACTGCCGTTATGTTGACAATTGGGGACAAATTAATTAATCATCGAGTGTTGGTGGCTGAAATTACAGAAGAAGTGATCTTGGGAATGGATCTCATGAGAGAATATGGGTTTCATGTAAACATGAAAGAAAATGTGCTTCGGATAGATGATGATGAGATTCCATTTCAAGGGACGAGTAACCAGACGATGCAAGTTCGAATGATTTGCGATATGAAAATACCGAGAAGGCGGAGATGATAGTAATGGGACGTCCGGATGGTACGCTCCGGGAAGGACAAGTATGCATGATGGAAGCAACTGAATCGGGGATGGGTCAGGAGGGACTTCTGATTGGAAGAACGCTGGTAAAGTCTCGAAATATGGTACCAGTAAGGGTGCTGAACATTAACCCTCATACAGTGACCCTGAAGAAAGGCATGATTGTGGGAAGTTGCATTCCAGTATGTCATATTAAACGTTGTATGGACGACACGAAAAATAAACCAACCAACGGTTGCTCACAGAAATTGCTGGATATGTTGATACCCTCGTGTCAAGGATTAAATGGCGATCAACTGGGCAAGGTAAAAGAACTGGTCGGACGATATCGAGGTGTGTTTGCACTGGATGATAGTGAGAAGGGAAGGACGAATGTTGTGCAACACAAGATCAATACTGGAGATGCGCAACCGATAAGACAACACCCAGGCGGCTTCCTTTGGCAAAACGTAAGGAAGCTGAGCAAATTATCACCGATATGGAAGAACAGGAGTGATTGAACCCTCGAATAGTCCATGGGCATCCCCGGTAGTGCTTGTCAAGAAAAGGACGGGTCGACAAGGTTTTGTGTAGACTACCGGCGGCTTAACAATGTGACAAAGAAAGACAGCTATCCTTTGCCCAGAATTGATGACACCTTAGATACTCTATCCGGATCTAAATGGTTTTCGACCTTGGACTTGAAAAGCGGATACTGGCAGGTAGGCTTGGAGCCAAACGATAAAGAAAAGACTGCGTTTACAATTGGAACTGGATTATGGCAGTTCAAGGTCATGCCATTTGGATTATGCAATGCTCCTGCTACTTTTGAACGATTGATGGAGTCGATACTGCGTGGACTGTCCTGGAAAACATGTCTGGTGTACCTAGACGACGTGATAGTGTTAGGCCGGTCTTTTGAAGAACACCTTAAAAACTTAGAGGAGATATTTCAAAGATTACGCGGGGCAAACCTTACATTGAGCCCCAAGAAGTGTCACCTATTTGGAAAAGAGGTGAAATACCTAGGACATGTCGTTTCAGAGACCGGAATAAGAGCTGACCCTGTCAAAATAAAAACGGTACAAGAGTGGCCTACACCAGCAGATATACACCAACTACGCAGTTTTCTAGGATTGTGCACATATTACCGACGTTTTATACTTGGGTTTGCGAACATTGCCAAACCGTTAACAAAATTAACCGAAGATGGACAAGAATATGATTGGAATGACGACTGCCACAGTGCATTCGAACAACTGAAACGGCTACTAGTTACAGCACCAATTTTGAGTTATCCACGGATGGAGGGAAAATTTGTGTTGGATACCGATGCCAGTAACACAGCTATAGGAGGCGTTCTTTCTCAAGTGCAGGACGGACAAGAAAAAGTTATTGGGTATTTCAGCAAGGTCTTGTCGCGGCCAGAAAGGAACTATTGTGTGACAAGAAGGGAGCTGTTGGCCGTCGTCAAATCCATAGAGCACTTTTATAAGTACTTATACGGCCGTAAATTCCTGTTGAGAACAGACCATGCTGCACTGAAATGGTTATTGCAGTTTCGAAATCCTGAAGGGCAAGTGGCAAGGTGGATAGAGCGGCTGCAGGAATATGACTTTGATACAGAACATCGTGTAGGAACTAGCCATCGGAATGCAGACGCTCTATCAAGGAGACCTTGTCCGATGGACTGCAATCATTGCTCCAAGATGGAAAGAAAATAAGTGTCATCCATAGAATGACGGTAACCGATGATACTTGGCAACTCGAAAGAATACGAGAAGACCAGGAGAATGACGCCGAATTGGGACGTATTATTGAGTGGAAAATAGAGGACAACGGCCAGCTTGGGAAGAAATTAGTATGTTAAGTAGGAGCCTGAAGGCATACTGGGCACAGTGGGACTCCTTGATGATAGAAAATAGAATCTTGAAACGACGCCTGGAATTTGAAGAGGGCACTGAGAGACTTCAAGTGATAGTGCCGAGAAGCAGAGTGCCGGAAGTGTTGCAGCACTTGCACGATGGTATTTCCGGAGGGCACTTTGGCGTGAAAAGAACTCTCGAGAGAGTGAGAGAAAGATTCTATTGGGTGAACTGCAAAGAAGATGTGAAGGAGTGGTGCCGGAAATGTGAATTGTGTGCCTCTGCAAATGGCCCGGTCTCAAAACGGAAAGCCCCAATGAGACAGTATAACGTGGGGAATCCTTTTGAAAGGGTAGCCATTGATATAGCTGGTCCGTTTCCTGAATCAGAGAAAGGGAATAAATACATCTTGGTTGCAATAGATTATTTTACCAAATGGCCGGAGGCATATGCTATACCTAACCAAGAAGCCGAGACGGTTGCAGATGTACTAGTGAGGAGTTGTTTTGTCGCTTTGGAGTTCCGTTGGAATTACACTCCGATCAAGGTCGGAACTTCGAATCAGCGTTGTTTCAAAACGTCTGCAAGCATCTTGGAATCAGGAAAACTAGAACCACGCCACTTCATCCTCAATCGGATGGAATGGTTGAAAGAATGAACAGAACGTTAGGAAAGTACCTGGCCACAGTTGTCTCTGAACATCACCGGGACTGGGACCAATATCTACATTTGTTCCTACTGGCGTACCGATCTTCGGTACATGACAGCACAGGATACTCGCCCGCTTGCGTAATGCTAGGACGTGAATTGCGGCTACCATGTGATCTTCAGTTTGGATTTAAACCTGGAGAAGAGATCGCAGGTGAAGATTACGTTAGTAAGCTTCGTGAAAGATCAAATAGTATTCACGAAAACGTCCGAAAGAATATACAGGCAGCAAGCGATCGAATGAAATCACAATATGACACGAGAGCACAAGAAGGTGGTTATCAACCTGGAGATTTAGTGGGTTGTACAATCCACAAAGAAAACGTGGATTGTCGCCAAAACTACAAAGACAATGGGAAGGGCCGTACGAAGTGTTAAAAGGATTAATGATGTAGTGTACCGGATCAGAAGATCCCTCGTGGTAAACCGAAAGTGGTACACTTTGACCGTTTAACACCCTACACTGGCAACAACCAGGAAGACTCAAATAATGATAATAGTGTTCGGCAAGTTATTAATCATGAGCCAAATGCAGATTTTGAGAGCTTTATGGCGGCGTATGGTGGTTCCGCTAAAGCGAGATTTGGCGTTGTTGTTGAAAAACAGCAAGATCTGTTTAGAGCACCAGAAGAGTATTCCTTGCACATTGCGTAGCTCAAGATTTGGCAATGTCAAGGGAATAGCTGTTGTTTTCAAGAAAAAGTTTGGATGTGGATGAATTAGTACAACAGCAGCCAACTGTAGGAAAATCTTTGGTTCTTCAAGATAAAAATCGTTATGTTTACTATCTGGTCACCAAAAATTCTTCATGGCAGAGACCTAGTTATGGACATCTATGGGAGGCTTTGCTAAATCTTAAGGCGCAGATGATGGAAAATGGAGTAACGAGACTAGCGGTGCCCAAGCTGGGCTGTGGACTGGATCGCTTGGATTGGAGGATAGTCCGAAATATGCTAGAAGTAGTTTTCCAGGAACCAACGTCCAGGTTCTTGTTTGTTGTTATCAACCGGTTGCCTACCAAGACCATGAAAAGAGTGTTGACTGTTACTTCCAACGACGCGGTGGATGCACCAGAGGAGATAGCTGCCGATACCGTCACCAGTCATCGAATTGGCGTCAAGATGGATTTACAGTTACGAGACGTAACGGTTTTAAAGAGGGGCAGTGTTGCGATCCACTATTAGGCAACCCGTCAAACATACAAACGCCCGGGGCACAGCGTATTCTTCAGCATTCGAGAATCCTTCTACAAAGTTCTAGATAATGAGTCATATCTTAATGCAGGGTATATATAAGGCCGCTTATGAATGTAAGAGTCTAGTCTATTCTTGAATGTCTAATATAAATTATATCGTTGTAAAGTAAACGTAGTTGAGTTTTAGAATATATACATAAATGATATGCTGTGTCTAATGTGCATGCAGCTTGCAGTATACATAAATAAATAGAAGTGTATAAACAAATAGTTGTGTTAGTGTGGTTATTGGACCTAGGGTAAAGAAGTTAGTTTAAGAAGATATTAGTGCTTGTAAATTCATTAGTGTAATAGTGCTTCATTGTTAATTGGACTGAAAACATCTATAAATAAGGCATATACTGTTAATTAGACTTGTGAACAGTGAGTAATAAAGACCATTATTATTACTTGTTTTAAATTAAAGAAACGCGGTAGTAGTAGCGCGTTACAATAGTAACAGTTACATATTAAACGCATTCAATTTAGGACACCCTGTACAATCAATATGTATAAATAGCCACATCTGTTATCGTTCGGGTGGGCGGTGTCTGGCTTTTTAGACAATGTATGTAGACCTAGCTCTATTATGCTTAATATGCACAAGCAAAACAATTAAAAAGTTCATAAGTACATAGATATGAATGTTAAATAGTTCAAAACGAACAGTTTGAAGCAGTTTGGAAGTCTTCGGTAATCTTCGGAACTTTTGGGAAGGTATTGTGGTTGCTCGTGGAACCAAGTAAGAACTTAAATACTAATTAAATGAATAAATACACAGTTCAAAAAGGTTCAGAAGTCTCGGCGGTCTTCGAAACTCTTTGGAAGGCTTCGGAATTTACTTGTGAGGTCAAGTAAGAACTTGAATTATCATAGATGGAAAATATATACAGTTTTAAGAGTTTCAGACGTTTTCGGCGGTCTTCGGAACTCTTCGGAGGGTTTCGTGATTTACTTGTGGGACGTGTAAGTGTAAAGAATTATGATATAAACATAGGAACCATGAATTGATCATATATACAGTATTGAGAGGTTCAGAAGTCTTCGGCGGTCTTCGGAAGGCTTCGGAATTTACTTGTGAGGCAAAGTAAGAACTTGAATAACGATAGATGAAAAATATATACAGTTCGAATTCGGTGGTCTTCGGAATTCTTCGGAGGGTTTCGTGATTTACTTGTGGGACAACGTGTAAGTGTAAAGAATTACGTTATGAATGGCTGTGCGAGAGAAGCTTCCCGCCTATACGTGGTTTACGGTACTGAACTATAGCGACGTGCCCCAGGTGCGGCGGCGAGCGGCCGGTTCTCGGGTAGCGTTACTGGCGGAGAATAAGCAGGCTATGGGGAGCACTGCTGTACGTGGTTTACGGTACTGAACTATAGCGACGTGCCCCAGGTGCGGTTGCGAGCGTTTGGCCTTTGGGTAGCAGTACTGGCGGAGAATAAGCAGGCTATGAGGAGCACTGCTGAAGTGTTTAGCAGACTATGGTGAGCATTACCAGTTGAGTTCCTTAGGCTGTGGTGAGCAGTAAGTGTACCGATTTCTGATGGATTTGCGGTCGTATTTATATGCTTTCTTCCCCTATGCAAAGTATGTTGAAAAAACGTTAATGGAATGGACATTCAATAGGTTTGCTAGTTTTAGGGTAGCACAAAAAATGAGTTGGAAATTTTAGTTTTACTCTAGTTTCTTCTGTGTTCAGCACGTATACATTGATATAGTGTAACATCTCCCTCTCCCCGCTGAAGAGTGTAGCGTAGCTAGGTTGTTGCGGGGATGCTGCGGTGTCCTTGTTGTCAAAATATCTAAGCCTGTGGCGGCGTTTGCGTTTTCGTTTTGTGAAGCGGCGACGGACTTTTCCATGGTCGCCTGTTGCTGGATGGGATGATTGCGGTCGAAAGGGTACCTCTTCTTGGAACATCCATCCACAGGTATGGTTTTCTGGTTGTGCGCCTTGCACATAATTGGGCAGATCGACTAGGGCTGCGGGTTAGCTCGTGGTCTGCATGTTTCTGTGTCCAGTGACAATAGACTGGTGCTGGCCGTGGTAGTTGGTTGTGCTGACCTATCGATCACTGGTTAGATTTCTTCCCGGAGGTTGCTGGGCAAAAATTCGGCTGCAATCTGGTTAATTGCAGTTGACGTGGGTTGCCAGCGGGTAATCGATCTTTCCTGATCATACATGAAGATACTTTTGTATCTAGTAGTGAGTGGCAGGTCGTTCTGTTTATGGTGACGGGAATCCTTGGTAGAAGATCATCATGGGCTGTATTTATTTATGCCTGTTCATTTCGCCCGACCGGGCTGTAGTTTGGCGTTACTCGGTCGGTGGGTTGTTTCCCGACGCCTTGGTTCGACAGTCTCGGTGCCAATGTCGTTGTGGAGAAAATGCGCACCTTGGTAGTTACTCCGTTGTGCGTGGAAATTTGGTTGCTGGCGTGCGGACGGTTGTCCGTTTTGCTGTCGCTGTTTCGTAATCCCGACACGGTCCGCTTGAAAAATGTTAGGCGAGCATTTTTCTCAAAAATACACCCTCGTTCGGATGAGTGGTAAAATGGAGGTCCCGTGTGTGAGTGTTGTCACGCACGTTAAAGATCCCTACCTTGCTTGGAACAGCAAGGGTTCGGCAAAATTCCAAATTTTCCAGGTAAAAAAAACTCGCTTCCTGGCCAATGTAGTACCTTCGGGTGGAGCATTGGAAAAAAATCACATGTCTCTGTTTTGTTTGCTTCTAGCATGGAGAGACGGTACAGCATTTCCCATAGAGTTGTCGGCATGTGGCATTGG
The DNA here is from genome assembly GCA_036346225.1 of Platerodrilus igneus. NCBI lineage: Eukaryota > Metazoa > Arthropoda > Insecta > Coleoptera > Lycidae > Platerodrilus > Platerodrilus igneus. The sequence goes on along the minus strand of JARFIW010000916.1, from coordinate 332,964 downwards.
ATTGGATTTCTCAATGCTGGAGGGAGGAGATCGGTGAACAGCTCTATGTCGTGGTCGATCTTTCTTGTTAGGGCGGCGCGCTTGCTGTGCCTTGGTGTTAAGGAAGGCGGCTACTGACTAAGATGCCGTCTGCTTCTGTTGCTATTTTCGCCTTGATAGCTAGACTAATGTACGTCTCCAGGAAGAACTCTTTGAACTCGCTGTAGCTGGGTTGGAACACCTCAAATTGTGCCCACTATGTGACTGCTTGGCCTTGTAGTTGGGCGGTTGTTGTGGGTACGTCAGCTCCCGTTGCTTCCATCTGTCGAAGAAACTCTGCTGAATCTTCCAGGAGAGTGCTGGAAAATACAGGTATTTTCGTTTTGGTGGTCCCTGCGGTGACATTGTAGAGGTCTACCACTAGGGCCTTGACCGTGATCAGTTTGCTGGCTTGTTCTGTTTGTCGAGCGCCACTGGGTTGTTGCAGTCCCAGAACTGTTGGTGATTGTGTGTCTTCTTGGGTTGGAGGAGGCGGTTGGTTGGTGTCCGGCTGGACGTTTGGTGCTGCTTGACTCCTTGTCTCGGGCATGTTAATGGTTCTTGTAAGCGCGCTGTTTGCAAAATCTTCTGTGAACACGTCCCAATCACGTTGGACGCCACTTGTTATCGTGCGGGTGGGCGACGTCCGGCTTCTTAGACAATGTATGTAGACTTAACTCTATTATGTTTAATATGAACAACCAAAAACAATTAAAAAGTTCATATGTACATAGATATGAAAGTTAAATAGTTTAAAACAAACAGTTTATACAGTTTGAAGCAGTTCGGAAGTCTTCGGTAATCTTCATAACTCTTGGGATGGCTTTGGGTTGCCCGTGGAACCAAGTAAGAACTTAAATTCTAATTAAATGAACAAATACACAGTTCAAAGAGGTCCAGAAGTCTCGGCGGTCTTCAAAACTCTTCGGAAGTCTTCGGAATTTAGTTGTGAGACCAAGTAAGAACTTGAATTACGCTAGATGGAAAATATATACAGTTTTAAAAGTTTCAGACGTCTTCGGCGGTCTTCGGAACTCTTCGGAGGGCTTCGTGATTTACTTGTGGGACGTGTAAGTATAAAGAATTATGATATGAACATAGGAACCATCAATATACCATATATACAGTATTGAGAGGTTCAGAAGTCTTCGGAAAGTTTCGAAATTTACTTGTGAGGCCAAGTAAGAAATTAAATAAGGATAGATGGAAAATATATACAGTTCGAATTCGGTGGTCTTCGGAATTCTTCGGAGGGTTTCGTGATTTACTTGTGGGACAACATGTAAGTGTAAAGAATTAACGTATGGATGGCTAGGCGACAGAAGCTTCTTGCTTTTACGTGGTTTACTGGTCTGAACTATAGCGACGTGCCCCAGGTGCTGCGGCGAGCGGCTGGCACTCGGGTAGCGTTACTGGCGGAGAATAAACATGCTATGGGGAGCACTGCAGTACGTGGTTTACGGTACTGAACTATATAGCGACGTGCCCCAGGTGCGTGTGCGAGCGTCCGGCCTTTGGGTAGCATTACTGGCGGAGAATAAGCAGGCTATGTGTAGCACTGCCAAGTGTTTAGCAGACTATGGTGAGCATTGCCAGTTGTGTTCCTTAGGCTGTGGTGAGCACTAAGTCTACTGATTTCTGGTGGATTTGTAATCGTATTTATATGCTTTCTTTCCCTATCCAGAATATGTTGAAAAAACGTTAGTGGAATGGGTGTCCAATAGGTATGCTAGTTTTAAGGTAGCACAAAGAATGAGTTGGAGATTTTGGTTTTACATTAGTTAGTTCTGTGTTCAGCACGTGTACTTTGATATAGGGTAACATTCTGCCTCCCACTGAAGAGTGTAGCGTAGCTAGGTTGTTGCGGGGATGCGACGGTGTCTTTGTCAAAATATCTGAGCCTGTGGCGGCGTTTGCGTTTTCGTTTTGTGCGGCGGCGTCGGACTTCTCCATGATCGCCTGCTGCTGGACGGAATGATTGTGGTCGAAAGGGCACCTATTCTTGGGACATGCGTCCACAGGTATGCTTTTCTGGTTGTGCGCCTTGCACATAATTGGACAGATCGACGAGAGCTGCGTGGTTAGCTCGTGGTCTGCATGTTTCGGTGTCCAGTGATAATAGGCTGGTGCTGGCCGTGGTAGTTGGTTGTGCTGACCTATCGATCACTGGTTGGAATTCTTCCTGGAGGCTACTGGTCAAGAATTCGGCGGGGATCTGGTTAGTAGCAGTTGAGAAAATTGACGAGGGCTGCGTGGTTAGCTCGTGGTCTGCATGTTTCGGTGTCCAGTGATAATAGGCTGGTGCTGGCCGTGGTAGTTGGTTGTGCTGATCTATCGATCACTGGTTGGAATTCTTCCAGAAGGTTACTGGGCAAGAATTCGGCTGCGATCTGGTTTGTTGTAGTTGACGTGGGTGTCCTGTTGGCGGTGATGGGTGTCACCGTTTGGTTCCAGTGGAGAGCCTTACAGTTATATGCTCCGAAATGTATGGAGCCTTGTTTGTAATTCATCACCACTTTCTGCCGTTGAAGTCAAGATTTACTCAAAATGATATCCTCTACGAGGGTTGTTACTACCAAGAAGGTTTCGTGGTCCGTCACGAATCCCAGGGTGAATGGCATGCGAAATTTGCCTTTGATTGCCAATTTTGTCCCTGTTTCAGCTAGATGGGCGGAGGTATGAGAAGGTTCTACCCGTGAACCAGTGCGTAATCGATTTTCCATGATCATACATGAAGATGTCTCTGTATCTAATAGTGCGTGGCAGGTCGTTCTGTTTCTGGTGGCGGGAATCCTTGGTAGAAGATCATCATGGGCTGTATTTATTTGTGCCAGTTCATTTCGTCCAATCGTGGTGTAATCTGGCGTTGCTCGGCCGGTAGGTCGTTTCCCGACGCCTTGGTTGGGCAGTCTCGGTGCCAATGTCGTTATGGAAAGAATGCGCACCTTAGCAGCTGCTCCGTTGTGCGTGGAAATCTGGTTGCTGGCGTGGGGGCGGTTGCTCCTTTTGCTGCATCTTTTTAATTTGCTTCTATCCTGGAGTGGCGGGAAAGCATTTCCCATAGAGTTGTCGGCATGTGGCATTGGATTGGATTTCTCAATGCTGGAAAAAGAAGGTCGGTGAACAGCTCTATGTCGTGGTCGATCTTCCTGTTTTGGCGGCGCGCTTGCAGTGCCTTGGTGTTGAAGAAAGCGGTTACTGACTGAGATGCCGTCTGCTTCTGTCCGTAATAGTCTGTTGCTATTTTCGCCCTGATACCTGGACTATTGTATGTCTCCAGAAAGAACTCCTTGAATTCGCTGTAGCTGGATTGGAACATCTCGAATGGTGCTCACCATGTGGTTGATTGGTCTTGTAGTTGGGCGGTTGTTGTGGGTACGTCCTCACATTGCTTCCATATGTCAAAAAAATTCTACTGGATCTTCTAGGAGGGTGCCGGAAAATACAAGTGTCTTCGTTTCGGTGGTCTCTGTGGTGACATTGTAGAGCGCTTTCACTAGGGCCTTGATCGTAGCCAGTTTGCTAGTTTGTTCTGTTTGTTGAATGCCACTGGGTTGTTGCAGTCCCAGAACTGTTGGTGGTTGTGTGTCCTCCTGGGTTGGAGTAGGTCGCTAGTTGGTGTCCGGCTGGACGTTTGGTGCTGCTTGACTCTTTGTCTCGGGCATGTTGATGGTTCTTGCAAGCGCGCTGTTTGCAAAATCTGGTGTGAACACGGCCCAATCACGTTGGACGCCACTTATACCGTTCGGGTGAGCGACGTCTGGCTTCTTAGACAATTTATGTAGACTTAGCTCTATTATGTTTAATATGCACAAGCAAAAACAATTAAAAAGTTCACAAGTACTTAAATATGAAAGCTAAATGGTTTAAAACGAACAGTTTATACAGTTTGAAGCAATTCGGAAGTCTTCGGTAATCTTCGGAACTCTTCGAAAGGATTCGTGGTTGCTTGTAGAAACAAGTAAGAACTTAAATACTAATTAAATGAATAAATACACAGTTCAAAGAGGTCCAGAAGTCTTGGCGGTCTTCGGAACTCTTCGGAAGGCTTCGGAATTTACTTGTGAGGCCAAGTAAGAACTTGAATAACGACAGATGAAAAATATATAGTTTTAAAAGGTCCAGACGTCTTGGGCGGTCTTTGAAACTTTTCGGAGTACTTCGTGATTTACTTGTGGGACAAGGTGTAAGTGTAAAAATTATGATATGAACATAAGAACTATGAATTGAACATATATACAGTATTAAAAGGTTCGGAAGTCTTCGGCGGTCTTCGGAACTTTTCGGAAGGAATCGGAATTTACTTGTGAGACCAAGTAAGAACTTGAATAACGATAGATGGAAAATATATACAGTTTGAAGAGATCCAGACGTCTGCGGTGGTCTTCGGAACTCTTCGGAGGGTTTCGTGAGTTACTTGTCAACATGTAAGTGTAAAAAATTACGGTATGAATGGCTGGGCGACAGAAGCATCGTGCCTATACGTGATTTACGGTACTGAACTATAGCGACCTGCCCCAGGTGCGACGGCGAGCGGCCGGTCTTCGGGTAGCATTACTGACGGAGAATAAGCATGCTATGAGGAGCACTGCTGTACGTGGTTTACGGTACTGAACTATAGTGACGTGCCCCAGGTGCGGGGGCGAGCGGCCGGCGCTTAGGTAGCATTACTGGCAGAGAATAAGCTGGCTATGGGGAGCACTGCTGAAGTGTTTAGCAGGTTATGGTGAGCATTGTCAGTTGAGTTTCATACTCTGTGGTGAGCATTAAGTGTACTGATTTCTGCTGGATTTGCAATCGTGTTTATATGCTTTCTTCCTCTATGCAGGGTACGTGAAAAAACGTTAATAGAATGGGCATCCTATAGGTTGCCTAGTTTTAGGGTAGCACAAGAAATGAGATGGAGATTTTGATTTTACATTAGTTTGTTCAGTGTTCAGCACGTGTACTTTGATATAGTGTTACAGATTCTAATTAAACGCATACAATCTATAATGTAAACTGCCCGTAAACAAATTCAGTAGTTATAATTTTAGTGCTTCTGTACGTAATATGGACAAATTTATTTTTTCTAGAAATTAACACAATGTTATGAAGTGATATGCATAGATTAGTAAGGATATGTTATACAAACAACTATTTAGGACGCAATGTACAGTGTGTCCCAAATTGGATGTATTAAATGGGTAACTTAGTTGTTATTAAAGATACAATAAAACTGTGTGCGCAGTCATGTGCCAACTTTTTGAGATCAATTCAATGGTGAAATCACAAATGAGCGATCTTCTTTTGTTTTCGAGTTATAGCCAATAATTGATATTTTTAACAATTCTATTAATTCATATAACTCGTTTGGTTGCAAAAATATCCAAAAATACTGTAATAGTTTTTTATACGGTTTTTTACGTAAAATACAGTGGCGTACGCAAATATTTAATATTTATAATACTTTTGAGGTTATAATATAAACTTGCATTTTTTTAAATGGAAACCACAATTGGTTGTCACTTTATTTAAAAGCTCTTTTGACAGCTTTTCAAAATATATAGTTTAATATAATTATCTTTTCAAATGGCCAAATTATTTCATGTTTTAGTATAATAAAATAATTTATTATATAGGTAATAAATAGTTGGCGCGAAACAAAAGGTAAACAAAAACGACAATTGTTTGTATAACAAACGTCAACGAGCTTCAATCATATCTATTACACATTCAATAAATTGTATTGTTAGTTTGTAAGTGAACCCTCAGTCTGTTACTAAATGGCAAAATTTGAAAATTACGAAAAATACGATATGCTAGTTGCATTTATTGAGTCTGCGAGAATTCCTCTATCAGTAAAAACTTTATATTTTAACAGGTAATTGTGTAACTAATAGCAAATAATATTACTATGTCGTTTGTAAATAATACAGATACCCTGAAGGACAACCACCTAATATTAACATGTTTAAAAGGATAGATAGTAATTTACAACAGTTTGGCTGCTTTGAAAAACCTAGAACAAAACAGTATGCAGTTTTTAATTAAGAGCAAACTACTGTTTCAACCATAGCATGTGTGGAAACAAACCCAAGAACATCATGTAGGAAAATTGAAAGGGAAATGGGTGTTTCTGAATCAGCAGCTTCAAGAATATTGAAGCGTGATAAATATCGACCCTATAAAAATAAAATTATACATAGTTTGTTTCCCGACGATTTTCAAAAAAGAAGGCAATTTTGTCAATGGTATCCCCGTAAATGTTCTGCTACTAACAATTTTGGAAATAACATTATATGGTCTGATGAAGCACTTGCTGGTCGAATGAAAATACCTATCAAACATACGAGGCGTCAACAAAGCCGTTATGGTTTGAATATTTGTTGCTACATTGTTGGTGGCAAATTTCAATACCATATTTTTGAAAACAATCATTCAGCTTGTCGCTATATTGAAATTTTGTATACCAACTTGCACGAATTACTGGAGGCTCTCGAAAAAGACAAAAGTGTGGTTCCAACGAGATGGTGCACCCCGCACAACGCTATAATTACTCGTGATTATTTAAATAGAGAATATCTCAATAAATGGATGTGTACGTTTGGACCTGTTCAGTGGCCGCCTAGATCTCCTGACTTGTCGATATTGGACTATTTCTTGTGGAATTTTTTGAAAGAAGAAATCTATAAAACCCAGAACCATAGTATTGAAGAGTTGCAGAATTCAATTGAAGCAGCATTTCGTAAAGTTAAGGCGGTTTATTTATTAAATTCTGTTAAGTCTTTAATAAAACAATGCGAACTTTGTTTAAGAGAGAATGGAGGCCAGTTTGAACAATATCTCTGAATTATCAGTAAATAAAACTATTGTAGTATTCCCATCTGTGTTCTAGTGTTTTATATATATATATTATGTGTGAGGGTGTGTGTGGTTGTGTGCGCATGCGTGCGTGCATGCGTGGGCGCGTGCTTGTGTGTGTGTGTTTGTGAGGGTATGAGGTGTGTGAGTATGTGTGTATTTGTGTATCCATACATGGATTATAGACTGTTTAAATGTGGATAGGAAAGTATAATTTTCAATTTAAGATGTAGTTATATTAATTTTTGTAATATATGTAGTTATGATATTGTATTCTTCTAGCTTTCAAATTTTGTTGTTTAGAGTGTTGTGGTACAATAATAAACTCTTGTTTTGTGTTTACCTTTTGTTTCATGACCAACTATAAATTACCAATACAATAAATTATTTTATTATACCAAAAACATGGAATAAATCGGCCATTTGAAAAAATAATTATAGTAAACTATATATTTTTGAAAAGCATTCAAAAAAAGCTTTTAAATAAAGTGACAACCGATTGTGGTTTCTATTTAAAAAAATGCAAGTTTATATTATAACCTCAAAAGTATTAAAAATATTAAATATTTGCGTACGCCACTGTATTCTACGTAAAAAACCGTATAAAAGACTTCTACAGTATTTTTGGATATTTTTGCAAACAAACGAGTTATGAGAATTAATAGAATTGTAAGAAATATCAATTTTTGGCTATAACTCGAAAACAAAAGAAGATCGCTCATTTGTGATTTCACCATTGAATTGATCTCAAAAAGTTGGCACATGACTGCGCACACAGTTTTATTGTATCTTTAATAACAACTAAGTTACCCATTTAATACATCCAATTTGGGACACACTACACAGAGATTATATCGCTCCCCGCATTTGCGTAGTGAAAAGGCATCTATAATAGGACGATGTGTGCGCATGTTCCATGCACTTCCTTTTCAGCGGTCGAGTGGACGATAGTTATTATTTATTCCGGTTCTAGAATGTTTGACGTTAGCATAGTGTATGTGGAATTTAAATAAGTCTAGGAATTTTGAACCTAGCCTTGAACCTTTTAAGTTCAATTTTTTTAAAAAATGAATTCTCTTCCGACTCTTTACGATTATTACACCGATGGTGGTATCACATCTGGATTAGTAGCAGAAAATTCACAATTTACTTTAAATTCCAAGACCATTTCTATTTACAGTGGTGCAATTCATTACTTTCGCGTTCCGCAAGAGTATTGGCGCGATCGTTTACGTAAACTTAGAGCAGCTGGTTTGAACACAGTCGAAACATACGTTCCTTGGAATCTGCATGAATCAATACCTGGAACTGGCGATTACGGAAAGGGCAAAACTGATTTTCAGGAATTTTTAGACATACAAAAATTTCTTGAAATAGCTAAAGAAGAAGATCTGCTCGCCATAGTTCGGCCCGGTCCTTATATTTGTGCAGAATGGGAGTACGGTGGAATGCCAAGTTGGCTTTTACGAGAAAAAGATTTAAAAATACGTACATCTGATAAAACGTTTCTGGAATATGTTAACGGATATTTTTTAGTATTATTCTCATATTTAGCGAATATGCAGTTTACAAAAGGTGGTCCCATTATAGCTTTTCAAATTGAAAACGAATATGGCAATACTAAAAAGGACGATAGTGCCGTAGATCTTGAATATTTAAAACAATTGAAAGAAATTTTTACTAAAAATAAAATCGTAGAACTACTATTTACATCAGATACCCCTTCAAATGGTTTTTGGGGAACTTTACCTAATGTTCTAGCTACCGCTAACTTTCAAGATGATCCCGAGAAGGAGCTGCAATTGCTTAAAGAGTAGGTAACTGTATAAAATTACTATTCTCAAGTTTCTACTAACGTAGTTTAAGTAGCAAGGTTTAAAACTTATAAAAACTTACGGTACTTCTATTTGGAAGTTCTATTCATAATATGTTGCTTTTGTAATTTCATTTTTTTTATACGCGAGTATTTAAACGATATATTTATATTAATCAGCCGCGAAAGTGGCAGATACAGGCTCGAATCCTGTCCGGGACCTTATATTTCTATTTTTGAATTGCTAGCTCTGTACAATTATCCATTACGGATATATATTGCTGTGGTTAAGCTCTAAAATCGTGCCCCACAAATTGGGCTGTCATAATATTTATCCTGAAAAAACTATAGTAAAATTCCAATATGTCTGGAAAAGTTCCCCTAAATCAGCATACCATGGCTAGCTCTGCTTCCAGCTTCTTCAGAGATACTTACCTATCCTATGCTTACGCTCTCTCACTTAGACTACCAACTAAAATTACCAATCAAATAATTCGACGAAACATACAACCTTTTTATTCACACAAATCAAAAATTTACGTCGCCAGCTTAATATTTACAAAATCGTATATAAACATCTTCGTAAAATTTTACAATATCAACCATTAAATTCTTTTAAATTTAATGAATTTAATTTATTTCAACATTTTTTTTATATACAGTTCAAGTAGATGGGTCTATCTTGAAATCCGAAATTGAAATTTACCCTGGTCTATGGTGAGCTCAGTATAAACCCTGTTACTTTAAATGCATAAATAAATCGCATCTTTGTTTTCAACAACTCTAAAGACCCGTTTACTCTTTACATCAAAATTATACGTCATGTATTTATACCTTCAAATAATAAACTCAAATTGTCTTTTTTTATATAACCTTCAAATTAGACTTTATGTTCATAAACTATGCACCCAATTTGTCAAATCACTCTAACACAAAATAACAGCACAAAATGTTCAAGCAATAACAAAAGGAAACAAATTTCGTTACCTGGTGTAAGATTTTGCACCATCACCTCTAAAGATGTCGTCCACCCAAATCTTCGTTGTTGCATTCCATCGAACTTCCCTCTCCTACATGTACATCAAACTCATACAATTCTATGCAGACGTATTTGATACCGCTATTCATATACTTGTCCAAATGTGTTAGTCAGCTTCTGAATCTACCATAAACCCAGCATCCTCATTCCGAAAAATTAACTAGTCTCGCTTACCTCAGTAACATCTTTTATTCGTTATTCTTATGTACTTGCAGCACCGTTTATAACTTAGCACCTACTCGTGCTTTCAAACACTTTTAATTTAATTAAACGGACAGCACTATCACCGATTTACAAATTTTTAACTTCGATGTTACCATATAAGTCTGAAGCGGACAGCATAAGTAAGAGAGCCTCACTACGTCTCCTAGTAAATTTATAATTATTGAAGCCTACCTCCTGTACCCCGTTTCTATTGGAAAACACCACCACCGTAACCGATTCTCAAAATCTAAACTAAAACGATCTTTTAAAACTCAGAATTTTCATTCCACTTAGCTTTAATATGAAAAAACTGCTTATCAAGCACAACGGTCGCAATCTCCTAGAAATGTCCTTCACTTCACTCGCAATCAGCCAATCCAGACCATTTCCCCTGTCGTAGGTCTATCATCCAACTATGTCATCCTCGTCTAACTCCTATTCATTGTCTTTGTTAAAATCCCACTACAGCAACTTAAAATCGATATTGTGGTTAGCCTCTACAAATTATCGCGCGCTTTACATGGCTGTTTTATCTAACGTCTGTTATTTGTCATCCTCGTTTACCCTATGCTATTGATATCCCGTCTTTACTTTGTTTTCAAACCGCCTGCTATTTCGCAGCCTTCGCTTCGACCGTTAACTCTGATTTCTAAAGAATTATGTTTCAACGTACATTCTGGTTTCTTGAATTTGTTTATTGGTCTGTCAATCTATTCTATGAACTGTTTGCCAGTTTGAAATTGTACTTTCCTATGTTGTTTAACCTGTAGATTTCTTAGGATTTGTTTTTAACGAACGCTTTATTAGTTTAAATGAACACATGCGTTTACATTATCGGTTTTATATAGACAAAAGCTCTCTCTTATTACTTGATATGCTCAATTTACAACCTTCGAATATTAAAACAAATTATAGTCGTATTATCCTTGAGTTTTTACGTACTACAAAGCTTCCACACTATGCAACTTTAACATTACGATTTATTAATACAAATGTATGCTATTATCCGTTTGTTTTAAGGTCAAAACTAGTTAATTTGGAGCGTAAATAATTGATCCGTTTTCTATATCCACGGTCTTTACAAAATTACTCTCTTGACTTATCTATTCCTCTTTACATATAATTTACATGATAATATATATATATATATATATATATATATATATATATATATATTGCTCTGACGCCAGTAAGTTGGGGTTTGTCCAAATTAATGTTGTGACTTAGGTACGGCGAACTGTATCAATAGGAATGCACTAGAAAATATGATATTATTGTCTTACCTTCTTTTTCCTTTTCTTTGCATAGCTAACTGAACGGAAATTATACTGTGGAGTTTACAATATGAAATGAAACAGCAATCTCAAGAAACAGCTATTCATTCAAAAACATTTTTCTTTCATACAAAAGAATATAGAACAGTTTACAGCTTAAGTTCATACAAAAAATAACACCTACGAGATACTTAATGATTAAAATATTTCTTACCTAATCTTTGTTAAGAGGTACAAAATTTTCTTTAATTAATAACTGGTTAATTTGTGTATTTCTTATTACCACGTTCGTGAAATGTAATTGGCCAAAAACTCTTTACAGATAATTTATTAAAGTCAAAATGCTTCGAACTTCGACCTCAAAATTTAATGTAAACTACCCGACTGACAAATAATAAAAATGAGAACTTATTCTAAATCTACTTTTTTATTATTAAAATATTCTTATCGGTTACAACGAAATCTAAAATTTATACTTGCAAAAACAGTGCTTACCAACCTCTCATTTGCAATGTAATTAACGGTATTAGAATTTTCCTGGTTTCATCTTAAATTTTCAACCGCTTATCAGTTTGCAAAAGTGCATCTTCTATTTTAATTAATTAACTTCAGAGTAGCTCTTGTATCGAAGAACGTTCAATCTTCATTGTATTTTACAAAACAATGATGCTTTACAAATTAATTGCGTAAAAAAACTTCTATGTTTCAAACTAACGTTTCATTGCAACTCTTTATAGTCGATCTCTGAAATTGAATGAATCTTGACTTAACGTTATATATTGATTGTACTAGGGAACAATGAATAATGAATGTCAATGACTTCCGTTTATATACAAAAATGTTCTCAATATCTCACATTCCAGATTTTTTTGGAACCGCTTCGAATATAATACACTCAGGTGATGTAATATTTTCGAGGATTTCAGGGTTTTAATGATCTAATTAGCACCAAGCTATGATTTATGTTAATCGTAAAGCGTATCAATTATCCTTGTTCAATGCAGGAATTTAATGCGTCTTATTCTAACTTATTGTAATCCGGAAAACTATAAATTAGTTCTTATCTATCTCGATTTTATTTTATTGCATTTTAATAGCCGTCCAAATTCCTCGAATAGTCATAATTAATTTATGCATTTTTTTAAATAATTGATGACGTATTGCCTATTAATCGCAAAAATTCTAGAAAAACCCTTAAAATGAATTTAAATGTTATATATAACCGAGATAATTATTTTATGCTTTGAAAACACATGCAGCTTTTTTTCAATCTACAAGGAAAATATACGTTACTTTGCTTTCTTAATGATTTGTATTCTAATAAAGTTAATATTTTAAAAACGTTTTAAGGTATCTTTAACAAGAATGAATATAATTTTGTTTTAAATAAACATGCATTAAACTTATAATATTCTATGTTGTTTTATGATAATCAAGTGAATGACTTTGTATTGATATCTAAACATTAATTTGCATTATAATAAAAGCACGGATTGTGATAAATCAACGGATTACGTCTCTAATAACTAATGTACCTATTTCAGAATGAAACTCATTTTAATAAGTATAGAAAAATTATTTGCACACACGGCTTTCTTTATGTATTGTAATAACGTGAGGGCAAGAATGACTTTTGCATTTTAATGGTGATGAATACGCTTATATTTATACAGGGTAGAACCATTAAATATTCGGAAATTTCATTTTTTCTCATTTATTATTCGTCGTATGGGTTATGTATATATACACACTCACATGCACACACATACACACACACACACACACACACATATATATAATAAATGTTTTATATATATATATATATTTTGCTGTGACAAGGTCTCGCGTTGGGCGTCGCTAAATGAGTGCTGTAAAACAGATACAAAAATGGAAAATTTAAAATTACTGATCTACCTTCCTTTCTAACTTTTCTTTGCCTGACTAGTTCAGCGGAGCTGATGGAATATACAAATTTAAATCAAACACAGCAATATCATAAAGCATATATACATTCAAAAACAATTTTCTCTCATACAAAACAGTTTATAAAACAATTTAGTTCCAGTTTATACAGAAAATAATGAAAATTTTTACCTAATATTTACTAACAGATACAGAAATAGGCGGATAATTTACCCATCCTGTATTCCCACGCTTGTGTGTTTGGTCAAAAACGCTTCACAGATTTTTTTTTATTAAAAGGTCAAACTGTTTTGAACTTCGACCTAAAATGTTTTGCAAATCATTCGCTTCACAACTAGGAAAAATGTAAACTTATTAAAATATAAAATATTGAAATATTATCAATTAACAAACAAAGAAATCTTAAATTTTATACTTAAGGTTATGTGTTAAAAAGCGCTTATCCAAATCTCCCTTACATTATTCTCAACGGTATTAAATCCGTTCTGGTTTTATTTAAATTGACGTTCAAATTCCAGTTTACTAAATTAACCATTTTGATTAAATCTCCAATAATCTTCTATTTTTAAATAACTAGCTTTAAAGCAGCGTCTGTATTGAAGAATCTTCAATTTTTATAGTATTTTACAAAATAATCATGTTTCACTAAATAACTACCTTCGATAATTTTTTTACATTTGAAACTCTTCAATGTATAGATTTCATTTCAATCTTGGTTTTATAATCAATGTTACATTTTAGTAGGTTTATGAAGGAATTTTGAATTTTACATTGTCGATCGCGTAAATAGAAATGAATTGAATAAATCGAACTATAATAAAGTTCCCGCTTATATATAGTTTATTTAATTACGTCATTGTTTCTAGATTTTAGGCCATTCAATCTGAAGGATTACTCACCTACATGATATAAGATTTTGTGAGAATAAATCAGTTTATTACCTCATTAGTATCGAATCGCCGCTCTCGAATGATAAAATTGGTTTTACGACATTTTTATATTCGCGCAGCTTTCCTTTCAAAAATCCTATACTAGCGTTAATATCGTGACGCCAAAAAGGTATACAAAAGCTTGTATGATAAAAATTCGATGTTAATTTTGAGTATTTACTGAAAATCAAAATTTAATAAAGACACAACTCTCTCTCTCAGGTCAAATATTAAATTTTGAAAAAATTTTTATTCAGATCTAACCGGGGTGCAACTTAGACCTGGATGTAAATAAATAAAATTAGGTGCGTTCTCTCTTAGAGGCACCGGCAAGACACTAGTTAGATAACAGCAAATTACAGTTTTGTACTTTACCCTACGTGTTTCTTAACCTCTTTTTTGCATTATGCGTGCACGTGTAGTAAACAGTATGTTAGAATTAGCTTTTCAAAATCTTCTTAATGATTTAAAGTGATACCAACAATGCTTGGGTTGAATGCTCCTTTAGTACTGCGGCTACGGTTCTATCTAGATACAAATCGCTCGTGATAATTTTTTAAAATGAAGTTAAATTTTGTTGCCAGTGGAATCCTGCTGCTTTTGCTGTGAACTTTTCCATATTAGATAGCTTCCAATCACCAATATAACTTCAACCAACACTCTTATTCAATGAACACGTGCCAAACCTTTTAATTCTTATACAATACGTTATACGCTTTTAACATAATCACATATTGATTATTTTATGTTCAAGTTTACCTCTTAACTCTTTTTTAAATAAAAATAAATTCAGGCAACAGAAAACACATCAGCTTTATTTCAGAAATCAAAATCAACAAATCTTAGTTATCGCCTTAGTTACTCAAAACTAATATCAGCACCCTATTTCTTTCTTCAAATTGTCACATACCACTTAATACAATTAAAATACAATAATTTTGCTTACTTTAAATCACAGTAGTTAGTATTGTACTATATTTGACATTTATATATAATATTAATAATTAATTTCATCTGTCAAACACCAATCCAATTATACATAGAGTTTTCTATATGTTGTGAAAATATTTATTTAAATAAATGTTTTAGTCTTAATATGTTGTACAAATTAGGTAAAAATAAATAGAAACATCTACCAAAGAAAGTTATATTCATTCCTTATATTAGACCTCCATAAGATTGATTTGTTTTTTGTATTATGTCGATGTTCTTGTGTAGTGTCGTATATACTAGTAAAACGAGCATTCTATGTAATTAGTGTCACTTGTGTATATGATAAGTGTTCTGGCTGTCAAATACATTATAATACTTTAAATAACAACTCACTGCAAAATATTGTTTGTTTTACGTTTGAAATTAGTTACATAACGTTCTCAGCTATGTACAATAACAAGTCACCTACGGCATTTAAATAATTATGATTTCGCATGCTACATGTATCGTTTAAATATACAATCGCACCTCTTACGTCATTCTTTCTTAAATGGTCTCGTTAGTTCTTGAATATTGCAGGCTTCTTCCAATGTTTTCCTTATGAACCGTTTGTTTGTTATGCACTTTAATATTCGATATACGATTTGATTACAAGTTTGAACTTTCTAATAATTATAAAGCTCGAAATTAATTAAAAATTAAGGCTTTTACGTAGCAACTATTAGCATTTCGGCACATGTACGAAAAGTAAGATTAATTTAATGATTTAAAGTACGATCCCCCCGTTATTAAATATAAATGAAATTTTTTTAGAATAATTCTTTGTGTTAAATTAATTATGTTTAAAATACGATCTTTACGTTATCAAATATGAATGAAATTTTCTTTTAGAATAATGTTTTATACGTTAAAGGTAATTAATTAGTACACATCTACTATATACGAATTGACTGAATAAATTGCTTTTTTCGCATTTTCCCGGTTTATACACATGAAATATGCGGCACACCTTATAATATGACCTGGTTATGACTTCTAATCACAGCAAATGTTCGAACTGGTTGCTTCCAACTTTCAAACATTTATAAATTCATCTTAATAACCCACCGTGAGGCCTTCAAAATTTCTTGAGGTGAAAGTGAACGAATTGCATTACAGACTGACCCGATCCTGGCAATCTTGTTTTGTTGCGATTGGTGTGGCATATGGAATGTCTTTTATACGACTACAAAGAAAGGAATCCAAGGGAGTGATATATTGCGAGCGGGGAAACCATTTATGAAGTCCCGTTGTTTGCTATTCAACGATATTAAGAGATATTTTGAAGAAAGTTATTTACAAACAAACTATTATGAATCTAAGGCCAGAGTGGAGCAGATGGACCTGGGACCACGCAAATCGTGCGTCCTTCCTGCAAAAGGAAAGTCAAAAGTCAATCGCCTTGTCAATATTTGGCCAAGGTACTAGACGATCACATCCACCGGAAGAAGCTTTAATAAGTACGATCAAAGATTAGCGCATTTATGAAGAAAAGTACATTTGTAAAACTGAAAACACTTACCACACAACGGTTTGCATGAAATTCCTTCGATAACGAAAAATGTAACGACGAGTAATTGTTGTTGTATATCTACAGGAAGAAATCAAATGAACGCGTTTGTTAGCACGAATTAACATCAATGTCGGCGTTATCAACCACAGGTGTTAAATAGAAACTTGGAAATAACCTTTTATCGGAGAAGTGCGATCCATTATTTAAACGAGTCTTCAAGTTGGAGTAGTATAAGAAGTAATATGCTCTATAGGAATATGTATCAAGCCAACGGATACATCAAACAAGGTACCGACGATTGAGACTATAGAAGAGCTTTTCGTTTTGCAGTAAATAGGTTTAAATGAAAATTATTGTAAAGCGTACTTATTGTAGGAAGGTCTAATATACAGGGTGGTGTATGAGGAGTAAAAGCAGAATCTTTGTGAATGAGGAATGAAATAAAAAGGGTAAAGTTTAATACATCGTCGGAAGGCGAACGTAACAACTATAACTTCAATATCTCCGTTGTGTACGACATTAGGCTTTTCAACAAACTGTCGGCGGGTTCTACAATTATGGATTAGACGCGTCCGCGTGTCGTGCTTGGTTTTTGGTCTATCCGGATATCGTAAACGAAAGGTTTCCCAAGCTCTTTTAATTACCTTGTTACATTCCCCATATATTACTAATAAATTGATATAATCTTTATTACTAAATCCTAAACGGGACATGATTAACACTTTTGCCACGCTAGAACGTCAAATTATTTCTATTTTCTGTGAATTGACACTTTCGCTTCTGTTTCTTGTTGGTTTTTTAAACCAAAGTCAACTGATAATCTAAAATTTTCTTATAACTACGTAAATTGGTATTTTTAAGTTTCCACAATAAACCATTCATTTTAGATACAGATACAGAAAATCATGCTTTTTTTGCTTAGAATCCAAGAGTGAAGAGAAACACGGAAATTGCCGTTTGAAAAAAGTAGGTTTCGAACTTTTGCGATAGTGAAATTTAGCACCAGTTTCCAAGCACCCTATATAACGTTTTCGAAAAGATTTCAAAGATTTGGAAAGCTACATGTCTTATTTGTGAAAAATCTTAGAAATATTTGACTTGACACGGTTGGATGTCGAAAAAGTACATTTTTATGTGGACTCGTTCTGCTAAAAGCAATGAAAGAACTGAAATAACTCAAGAATGACGCACTTTAAGCATATGTCTTATAAAAAGTTTTATTGTAATTTAGCCTAGATTCCAAAAATTATATAAAAATCCATTTAAAATAACGAAGTTGGGATACATTTTCAGTGTAACCGGAAGTAGCAGAAAATTGAAAGTATTTTGGCTAGAACGAGCTTTTCGAAAAAGTGCAATATACAAATTTCCAGACAACTGATTCGAGTAGTTTCCCATATACATATCGACTCAGCTTGTCGTGATAGACCCTGTATGTACTACAATAAAAACATTAAACAAATTACTAGATGCTAATTTTTTAAATGGTTATATATTTTCTGTGAGATGGGCACTCTTCCTCTATTTCGCACAGGGTCCTGCTAAAAAAACCGCCGATCATGGCTACATATTTGTCATCCGTTTTGGGAATAATTATATAGTTTATAGTTAAACTGCTGACTTGAGTAAGGCTACCAATCAATTTAGTAATTGTTTCCCTTTTAGAGCAACTACGTGACATTAGAGTCATTGAATATAATTGTACTTTAATTTGACTATTAAGCTAATCTACCTTGACATTGTGATTGAATAAACGGTTTTGTTTCAAAACAGATTTGCAAATTACCTACCCTACGTTTGAAAACTTTAACGCCGATCATGATCATCAAAACATTCTAGAAATCAATTTACAAAGCTTTCTGAAACTTGCATTAAGAACGAGTCCCAGAAGAAGCGCCCACAATGTCCTGGTTAACGTGGAAAAGTGTTGATAAGAAAAAACAGTCACCGTTCACTATATATTTTATACCTTAATATTGTAGCGGGCTACTACTACCGCGTTCCACTAATTTAAAACAAGTAATAACAAAGGTCTTTATTACTCACTGTTCACAAGTCTAATTAACAGTATATGCCTTATTTATAGATGTTTTCAGTCCAATTAACAATGAAGCACTATCACACTTATGCTATTTACAAGCACTAATATCTTCTTAGACTAAATTCTTAACTATAGGTCTATTAACAACACCAAGACAACTATTTATTTATTACACTTTTGTCTATTTATGTATTCTACAAGCTGCATGTACATTAGACACGCTCACATAACATTTATGTTTACTCTTGGACTTCCAAAAGCTCAACTATTTAACTTTACACGATATAATTTATTTTCGACATTCTGATATAAACTCCGTACTTCCTCATTGGTCTTATTTATACCCCGAATTAAAAAAGATGATTCATCCTCGAATGATTGCTAGAAGATTCTCGGTCCATGGAGAATATTCAGTGCTTACAGCGCTTGTGTGTTTGACGGGTTGCCTAATAGTAGCTCGTAACACTGCCCCCTCTTTAAAACCGTTACGTCTCGTAACTGTAAATACATTTTGACGCCAATTTGATGACTAATGACGGTATCGGCAGTTATCTCCTCTGGTGCATCCACCGCGTCGCTGAAAATAACAGTCAACACTATTTTTTTGGTCTTGGTAGGCAACCGGTTGATAACAACAAACAAGGACCTGGACGTTGGTTCCCTGAAAAACTACTTCTAGCATATTTCGGACTATCCTCCAATCTAAGCGATCCAGTCCACAGCCTAGCATGGGCACCGCTAGTTTTGTTACTCCATTTTCCATAATCTGAGCCTTAAGATTTAGCAAAGCCTCCCATAGATGTCTATAACAAGGTCTCTGCCATGAAGAACTTTTTGGTGACCAGATAGTAAACATAAAGATTTTTATCCTGAAGAACCAAAGCTTTTCCTACAGTTGGCTGCTGTTGTACTAATTCATCCACACATCCAAACTCTTTCTTGAAAACAACAGCTATTCCTCTTGACATTTCCAAATCTTGAGCTACGCAATGTGCAAGGGAATACTCCTCTGGTACTCTAAACAGATCTTGATGTTTTTCAACAACAACGCCAAATCTCGTCTTAGTGGAACCACAATACGCCGCCATAAAATTCTCAAAATCTACATTTGGCTCATGATTAATAACTCGTCAAACACCACTTTCATTATTCGAGCCTTCCTGGTTGTTGCCAGCGTAGTATGTTAAACGGTCAAAGTGTACCACTTTCGGTTTACCACGGGGAGATCTTCTGATCCGGTACACTACATTATTAATTCCTGTTAACACTTCGTATGGGCCTTCCCATTGTCTTTGTAATTTTGGCGACAACCCACGCTGTTTTTGTGGATGATACAACCACACTAAATCTCCAGGTTGATAACCACCTTCTTGAGCTCTCGTGTCATATTGTGATTTTATTCGATCGCTTGCTGCCTGGATATTCTTTCGGACGTTTTCGTGAATGCTATTTGATCTTTCACGAAGTTTACTAACGTAATCTTCACCTGCGATCTCTTCTTCAGGTTTAAATCCAAACTGAAGATCACATGGTAGCCGCAATTCACGTCCTAGCATCACGCAAGCGGGAGAGTATCCTGTGCTATCATGTACTGAAGATCGGTACGCCAGTAGGAACAAATGTAAATATTGATCCCAGTCTCGTTGATGTTCAGAGACAACTTTGGCTAGGTACTTTCAACCATTCCATCCGTTTGGGGATGAAGTTGCCTGGTTCTAGTTTTCCTGATTCCAAGATGCTTGCAGACGTTTTGAAACAACGCTGATTCGAAGTTCCGACCTTGATCGGAGTGTAATTCTAACGGAACTCCAAAGCAACAAAATAACTCTCTCACTAGTACATCTGCAACCGTCTCGGGTTCTTGGTTAGGTATAGCATATGCCTCCGGCCATTTGGTAAAATAATTCATAGCAACCAAGATGTATTTATTTCCTTTCTCTGATTCAGGAAACGGACCAGCTATATCATTGGCTACTCTCTCAAAAGGATTCCCCACGTTATACTGTCTCATTGAGGCTTTCCGTTTTGTGACCGGGCCATGTGCAGAGGCACACAACTCACATTTCCGGCACCACTTCTTCACATCTTCTTTGCAGTTCACCCAATAGAATCCTTCTCTCCCTATTTCGAGAGTTCTTTTCACGCCAAAGTGTCCTCCGGAAATACCATCGTGCAAGTGCTGCAACACTTTCAGCACTCTGCTTCTCGGCACTATCACTTGGAGTCTCTCAGCCCCATCTTCACATTCCAGGCGTCGTTTCAAGATTCTATGTTCAATCACCAAGGAGTCCCACTGTGCCCAGTATGCCTTCAGGCTCCTACTTGAAATACTAATTTCTTCCCAAGCTGGTCGTTGTCCTTTACTTTTTCACTCAATAATACGTCCCAGTTCGACGTCATTCTCCTGGTCTTCTCGTATTCTTTCGGGTTGCCAAGTATCATCGGTTACCGTCATTCTATGGATGACACTTATTTTCTCTTCCATCTTGGAGCAATGATTGCAGTCTACCGGACAAGGTCTCCACGACAGAGCGTCTGTATTTCGATGGCTAGTTCCTACACGATGTTCTGTGTCAAAGTCATATTCCTGCAGCTGCTCTATCCACCTTGCAACTTGCCCTTCAGGATTTCGAAACTGCAGTAACCATTTTAGTGCAGCACGGTCTCTTCTCAACAGGAATTTACGGCCGTATATAAGTACTTATAAAAGTGCTTTACGTATTTGACGACGGCCAACAGCTTCCTTCTTGTCACACAATAGTTCCTTTCTGGCGGCAACAAGACCTTGCTAAAATACACAATAACTTTTTCTTGTCCATCCTGCACTTGAAAAAGAACGCTTTTTATAGCTGTGTTACTGGCATCGGTATCCAACACAAATTTTCCCTCCATCCGTGGATAATTCAAAATTGGTGCTGTAACTAGTAGCCGTTTCAGTTGTTCAAATGCACTGTGGCAGTCGTCATTCCAATCATATTCTTGTCCATCTTCGGTTAATTTCGTTAACGGTTTGGCAATGTTTGCAAACCCAAGTATAAAACGTCGGTAATATGTGTACAATCGTAGAAAACTGCGTAGTTGGTGTATGTCTGCTGGTGTAGGCCACTCTTTTACGGTGTTTATTTTGTCAGGGTCAGCTCTTATTCCGGTCTCCGAAACGACATTTCTTAGATATTTTACCTCTTTTCCAAATAGGTGACACTTCTTGGGGCTCAATGTAAGGTTTGCCTCGCGTAATCTTTGGAATATCTTCTACGTTCTTAAGATGTTCTTCAAAAGAGCGGCCTAACACTATCACGTCGTCTATGTACACCAGACATGTTTTCCAGGACAGTCTACGCAGTATCGACTCCATCAATCGTTCAAAAGTAGCAGGGGCATTGCATAATCCAAATGGCGTAATCTTGAAATGTCATAATCCAGTTCCAATTGTAAACGCAGTTTTTTCTTTATCGTTTGGCTCCAAGCCTACTTGCCAGTATCCGCTTTTCAAGTTCAAGGTCGAAAACCATTTAGATCCGGATAGAGTATCCAAGGTGGCATCAATTCTGGGCAAAGGATAGCTGTCTTTCTTTGTCACATTGTTAAGCCGCCGGTAGTCTACACAAAACCTTGTCGACTCGTCCTTTTTTTGACAAGCACTACCGGGGATGCCCACGGACTATTCGAGGGTTCAATCACTCCCTGTTCTTCCATATCGGTGATAATTTGTTCGGATTCCATACGTTTTGCCAAAGGAAGCCGCCTGGGGTGTTGTCTTATCGGTTGCGCATGTCCAGTATTGATCTTATGTTGCACAACATTCGTCCTTCCTTTTTCACTATCATCCAGTGCAAACACACCTCGATATCATCCGACCAGTTCTTTTACCTTGCCCACTTGGTCGCCTTTTAATCGTTGACACAAAGGTATCAACATATCCAACAATTTCTGTGAGCAACCGTTGGTTGGTTTATCTTTTGTGTCGTCCACACAGCGTGTAATATGGCATACTGGAATACAACTTCCCACAATCATGTCTTTCTTCAGGGTCACCGTATGGGGATTAATTTTCAGCACTCTTACTGGTATCATATTACGAAACTTTACCAGCGTTATTCCAATCAGTAATTTCTCCTGACCCATTCCCGATT
The DNA here is from genome assembly GCA_036346225.1 of Platerodrilus igneus. Classification (NCBI taxonomy): domain Eukaryota; kingdom Metazoa; phylum Arthropoda; class Insecta; order Coleoptera; family Lycidae; genus Platerodrilus; species Platerodrilus igneus. The sequence goes on along the minus strand of JARFIW010000916.1, from coordinate 310,262 downwards.
CAGTTGCTTCTATCATGCATACTTGTCCTTCCCGGAGCGTACCATCCGGGCGTCCCATTACTATGATTTCCGCCTTCTCGGTTATTTTTATATCACAAATCATTCGAACTTGCATCGTCTGGTTACTCGAAGCACATTTTCTTTCATGTTTACATGAAACCCATATTCTCTCATGAGATCCATTCCCAAGATCACTTCATCTGTAATTTCAGCTACCAACACCCGATGATTAATTAGTTTGTCCCTAATTGCCAACGTAACGGCAGTATCTCCGTGAGTACAAATTTTCTCACCACTTGCCGTTCGAAGACACACCGATGCAGGTAGCACTTTTCCACGACCAACGAAATCTGGTCTCACAATACTCCTAGTTGCTCCTGTATCCACGAGTAATCGGACAACCCTACCATTAATTCCACCATCGTTATAAATGCTGTCCAGACTTCCCATTAACGATGCAGCACGGATGATTATCTTCGGGGCACTACGTTGTGCTGTCGAGGTTCGCCCCCTTACGTCGACTTGCTTTAGTTTTCCTGCTGCTCAACCGGTTGTTTTGCTGGTTGAGTGCAGCGTCTCTGTATATGACCAACTTTACCGCAGCCACAGCATTGCAGACGCCATCTCCGCGGTCGTTCTCTCTCCAGCCTTTCCGCCACACGGTTGATTATTTCTTCTATGCTGTTCTGCGATTGGCCAGGTTCTTCTAAGGCAGACCCAACTTTGTGACTCATCCTGTGTGATATCTGTTTAGCTGCTTCAAATTCAAGCACATGAGTCAGTGCGTCATCTAACATTTTTGACCGTGCTAATCTTAGGGCTTGCTGTATATTGCCGTCTTTAACGCCATCCACAAATGTTTGAACAGCCAGTTGTTCGAGGAAGCTATCTGGTGTCGTTGGGTATGCTAATCTAACTAATCTGGCAATGTCAGCTTCGAATTCTTGCAGGCTTTCATTTGTCTTTTGCGAGCGGTTCTTAACTTGTGCTTGCTAAACCTGTAGCTTCGATGTTAAGAGGCAGTAATCATTCTGCTGATGATCGGGAATCGTTTGTAAGATGTTAAGAGCTTCCCTCCGTAGGGCCACTATTAGAGAGATAGCCTTCTCTTTGTAGCACCAACTGTTGGCTATTGCAGCGGCTTCAAATTGTTTCAAATATGTGGTCCAAGGTGTTTTACCATCGAATGTGGGTGGTTTTACACTAAATTTTGACGGTATTGACTCGCTTCCTTCTATGCTTTTTATTTCTGGAATGTTCTGATTTACAACTTGGTTTACTAGTTCAAGTGGCCGCTTTGTTAGTGAAATCACTTTTTCTTGCAGCCTTACCATATTTTCTTCCATTTTTACCAATTTACTGTCCAACATTTGCTCAACTGTTTTTACCTGTTCAGTGAAATCTTCTTTCAACGCAATGGAGCTTTTCATTAATCGTTGTTCTAACGTGGCTGTACTTTCATTCAACTTTTCTTCCATTTTGGCAGCATTTTCACTTAACCTTTCCATTTTCTCAGCATTTTCACTAAACTTTACTTCTAGTTTCGAATCATTTTGACTCAACTTTTCTTCCTCTATTTTCTCAGCATTTTCACTTAACTTTTCTTCCATTTTCTCAGCATTTTCACTAAGTGTCATTTCTAGTTTAGCCGACCTCTCTTCCATACCGGATTTAAAATCCTTAAGGAAAGTCACTAAAGTTTCTGCTTCCATTTTACTTTGACCTTTTGTAACTGGCATATATAAACTACTTAAAATGTCTTTAGATTTATGTGTTTTTCCTTTTAAATTAATTACTATATACCCCACACAGGCCTGACACCAGTGTAGCGGGCTACTACTACCGCGTTCCACTAATTTAAAACAAGTAATAACAATAGTCTTTATTACTAACTACTCACAAGTCTAATTAACAGTATATGCCCTATTTATAGATGTTTTCAGTCCAATTAACAATGAAGCACTATCACACTAATGAATTTACAAGCACTCACATCTTCTTAAACTAACTTCTTAACCATAGGTCCATTAACAACACTAACGCAACTATTTATTTATTACACTTTTGTTTATTTATGTATTCTACAAGCTGCATGTACATTAGACACGCTCACATAACATTTATGTTTACTCTTGGACTTCCAAAAGCTCAACTACTTAACTTTACACGATATAATTTATGTTCGACATTCTGATATAGACTATCTCTGTACTTCCTCATCGGTCTTATTTATACCCTGAATTAGAAAGGATGATTCATCCTTCAGTGATTGCTAGAAGATTCTCGGCCCATGGAGAATATACAGTGCTTACGGCGCCTGTGTTTGACGTGTTGCTTAATAGCAGCTCGCCACAATATTTTATCACATCTAATTTCTCTCTCTCTCTCTCTCTCTCTCTCTCTTTCGGTTATTGAATGCAACTTTATTTGTGTACAGTGAGTTTTTTGAACTGTGGTGTTTCTTATGAGATTACGATTACTTTCATCAAACCTTCAAACAAAGGAAGGTCTATAGTAACCCTAACAAAAATACATGAGACTGATTCCAAAACTTCCTGAAGGATGTATGATATATCAAGAGTGATTCAGAAGTGATTATTTTCGTTTAGCGTTGTAAAAATATCATATTGCAAATGTTTTAAGGTTGTAAGGAAAAAAAGGTGTCCTGGCCCAGTTGGAAAGGATGATCAAGAAGTTGATCTTTTCTCCGTAGAGTATAGCAAACTGTATTTTTGAACTGGGGGGTGTTAAAACTCAGATTTCGATGGACCGTTAGTTTTTAGCTTGTAATAAAACTCCAGAGATTGAGTGAATCGCACTTTAATTCAAACTGAAACTATTACAATATAACGGCGTGTATAACACATAAGTGTACTTACGCTTTTAATACAACCGAAATTTGTAGGTTGAATACATAATTACACCTACTAGAAAAAGGGAAATCCGAGTCCAGAAGAAATAATTAAACTTATTTGTCTTATAAAGAAAGACGTGTAACTTTGCATTTTAAGAGAAGAAACCGAACTGCGAACTGAATGAAATTGTTCAATCTCGCTAAATTTATTTCTACTCATGTCGAGGCATGAAGGCTAATAAACACACGTGCAGTTTATCTAGGAGCAGCATAAGAAGAAAAAGAACGACTGTAACATATGACCTAAAATAAAGGAATATGAAAGACACCCCAACAGTGAACATTGCTTGTATAAGGTATTTGTTTAATTTTAGTTCGCTTTCTGTATTATCGATGTCTTAGTAGTTTACTGTTAAATTAAAGTATATCCCTATACAATTATTTATACATACTTTTCTATATCTTCTTTCTTCTTTTTCGATTTCGGCCAACTATGAACCACGTGAAATAACTTATGATGATTATCTTTCTCCCCTCTTTCTTCTCTTCCAGTATTCTTACATTTTTTCTACGTGTTGTTACTTTCTTTTTTCTGTCCATTTTGCTACAGTCTTTTTTTTTCATTTTTTGGAAACCTTTGATCCCTCTTTTCTATCTGTTTTCATTTCTTCCATGCCTTTTCTGATTTCCTTGATCCACGTCATCTGTGTTTTAGGGTTTCTGTTTAAGTAATTGAATAGTCTCTTTGTTAATCTTTTATCATTTATTCTTTTAATGTGACCGCAAAATATCACTCTTCTCTTTCTCATTATGTCTGTTATTTTCTCTGTTTTTGAATAAATCTCCTTATTGCTTCTCAGTTTCTATTCTCCGTTTTCACATTTTGGTCCCAGGATTTTCCGTACAATTTTTCTTTACCTTTTTTTCTACCGCGTCTAGTTGTCTGACTGTGTTCAGTATAAGGCATTCTGAGGCATAGAGGCCCTTTGGTTTGATAACTGTATTATAGTGCCTTATCTTTGCATTGCATCTTGTTGTATATATTTTTTGTCAAGTGGAATGATAGTTCTATTGTTCTTGCTCTTGTTAGGGTGGCTTCTTTGTCAAGGGCGTTCGGTTGAGTTACTTCTTCCAGGTATTTGAACTTGTTTACTTCCTTAACTTTCCCATTTTTGTTGTGATCTGTTTTGGTTTATCTTTTCTATTAGTCATGTATTCTGTCTTTTTATGATATTTGTAGTCCAGCCTTTTCTGCTGTCTCTCAGTATATCAATTTGTTTTTTTGCATCTTCTAAGTTTTCCGCTAGTATTGCCAGATCGTCTGCAAAAGCCAGACAGTCAATTTCCAGATTAGCTTTCTTTCTTCCTATTTTTATTTTAGGAATTCCTTCTTTTTCTATTTTTTTTCTCCACTCTCTAATTACCTTCGCCAGTACACAGTTGAAGAGTAGTGGGGATTCTGAAATTTCTCCCATAAATTTTACTTTTGATTTCGCGTTTGTTAGAGTATTTTTTATAATTGCGATTGATTTGTCATCGGCTCCGAAATTTTCTAATGTATTGAATAGTATTTCTCTATCTATAGAATCGTATGCCTTTTTAAAATCAACAAATGTTACATGTATCTTTTTTGCTCTTAGTCTTCTGTACCTTATTATAAGTTTCAGGTTTAATATCTGTTCAGCACAGGATCTTCCTTTCCTAAATCCTCCCTGGTAGTCACCTATTTGTGGGTCCATTTGGAGCTCCAATCTATTTTGTAGTGCTTTGGATACAATTTTGTATTTGTTTTATCTCCTTTTTTTGTGTATTGGGTGGATCATAGCTGTTTTCCAATCTTCTGGTATTTCCTGTTTCCCAGATATTTTCTATTATTTTATGTAGGCTTTTGACTGTCTTGGTATCTACGTTTTTTCACATTTCTGCTACTATCGAGTCTTCTCCTGTAGCTTTGTTATTTTTTAGTTCTTTAATAATCAGTTGAATTTCTGTTAAGTCTGGTGGTCTGGAGTTTTCAAATTTATAATTTAGATTTCGGTTTGAAATTTGTTTTTGGTTATTCACAGTTTGTTTTTGAAATAATTATGTTGTCAGTATTTTACAGTTTCCTTGGTTATTTAGGGCTATTTTTCCTTCTTCGTTTTTGAAACATAGGTTTGGTGGTTGGTATTCTTGAAGGTTCTGTTTCAAGGTTTTATAGAATGTTTTTGTGTTGTTCTTTTTAAAGTCCCCATCTAGTTGTTGTAATTGGATCTTGTCAAAATTTTTCTGGTTTGTTCTTATTGATTTTGCAGTTTGTGATCTCTGTTCTTAGGACAAAATATAGTCTTTGTTATTTTTGATTGAGTGCCATTTTTCCAGGTCTTAATCCTAAGTTCAAGGGCTTCTTCGCACTGTTCATTCCATCACCTGTGTTTTCTCTGCCTAGTGGAGCTATTTCCATTGATGTCTTGACTATTTACGTTTTGATTTCATTCCATTCTTCTGTTTCAATGTTTAGTTTTTCCTGGAATTCTCGTCTTTTTAGATTTAATATTTCTGTGTTAATCTTCTGTATTTTAGAATAATTGTTAATTGTTTTTTTGGGATAAATTTTATTTTTAGCGTTATTAAGTAGTGGTTTGTTTCAATGTTTGCACCTTTCCGAACTTTAACATTCATAATTTCCTTCTGGTTATCGAATGAAATGGCGACGTGATCGATCTGGAATTCCCTCAAGCTGTGATTTGGCGATTTCCATGTTCTTTGTTTTCTTGGTAAGTGTCTAAAATTTGTGGACATTAGTTTAAGATTAACACCTTTGCAATATTCTATCAGTTTCTGTTCATTTTTGTTGATTCTTTTGTGGGCAGGGTATTCTCCTACTGGTATTCTCCTTCAGGGTATTCTCCGATCTCTGCGTTAAAGTCACCTAGCAGGATCTTAATATTTTTCTTGGAATCTTTGATAGTTCATGTTCTAAGGATTCCCAGTATTTCTCAACTTTCTCTGGGTTTTTCTGTTGTCTTCGTTAATGAGAGCATGGCGGTTTATTAGGGGATAGGTCTTATTTGCACATCTTAGTGTCATGATTGCTAGTTTTTCATTTAGTGAGTAGAAGTCTGTTATACAGTTGATTATATTCCTGTTCACGGTAAAACCGTTTCCTAGGTGTGGTATGTCTTTTCCCATTGGGTTTAGGCCTCTTTTACCCTTGAAGAACCTATATCCTTCCGATTCCACTATAATTTCGTCTGTGTATCTCGTTTATTGGAGGGCTAGGGTTATGATCTTATATTCATCTAGTATTTTAGTTAGTTGTTTAAATTTTCCTGTTTTTAGTAGTGAGTTTATATTTAGCGTTCCAAAGAACTTTTTATTTTGTTTTGATCTTGAGGGTTATTGTTTTCTGGGGTTTTTGGTTTTGTTGTTTGCTTGCTGTTTCGGGCTCTCTAGAATCCGATGGTCTGATAGCGCCGCTTTTCGCGACGTAGGATTCCCCGTTTAAGGTACCTCCTGGAGTAGTTCTAATTAGAGAAATTTTTATCATGCATTATTTGATATTTGTGTTGAGGAAAAGATTTGTATCCATTCCATGGTTAAAACTGAGATTATTAGTCTCAGAGTAGTGGTTCGTTCGCTCTTAACATGGAGACAGTCTATACTTGCTGCCGTTTATTATGAAAATAGACGCAGCTCTAGTTTTGGTCCACTTTGGGTATTTCATTTCCACAATACCACCCATATCTGGGAGGCTTTCCCCTATCCATCACCTGGGGAGGCGCCCGATGCAGGACTAGAAACCTCGCACTGAACTTTTCTATATTATTATAAATTTTTCTATGGTCTATTCTTCTTTCATCAGAATTCTAAGTTGTGTTTTCCAATCTACATCGTCGAAATCTGTGAACCATATATAAGATCTATTATTATAGTCTCGCTAGTTCCTGTCTACTTCTCAGATTTCAGTCTTAGGGTTAGGATTACTTTTTGGTCTTTTTGCTAAAACATCTAAATAAGTATTACATTTAATTAGATTTAGTTTATTATTAAATCATGGAGAATACGTTAATTTGCTATTACCAAATTGTTTCCGCATTTCTATGTCAGGTGTTAACCTAAATTCCAAAACGATATCAGGATTTATTCTGGAAATATCCATTGATCTCACACAATTACGATTATTTTTAGATCTTTTACTACGACATCTGTATTATATGCATATTGTTATTCAAAGTAACATTTCTGAACTCGTATCTTTGATTTATAACTTTAAAATTCTATCAAGTTTATATTTATAGCGTGCGAATGCAATACCAAACACATTATTATAAATGATATTTCGCAATTTTATATTATAAAAAAAAAATCAAAATTCGCCGTTTTCAACCTTATACAAAATAACCTGTTATTATAATATCCTTGTTCGTCATCAACAAACAAATACATATATATATTGCTGTGAAACCTTTTAAATTACCTGGTCCGTTGATTCCTTCTGTTAATCGCCTCGGCTGCTCTTCTAGATAACTTCCATTCTCAATCATAAAAATTAAACAACACATTCCTACCACAAACATCAACGTTAACTCTATTTACATCAATATTCAGAATACATTAAATTTTCAAATTAAATTTGAACATAAAATTCAGTTTTAAAAAGAATTTCCGGATTAATTTTATTATCATTTTACTGTGCATCCAAAATTAAAGTCCTTGTTGAATGCCTACTAATTAATATAACAAGATCAGCAGACCGGAGTCTGAGTATAAAGGAGCATCTACCACCCTTTACGTTAATTAACCAGGTTTGTCTAATTGAGCTCAAAGACCTACCCAAAGTTTCATCCTATTCCCGAACATCAAAACAAATTACCCTTTTACTTAAACAAGCAAATTTCATCTTAAAATTAAATTTTATGGTTAGAAAAATTCCACTAATGTCCATTTAAAGTAAATCAATTATAAAGTCATTCAATACACACAAAAATGTCAAACAAAATAGTACAATTTACCTGAAGGTTATTGTCCTCGTAGCTTCAGTGTAATCGTCCCTTTGTAAATCACACCATTCCAACCGGATTCTATTTACAGCTTCATGTTGTCAACGCTTTAAAATGTTCTCCATCACCATTAATTTAAAGTTGTTCCTAGGCTTTTCCGGAACTCATCTGTGTATATCTGCCTCTGGTTCAGTGGATGCAGACACATTTACGAACCATTTAGTCATTAACACCCCGCAAAATAGCAAAGAAATTCATACTTCCTTTACCAATATTACCAATATACGCCAAAACTGCCTACTTTTGGGTATACATTTGTCGTTGTAAATTTTACTAATTGGTACCGTGATAATAAACTTTTATTACCTTGTATCTAAGTGCACTGAAGTACATTCATGTTAGCACGTAAAATAACCAACTATTTTGAGTCACTAAAATATACTAGCACACTTTAAATTATTTAATCAAACTAAAATGCACTGTTTAATATCAAGTCGCGGATGCACGAGCTTTTAACGCATCGAATCGTCGAAAGTCTAAGAGTCTAAGAGAGAAACACATATTCCCGCCTGTATATATAGCGAATAGCCGACACGTCGCTTTGTTCCTAAAACGGGTAATTCCAATGAATTCCTCATTCTACGTTCCCAGTCTGTAGCCTGCACGTCGATTTTTATGAATTTAGTACTCACCCCATTGAGATCTCAGAAAATTTCAACACGGCCCGCAAAGTTGTCCGAGAAAAACTAATTACTTTTATACAGAAATTGTTGTTCTACCTCTGATATATGCATCCTATTTTTAACCAATCGCAACCCCTTGACGTTGCTTAAATCCCGCCCTTTTACAATATGTGTCTTTGCTTGACGCATTTTCTTTCCTTCTCTAACCTGTTCGTATTGGTGCAAATTTATATTCTTTATTATTGATTATATTTTAGTCCACGCGGACTGTTATCTGGGTTTAATAAACCCGTATCGCACATTCTCGTAAATACTAAGTCCCGGTTTCTCCAAGATTCTTTAAAACATTAATTATTTGCCAAATTTACGCAGAATGAGCTTTTTAAAAATACGCAGGTGTTCTGTATTTCCTGCTAAAGCATCTGATCGTTTCCAATATCCTTAGAATCAACATGTTTATCCAAACAAATTAACTTGAAATTGCCTTTTAAAAACACGCAGGGTGTTCAAACGTAACATTTTAAATAACCTTCCTACGATTTGACTATTATTGGGTTTTACAAGTTTTATGCTTATTATTAATAATGGTTCAATTAACTCCAATTAAAAATAATAGCCTTTAATTTTAGTGAATCCAAATTATTATCCGTACGTTTTGTTTAATACCAGTTATTTAAAATAGGGTTAATTAATATAAACTTTGCACGTAATTTCCATTTGTTTAGGAATAATTAAATTATCCACTGCGCTTTTCAATACTGCTTCTTTTGATGTAAAGCGTCTTATAGATAATTTAAATTTCTTATTTTACTGAAACGACCGAGTTTATTTATGCTTCAAGGTTTTAATAAAGCGTATTATTTAATGAAATTCCTTATACACGGTGATTAAAATTATTTGATCTGATTATTTAATTTTCTACCCTGGTCTAAATATGAGTATTTTCCCCCTATTTGAATACAAATAATCCCACTTATTTGAATGCAAATATCAAATATTTAGACTGCCAAAAATCTTTACAAAATTTTGCCTATCTCTCTCTATCCTTATCTATCTAACTTACCTACTTTGTCTCCAATCCAAAAATATTTACACCTATCCTATATCCCTATCCTATTCCTAACTCTCACCTACTTCTATAAACTGAAATTATCCCTAACTTCATCCTACTTATCCATCTAATCCTATATACATCCTATATACCTATCCTATTCCTAACTTTTAACTACTCTTCACTATACTTTACTTCCCCCTACCTAATCCTATATGCCTATCCTACTCTTACTCTATTCCTAACTCTCCACTAATCTTATATAAAATATCTATACTTAACCTATCTTATTTTCTTCCTACATTTAATCTTTATTCTCATCCTAAACCTATTCCTAATTATCTCCCATATTTATCCTATACCTAGCTTTATTTTCTATAAACACTTACTTCTACTTTTCTATATACACCTATTCTATCCCTTGTTCTATACTAAAATTCACCTATCTCTTTTCTCTGTTCATTAAGTTATTTAAATCTAACTCTCTTCTTGACCCTCCAAGTCTTCCTTCTAACCATCCTAATACTCTTCATCCCTATCTCTCCCCCTTCTATATCTATACTTAACATCTCTATTATCTCACATACAATAAACTTATCATCCCTATTATCCTGACTCTTAAATATTACTTCTTCTTCAGTCCCTACACTTGTCTGTTTCTCATTTATTGTTGTTTCCCTTTCTGCCGACAAACCAAACGATACTACTTTACAATTATCAAATTTTCCCTCTACGGAAAATCCTCTGTACCTGCTAGAATGCTTGTGTAATGGAATCCGCCAGAATGAATCCCTTAAATCTACTTGATTAAAAACAAACTTGCCATCTTTACTTAATTTCGCCTTCACCTGCTCCCGATATGCTGCTTCTACCCCCACTACTTCTGCATGTTTTTGTATTAAAGCTTGAACCTCTACTTTCCTTTCCTCTGGACATCTTATCGTGTTGATCTGTTTACCTTCATCATCCTCTACCTCTACTACATTAATACTAAACCCAGTGTCATCCTCTGTGACTTCATAACTGCCCTTCCATGGCACTACCCTATCCTTAATCCTTATTACCTTCCTTTCCATATCTATCAAAACCCCTAACTTCATCATACAGTCAACACCTAAAATGCTCTGAAACTTCAGTCCAGGTACAATTACAAACTCCTGTTCACAGCTTAAATCTCCTATATCTATCCTAAGCACCACAACACTATTTACTACAGCAAACTTCTTTTTATTTGGAGCTACCAAATGGCTACGCTTTATAGGCATAATTCTATCACAAACCTTATCCCTAATTTTGCTGACGAATTCCTCCGATATTAAACTCGCCTCTGCCCCTGTATCAAGTAATACTTCTACATTATTCTCAAAAATTTCTAAATTAATAATTGGCAAACATAATTTTTCCTCAGTTTCTGGCTCTACTTCCTCCTCAATTTTGAAAAATTCACGTGGATGTTCGTATACATTTACACAGAAATCTAGTGGTCTGTCGCGTTCTAAAAATCCTGTCTCATCCTGTTTTCCGTGCTTGGTCCTGGTTGTCCTTCTACAACCTGTGCGTACGTCCTCCTCGTGTTAATATCCGTGTCCCTATCTCTATTCGGCGTGCTGGTCACAGTCCTGTTTACTTCCGGTAAACTGTTCTGTCTCGTGTAACTAGGTCTTGGCGTCGGTCCCCTAGTCGCACTATTGCTCCTGTATTCCTGTCCTCGTCGTTCCCAATCCGGTCGAAAATTTCTGTTGTAGTCAGGCCGTCTCGGATAATTCGGTGTCCTGTTGTCAAACCTAACTGTGTTAACGTTTCGTTCTCGTATCTCTCTTGTCCGTCCAACACATACATCATCATATCTCTGCAAATACTCTAAAAATGTCTCCCGTTCTGTGATGTTTTGTAAGGCCACGTGTTGTCTAATTTCCAGTTCAAAATGTCGTGATAGGTACTTGATAATCTGTCTGTCCGTCAATGGTGGATTCAGTTGTTTGGCCACACTGTACTTGCGGATGGCATATTGCTCCCTAGATCCTGCAAACTCTCCCTTAAATTTTCCTGTAATTAAGTCGTCTCGTACCTGATCCTGTTTGTGATCACTCCAGTAATGTTGTAAAAATTTGTCTTCAAAGTCCTGATACGTGTCTATGTCCTGTCCTACTAAATTGTACCATGCTTCCGCGTTGTCCTTTAATAAAGCCTTTATCGTATTCAGTTTAGTCTGTTCGTCAAATAAATTTCCCACTAGATTTCTTACACTATTAATAAAAATTTGTGGATTTACCCTGTTATCGCCATAAAACTTCATGTGTTGGTCCAATGATACTCCACCTGTAGAAAATCTGGGACCATCCCCCGTTAAATTTGACATGTTGTATTTGATACCACTAACTTCGCGTTCTACCCTGCCTAACTGATCCCTACATGAGTCCGTTACTTCAGTCATTTTTACGTTTATTTCTTCTTCACAGAAAATGCGTACTTCGGACCTTAAATGTCCCATTTCCTGTCGAAGACCTGTAATATCATGCTCATTTTTTTCAACCCTATTTTCTACTTCCCCCAGTTTCACGGTAAGACTATCTTTAAATTCTGTAAATTCTTTAGTATTTTGTTCAATTTTCCCGCTTATCTGCTCTAATTTTTGGTTGGACTCCTCCTCGCTCTATTAGCTTCATCGCTTAGCAGTTCTAATTTTCTATTGGATTCTTCCTAGCTAATCGCATTTCCTCTAACATTCTCATCATTAACTCGTTTCCTTGATCCCTGATTCCGTCCTCGACTGATCTCTACTGCCTCCTGCTTCTTCCATTTTCGAAATTTTCCCACACAATGCACTATCGTCACTTCCAATTTCCACTCCTTGACTCCTTAACCACTCCTTTCTCTGCATACGTTCTACTCACTCACACACTCTAAAATACTCTTAAATTTATACACACACCGAAACTCTCTCTCTCAGATCGCCAGTTTCCTGGAATAAAATAACAAAATTTTTATTTGGAACTCGAGCCTCACTTTTGGGTCGCCAAGAATGCTGTGTAACCTCTCATATCTCTAGGTACTGGCCCTTTAAAAAAAAACATTCGAGCCCCACAGTTTGGGCGTCAAGAATGCTGTGAAACCTTTTAAATTACCTGGTCCGTTGATTCCTTCTGTTAATCGCCTCGGCTGCTCTTCTAGATAACTTCCATTCTCAATCATAAAAATTAAACAACACATTCCTACCACAAACATCAACGTTAACTCTATTTACATCAATATTCAGAATACATTAAATTTTCAAATTAAATTTGAACATAAAATTCAGTTTTAAAAGAATTTCCGGATTAATTTTATTATCATTTTACTGTGCATCCAAAATTAAAGTCCTTGTTGAATGCCTACTAATTAATATAACAAGATAAGCAGACCGAGTCTGAGTATAAAGGAGCATCTACCACCCTTTACGTTAATTAACCAGGTTTGTCTAATTGAGCTCAAAGACCTACCCAAAGTTTCATCCTATTCCCGAACATCAAAACAAATTACCCCTTTTACTTAAACAAGCAAATTTCATCTTAAAATTAAATTTTTATGGTTAGAAAAATTCCACTAATGTCCATTTAAAGTAAATCAATTATAAAGTCATTCAATACACACAAAAATGTCAAACAAAATAGTACAATTTACCTGAAGGTTATTGTCCTCGTAGCTTCAGTGTAATCGTCCCTTTGTAAATCACACCATTCCAACCGGATTCTATTTACAGCTTCATGTTGTCAACGCTTTAAAAATGTTCTCCATCACCATTAATTTAAAGTTGTTCCTAGGCTTTTCCGGAACTCATCTGTATATCTGCCTCTGGTTCAGTGGATGCAGACACATTTACGAACCATTTAGTCATTAACACCCCGCAAAATAGCAAAGAAATTCATACTTCCTTTTACCAATATTACCAATATACGCCAAAACTGCCTACTTTTGGGTATACATTTGTCGTTGTAAATTTTACTAATTGGTACCGTGATAATAAACTTTTATTACCTTGTATCTAAGTGCACTGAAGTACATTCATGTTAGCACGTAAAATAACCAACTATTTTGAGTCACTAAAATATACTAGCACACTTTAAATTATTTAATCAAACTAAAATGCACTGTTTAATATCAAGTCGCGGATGCACGAGCTTTTAACGCATCGAATCGTCGAAAGTCTAAGAGTCTAAGAGAGAAACACATATTCCCGCCTGTATATATAGCGAATAGCCGACACGTCGCTTTGTTCCTAAAACGGGTAATTCCAATGAATTCCTCATTCTACGTTCCCAGTCTGTAGCCTGCACGTCGATTTTATGAATTTAGTACTCACCCCATTGAGATCTCAGAAAATTTCAACACGGCCCGCAAAGTTGTCCGAGAAAAACTAATTACTTTTATACAGAAATTGTTGTTCTACCTCTGATATATGCATCCTATTTTTAACCAATCGCAACCCCTTGACGTTGCTTAAATCCCGCCCTTTTACAATATGTGTCTTTGCTTGACGCATTTTCTCTTTCCTTCTCTAACCTGTTCGTATTGGTGCAAATTTATATTCTTTATTATTGATTATATTTTAGTCCACGCGGACTGTTATCTGGGTTTAATAAACCCGTATCGCACATTCTCGTAAATACTAAGTCCCGGTTTCTCCAAGATTCTTTAAAACATTAATTATTTGCCAAATTTACGCAGAATGAGCTTTTTTAAAAATACGCAGGTGTTCTGTATTTCCTGCTAAAGCATCTGATCGTTTCCAATATCCTTAGAATCAACATGTTTATCCAAACAAATTAACTTGAAATTGCCTTTTAAAACACGCAGGGGTGTTCAAACGTAACATTTTAAATAACCTTCCTACGATTTGACTATTATTGGGTTTTACAAGTTTTATGCTTATTATTAATAATGGTTCAATTAACTCCAATTAAAAATAATAGCCTTTAATTTTTAGTGAATCCAAATTATTATCCGTACGTTTTGTTTAATACCAGTTATTTAAAATAGGGTTAATTAATATAAACTTTGCACGTAATTTCCATTTGTTTAGGAATAATTAAATTATCCACTGCGCTTTTCAATACTGCTTCTTTTGATGTAAAGCGTCTTATAGATAATTTAAATTTCTTATTTTTACTGAAACGACCGAGTTTATTTATGCTTCAAGGTTTTAATAAAGCGTATTATTTAATGAAATTCCTTATACACGGTGATTAAAATTATTTGATCTGATTATTTAATTTTCTACCCTGGTCTAAATATGAGTATATATATATATATATATATATATATATATATATACAGGGTGGTCCGATTTTCATTAGCCAGCGTATATCTTCTGAACTATGCAAAATATAGAAAAATTTCATTGGAAAAGTTTTTTGAATGTGTTTGCTCTACAAATATAAGACATTAAGTATTTTTCATGGTCAACTATATTTGAGCAATAATATGTCACTTTAGTTTTTTAAATAGAACACCCTGTATATTTTTCTAAAAAAATATTCTATTTGAAATTGTCTTTACGGCAATATGCCCACAATCAATGATTTCTATTCAAAGTGAGGTAAATAACCTAAATAATAGAATTTCAATAGCAGTCTTATTGTTTCTGTTAACATTGCCATTGCAGTATTTCAGTTGATTATTCACAATTATCTGTCACATAAATAAGTAAAAGTATTATTGTGTTCTTAATAGTTGTTTCACGCAAAATAATGGAAATGAATTATTCAAACAATGAAAAAGTTGATATGTTATGCTGTTTTCATAGGTCAAACAACAATAAACGTGAAGCTGCAGTTTTATATCGAAACTTATATCGTGACCGTAGACAGCCAAATATAAATACGTTTAAGAATTTAGAAAATTCTTTAAGGTCCAATGGTAGGTTTTCAACTACCACCAGAAATCAAGTACAACATAACGAAGATCGTGAATTGGTTATTTTAGCCTACTTCAGAGCTTATCCTAAAGTTTCTACGAGACAAGCTGCAGCTCAATTAAATGTTTAAAGAAGACAGATTTTTAATGTTTTAAGTCGTAGTTCAATAAAAGCATTTAAGATGCGTTTGGTTCAAAATTACATCCCAATGATACCAACAGCCAAGTTGGTTTTTGTATATGGATATTGAATGTGGGAAAAGAATTTTTGTAACAGTATAATTTGGACTGATGAATCTATCTTTCATAAAAATGGTATTTTTAACAGAAAAAATACACATTATTGGAATGATAGAAATCCTTAGCAATTTGTTGAAACCCGTTCACAAGTACGATTTGCAGTGAATGTGTGGATACGTGTAGTAGGTGACCGCATATTGGGTCCGTATTTCTTTAATGGTAGTTTAACCCAAAATAGATATTTGATGTTTTAGCAAACTTCGTTTCAAGATTTCTTAGATGATATTTCCCTACCTTTCAAGCGAAACTTATGGTTTCGACACGATGGAGCTCCATCACATAATGGAATCAATGTTACAACTTATTTAAATAATGAGTTTGATCAGGACTGGATCTGTAATAGGGGACCGATTTTGTGGCGTCCCCGATCGGCGACTCCGTGGCATAGTGGTATGTGTGTGACTACTACGCCCAAGGTCACGGGTTCGAATCCCGACACGGTCCGCTTGAAAAATGTTAGACGAGCATTTTTCACAAAAATACACTCTCGTTCGGATGAGAGGTAAAATGGAGGTCCCGTGTGTGAGTGTTGTCAGGCACGTTAAAGATCCCTACCTTGCTTGGAACAGCAAGGATTCGGCAAAATTCAAAATTTTCCAGGTAAAGAAAACTCGCTTCCTGGCCAATGTAGTACCTTCGGGTGGAGCATTGGAAAAATCACATGTAAGGCCTCCCCGATCACCTGATTTGTCAGTTCTCGACTTCTTTGTTTGAGGTTTTTTAAAAGAACGAGTGTATTCTAACTCTACCTTTTTTCAAAATCTTGAAAAATTAATTGCAAAAATAAGAGCAACTTTCTTGCTAATTACCCCGGTCATGTTGCAAAATGCTAGAAAAAATTTAATTGTTCGAGTTAATAAATGTTTAGAGTGTAATGGTGAACAATTTGAACATTTATTAAGATAATCAGTTTTCTTGTTAGCTATTATTTTCAGATGTAGGTATAAAAAAAATTCCAATTTATTAGTTTATACAGTAAATAAGCAACAATCTGAGTTTCTTATTGGAATTCTATTATTTGAGTTATTTAGCGCATTTTGACAAGAAATCATTGGTTGTGGTATATTGCCGTAAGGACAATTGCAAGTAGAGTATTTTTTTAAAAAAATATACAGGGTGTTCTATTTAGAAAACCAAAGTGACATATTATTGCACAAATATAGTAGACCATGAAGAATACTTAATGCCTTATATTTGTAGAGAAAATAGATTCAAAAAACTTTTTCCTAAGAAATTTTTCTATATCTTGCATGGTTCAGAAGATATACGCTGGCTAATGAAAACCGGACCACCCTGTATATATTGCTATGAATACCTCTCTAAATTATCGTGCCCCCACTTTGGGCGACCATTATTTATTTGCTATGAGCGGATTATCGAGCCCTGACGTTGAGCTGCATTATTTATTTTGCTATGAATTCTAAATTATTGGACCACCATTTTAATATTCACGATTAAGTGTAATTATCTCCTCCTCCAGCTGTTTCTTAATATTACTATCAACTGGACTTTATCTTTAAACAACTCTATCTACCAATGGCAAAATTCGATACGTTACCGCCTTGCGGGTTATCACTTTCCTATTCAACTTGTGGCTCCGCCTTTCTACTATTTAAATCTTATGGCCTCGGCTAGCATTTATTTGCAATTATAAAATTCAGTAAATTTAGATTCTATATAATGAGACCAATATGATATGTACAGCTTTTGAAATTATTTGTAATACATTTCTTATAAATTTCATTTATTAACAACCATTTAGTATGTACTCAAAAACCCAAAGTCACCAAAGAAAACTTATTATCTTTACCAACCAAGTGTAGAATATTCTAAACCTGTTTTCTTATTACTCATTCAATGCAACCTCATTTGTTGACTTCTTCACAAGCATATCATATTTAGCAAATTCAATATTAAACATAAAATAAAAATTCAAATAGAACAACAAATGTCTTATAACTAAAAATCTGACCTGGTTTTATCTTTTTCGCATCGACGCTTCCAATAAAAATGATTTTCCCCAATTCTGGATTCCATTCAAATTATTACACTATGGATCACCACCATTAAATTATATACCCCAATTTATTTCAATTCTTCAAACTTATCATTCTTGCCCCAGACTTAAAATTGTAGTTTGTTTCATCCCTGTACTTCTAGATTGTATTATTATTCTTTTCCCTTTGACATTTAAATTGCATTACTGTGTTTCTTAACATCAGAATCCTAGTCTATTTCCCTCAGACCTCGAAACCCTATTATTTTGTATGTCTTAGTTTACAATAAATTCATTAAAAACGTACTTACGTTTAAACGGTAATTGTAATCTTCATATTTACACTCATTTTATTTTTCACTTCTATACTTATTACGTAATACTTTGTTTAATGGCTATGCACTTCGGCCTTCATTGAGTTCAAAACTGACTTTCTTATCAGGGTGCTTGCTAATATAACCTCTAATTCCCACTCCATCCGTGGGTTTGGTCTAGAACTCGTCGCTTGTCTCTGACTAATCAAATAATTTTATTTGGATCAGTTTCTGATGCAATGCTCCACGCTTTCCCATAATCACCACCTGCCCGCAGCTGTGTTTTATTATCAACATGCTGTATTTTGATAGATTACTTGCTTTTCTATAAACAACTGATGCAACCCGACTTTAAATTTCCATGTTTACATGTGATTCACGCAATTTTTAATCATTTCTCTTATCAAATTGGTTAGATCTTTGTACGCATTTATATTAACTACTTGAAACTCTATCTCTATATCCGTATTAATTTAATCGTCTGAAACTCTTCTTCTAAATGCGTGTCTAATTACACTTTATCATTCATATCTCAATATACGCGTACTTCCACTGAAAAATATCCTTATTTGTTTTACCTAAATTAACTAAACTTTATCTACAGGGTATTTAATGTTTACTATCTACTCAATACATGTATTTCTTATTCCTACGCCAACTATGCGTCTTCCTATGTTTACCTGCGTCGCCCAAAAACTATCTCTACTCTATATACAGGGGTGTTGACTACTTACTATCTACAAACTATGTCTATTTCTTAATTATTTCCTTAAATAAGTGTAGTTTTCTGCTGACTATTCTAATTACTCCTTCCCGAACGACCTTTACTATAACGTGCTCCCTTAAGCAACCCCTTATCACAGCAATATATATATATATATATATATATTGTTGTGATATAGTTGCAATAACCCGGTGCCCCTTTTCTGTGAAATAAAAAGGTTAACATTTTCTTTTTGTCAAGTTTTAATTTTAAATTTAAATTTTTGAATACCCCGGCTAGCTCAGTTTTAACCACGCACGGAGCTTGCGACAATACGATAACAAAGACTTTAAATTTACCTTCTACCTCTATTTCCTGTTTCTTTAAGCCAAAACACCATTAAGCATTATTACTATAATATTCTCAAAAATATTTACAATGTATGAAATGTTTAAGAATTCTCTAAATAGAACTTCCTTTTAATAATTGAATAAAAATTCTTTCAATAATATTCATTTCCAAAATTAATCAAAAAGCCAGCAAAAATCACCTTTATTATTATTATTATCTGAAGCCTAATGAACGTTTATTAATTTTCCTTCAAAATTTACGTAATTTTTAACGTGTATTAAAAATGATCTTTGTTGACCCTCACATAAAGTTTTCATGAAAGCAATTTTTAAATTATTCAAAATTAGAAATATACAATGAAATATTCACAAATAAAAATAACAAAACATTCAGATTGGCTAACCTGTTGTTTCAAGCTCGAATCAGTCCTCGTTCCAACTGCTCCCGTATTCAGCTTATTGATTTACATAGTCCCAACGTTGAATTTAAATATGCCGTGCATTTCTTTTGGTACAGGTTCTTTTAATTAATTCATGAATTATTTCAGCGGCTTTACTAAACTTCTTGGTCGAATCCAGTGATTAATAATTGAGTTAGATATTTGTTAAATTTCCAAATCGGATCCAGTAATTATTCAGAGTCCTTTTATTAACGTTAATATTAGAATTTAAAACAACCTTTAGTTACTTATGTTTTTAAAGGATTAAAACGACTAACCTCATCCAATTTTTCACAATCACCATTGTACTATTTATTACTTAACAATAAATCACTTCTAAATCTTTTCATGTAAATACTTTCCCCTGGGTATGTGGAGTATGTCTTAATTTATGTTAAACTGATTTGTTTACTACAGAAGCTGGACCCGACGTTCTCAGCGTCGGTATATGCCTTATAACTCATGAGAGTTTTTTGGCTTGTTGATGTTTTTTTTCGTGTGGAGTTGTTATGATGTTAGTTGATGTTCTTAATAAATTGTTGGCCTGCTCTTGGAATCCCCATGTTTTGATGCAGTGAGCAGTTTCCCGGAGCTTACCCTTGGTTGCTCTCCAACTACACGATATCCGAATCCTGGGTCCACTGGCCTGTGGTTTTCGACCGACAGGATGGCTATTCGCCACAGGCCGCTCCATCGTCAGGTAGCTCGTCTAACAGGACTGACGGATGTGCATCCCCAACGGCTTTACTTGTGTAACCATTCCTCGACGCCCCGCATAGCTGGAGAACTCCTTCAAGTCGTCACCGTTCCGCTGCTCACCTTTGTTCGCCCGGAGGCGGTGGTAGATAACTGTTGCTGCTTCGGAATCTAGGCAGCAACTTGATTTGTTTACAAATCCGGTTGTATTTAAAAGGATCTCCTATCTATTGACAAGCACATAGTTCAACGATTACGCTATGGTACGTGATTCCTATATACAAGGTTTTGGGTATTTCTATAGAATTTTGCTGTATACACAAAATTCATGCGCTACTTTCGGCACGTATTACTTCAAGTTAATGCATTCGTTCTATTGAATTTTCTCATTTATCGTTTACGTAAATTATTGTTTGTACAATAAATTTGATGAACTTTGCATTTATCACCAGCCGTGTTTATTTTGAATTTATCAGTTGTTGGATTTTTCCTTTCTGGTCACATATTTTTAATATAATTTATGTATTAAATTATATGCGTTTTCTATTACGCATTTTAAAACCAGCTTGTTCAATTGAAATTCTTAGCGTAATAATGATGCATTATTCGTGCGTATTGTATTTCAGCTTCTGTCCACGTTGTTTTATGACTTGCCAAATCGTTTATTTAATTAAATCTTCTAAAGTATTTTTTATTTCTTAAATTAACTATGACTATAGTTTATACACAGGACGTTGTCATTTACTTTCCTGTATAATTGTTGCATTTCTTATTTTCTTCGTAGAAATGTCCTCATGTTGTTTTCCTGAAGTGCACTATACTAGTGGTCCTATCTACCCCTAAATGACCATATTAACATAGCAATATATATAATATATTAATAATGGGTTTATGGTTAACTCGAGAAAAGCAAACCCTTTTTTAATGCTGAAATTTTCGAATTTAATTGAAATTCTTGATCACAGGCTTGAAGGTGAGGTTATATGTTAAATTAACATAGAAATTAAATCGAAATATCTCTTTAGCTGCTTTTTGCTTCAATTTATTGTATATGAAAATTATATAACTTGTATAAAAATAAAAATATCACGTTTTTAAAAAAAATTCTTCATTCATCAATTTTGCTGTCAAAGTTCTCGATTACGAGTAAATGCGTAATTATTGTAATAGGGTATTCAAAAAATTATAATGCCCAACTTATGCAAGTGTACAATATTTAATTTTGTACGGTGCTCAGATACGTTTAAATCCGATTTTAACTGGAACTTGTTAAAATTATCCGACTTATTTTATAAAATTTTGTACATAATAAAATTAAAATAGGAAATGATTTGTGAATGAAAATCATAATTAGAAAATAAAGATTTTGGACTCTATTTTAGTGTATGCGAGTGATTATCTAGTAGTTACAATTTTTTTATGTTAGGTTTAAGATTTTGTTCGTAAGGCAAAACTGTTGTGGTGGTTTTGGACACTATCTTTAAAGTTTGTTCTGATAGAAAATTCTTTTTCCTAGATGTATGATATTGTTTGTTAAAAAAAAGCTGTTGTAGATGTAATAATTGCTATTTGAAAGATTGTTTGTTAAAGAATATTTCATGTCATCATAAGTTTGATGTCTGATTCTAGTGGTATATTTTAAATTGAGCTAGCAAAATAATTAGGACAACACTTTTATAGAATCATCTATAGTCCACAGCAATATATGCACCAGTTCACATATCTGTTATTGCAATAGCCAAAATCAATGAGTTAAACTTCGAATTGCTTTCTCACGCACCCTATTCGCCAGATTGAAGCCTTTCGGATTATTTTTTTTCAAACTTAAAACATGGCTCCGTGGTAAAGATTTACGAACAATGAAGAGACTGAGTCCGCTGTACATTGCTAGTTTTAGGATTTCGACAATTGTCACTATAAACAAGGTATCAAAGCTATTGACATCGCTGGGGAAAGTGTATCAAAAGAAGATTACCTAGAAACATTAGGTATTTTATTCCGAAATTTGTTGTTTTCTTTGTTTGAAAGGATACTTTTGGAAGCATCGTCGTACTTTAGATATAATTTAAGTATTTTCGTAAATAATATGGACACCTCTATTGACGAATTGTTTTAAATAGTTTCTTTTATGCAATTAATATATAACCGTATGAAGTGGTTTATGCCGACATCTATTTAATGATACAATAAATACGGCCATTATCATGTCATTCTTAATATTCGTATTATGCGATCGCGTCCCCTATATATTGTCTGAAACGGAAGCAACATAATATGACAACCTTTGCGCATATTCTGTACACTTCCTTTTTCCAATCAGTTGAGCAGGGCGAATTTTATTATTTAATTCAGTTCTAGAATAAATTCGACGGTGAATGTACTACCTCTGAAATTTACAAGCCTCTTTGAATTTTGAAGCTTACATTGAATCTTCTCAAGTTGAATTTTTTTTATAATGAGTACTCTTCCGACTCTTTACGATTACTACACCGACGGTGGTATCACATCTGGATTAGTAGCAGAAAATTCACAATTTACCTTAAATTCCAGGAACATATCTATTTACAGTGGGGCACTTCATTACTTTCGCGTTCCACAAGAATATTGGCGCGATCGTTTACGTAAACTTAGAGCCGCTGGTTTAAATGCAGTCGAAACATACGTTCCTTGGAATCTTCATGAACCGAAACCTGGAACTGCCGATTATGGAAAGGGCGAAACTGATTTTCAAGAATTTTTAGACATTCAAAGATTTCTTTCGCTAGCTAGAGAAGAAGATCTGCTAGCTATAGTACGACCCGCTCCCTATACTTGTACATCATGGGAGTTCGGTGGAATGCCAAGTTGGCTTTTACGAGATAAAGGCTTAAAAATACGTACATCTGATGAAACATTTATGAAATATGTAAATTTTTACATTGCAGTGTTACTGTTTTATATAACACGACTGCAATTTACGAAAGGTGGCCCTGTCGTAGCTTTTCAAATTGACAACGAATACGGCTATACTGCATGCGGTGATATAATACTAGATCCAGCATACCTACCACAGTTGAAAGAAATTTATAGGAAACATGGAGTTGTTGAACTGTTGTTTACGTCAGACATTCCTTCATATGGTTTTTGGGGATCTTCACCTAATATACTAACTACCGCCAATTTTCAGGATGATCATGAGAACGAGCTGCGGTTACTTAAGGAGTAGGTAACTATATTTACTAAATTAGTCTCTTTCGATGGTGTTCAATGCCTTTTACATGACCCTTTATCTCTCTCTCTTTCACACACACAGATATATATATATATATATATATATATATATATATATATATATTACTACGAAAGCCCCACAACTTGGATCGACAAAAATACTGCGAAAGCTTTATTTACTAAATACAAAAAGCCCCATGATTTGGCCGTTAAAAACTACAAAAGCTCGGCTATTGATACTGTTTCTAATTTGAGCGCCGTCTTTGGGCGCCAATATTGCTGCGAACTTGCTACTACTAAAGCCCATCTACGCGCTTTTTGCTGTTGATTCGAGGCTGATTAATTTTATTTAAGCTCTATTGCTACTAAAGCACCTAAAATTGAAAACCATAATTCTCTAAAGCTTCTGAAGTCCAGCAAGTTAACAATACAAACAAGTAACTTCTAGCCGTTCACAATTCCTCGTAATTTTCTACCCAAACACCAACTGCCACCGAAATCCTGGAATTTGCACGATACAAACAAAACATTTTCTCCGCATTCTTTTAACCGTCAACAAATTTTCTGAACCCGTTCTAACTGACAACACTTTTCAAAACATTTCCTTGAATTTCAACAATCCCGCTCTAAAATCTTGTATATATTTTCTCCAACTGCCCATATCAACTACGCCCCAAATGCAACATACTTTATCTGTCTCTCTTTAACATACGTACTAAAATTTCCTATCTCTTACTTCCTACTCCTTCCATTTTGTATATCCCTACCACGAGTTATATCTTTTTCATTCTAACATGCATTCTACATTAACTACCCTTCTTACTTTCTGCCTTCTTTGTTGTCATCGTTCAATCTAACTCTATCTCTCTTTATCCTCATGTCATCTAATAATCTCTCTTTGTTCCTTGTTTGTAAGTTCCATCTGTACCCTATCGATCATCCCCCCTTAAAACAGCCTTCAAACTATGTCTATGTTATACGTGGTATTCCTATCCTACTTTAATCCTTGCTTCGCTGTTAACAACCTGCAAAAAGAACGCTCTCCAACTAAATATTACCGTCTCTAAACAACGTTCAAGCTACGGATATCTCACTTCCACATATGCTACCTGATATTCTTTCTTTGTCTCACTGTTTTCACCCCAAATCAACTAACACTTAACATGTGATGTCTTTTTAACGAGTCTATAAATCCATTATAATTGACAGCTCCGACCAACAACTTTTAGAATTTGTTTGTTATTTGTGCACGTTATGTCCTTTCTTATAACGATACTTGGAAACCCTGCGACGGTTGGACTTGCTGCTTCAAAACTCTTTTACTACTTCTCGTAAATAATATAACATAACAGCCACTTAACTGTTGTAAACAATACGCTGAAACCTACGGTTTAAAATGCTCATGCTCTTTGAAAATAAATATCCAACTTTACTAAAATTCAACTTATGAAATTAACAATGCTAAAGCTTTACCTTTATAGTCTACCCTTATACACGATGATGGTTTCTTGTTTATAATATGACTTTTGAAAAGCTAAGCTACACACCCGCTATTCCTTATAAATATTTACAATATAACACACGCTAAAGGATGCTGCTAAATTAATTTGAAATATCACAGTACCCTTATTAGTTTCTACTAGAAATTTGAAAAGCGTTTTAATTTGTAGATGGTTGTTTTTACATGCTGAATCACTAAATAAATTATCAAATGAATTACTAATGTCGTTTTAATACTCAAATACTGCTGTGTTAAGGTCCGCGTTGGAGCGTTCTTAAAAGAGTGCTGTAACAACGCTGCGCGTTGTGACGGCATTAAAAAAATTATATGAAAAATGGCCGCACTTTGATGCGCCGCTAAAAGGGTGCTGTGACATAGATACAGCAAATTGTAAAATTTGAAATTATTTACTTAACTTGCTTTCTAAGTTTGCCTGGCTAGCTCAACGAAATTGACGCAGTTCTCAAAATGAAATCAAACACAACAATATCACAAAGCATTTATACAGTATGAAATATTTTTTCTCGTACAAAAGCATTTACATCATCGTTTCTTTCAAACATAAAATAATTTCTAAGGAGTACTTATTATAAAAAAAAGTTCTTTACCTTATTTTAAATTGACAGAACTAAATTACTTCTTTTATGGATATTTTACCTGACTTTATTTATTCGCGCGCTTGCAAGGTTTGTTTAGCCAAAAAATCCTTGACATATAATCTATTAAAGGCTCAGAGTGTTTTGAACCCTGAACACAAACTTTCCTGGTAAAGATTCTTTACAAAACAAATTATTAGGAATATCTTAAACTACCTTAAACTAAATGACAAAATTCAAATATCAGTTACAAAAAAAATATACTTGCAAAAATCCACGAAGCGTTTTTTATCCAGCTCGTAATTGAATATCTTCTTATTTTAAATTGATGACCAAATTAGCGTACAAGATTTTCCATATTTAAAATCTTCGTTTCGAACAGCAGTTACCAAAGTACGTTTTGCTTAAATCTTTCTTTCAATTATTTAATAAAATTTTTAAAAAATGCGTTATATTGAAGAATTTTCTCTCTTCATTGTATTTAATAATTTCCTTTTTTATGTAAGTTACGTTTACAACATCACTTCTATATTTATTGTAGCATTGTAATTATTAAATTACAGTATACTTACTGCATACTTCAAATATTATTTTCACAAAGCAACAACTTGCGACTTAAATCAAAATAACATTTTGCGATCAAATTTAAGAATCGAAAAATTATTTAATAAACGCTTTCTTATATATACAAATTATTTATTTCCAAAATGTTGTAGAATAGTATGGAACATTATGATGCAATGTGTCCCAGAAAACCTCATTAACGTCTAAAGTCGCAGCGTTTTATTACCTCGTAATCTCTTCCACTTATTAGTAACGCGCGTTGCCTCGTCCTACTCTAACACATATACGATTATTATGGCGTCATATAGCAATGCAAAAGATAATCAATTTTGATAGATTATTTTATGGATTTTATGGTTTATTTCAATGTTTGGGCCGCTTCTTGGAATAAACGATTATTTATTAATGAGTTCATACGAAATTGAAGTATTCTCCCGAAACTTTCTTCTTTATCCCGTCTATTTCAGAAAATTTTCTATTTAAAATAAATTTCTGTAATCCAGACGGTAATTAATTTATACTTTAATTGATTTTTAATGTAAAAGGGCTTGCATTTTATACAAAATATTTACGAACCGTAGAATGTAATTTTCTGTGAAAATTATGTCGTTCACACGAATGAAAACAGATAAACTATTCTAGATTCTATGACGTAGTAAAACTTATATTATATAAACCGATTAAAGAATGCAATCAGGATAACGTGTTCAGTTCATGTCTGTCTGTCTGTCTATACGTTTAAAAATATCAGTCAACCGATAATAATGAATTTTAAAACTATAAACGAATAACAATCGACGCTGAAAGTTGATTTTTAATTTGAGATTATGAAAAAGTTAGATTTGAAGTAAATAATGAAATTAGTTTTTCAATAAACGACAATAAATGCATACAAAACTATTTTAATTTGAATGGAACACGAATGATACATTAATTTATAAGAATGGTACGATATGGGTATATAGATGTGGAAGTTTAGTTAATGATTCTGGACATAAACGAGTTTACGATAATCGGCATAATTTAACGGTAAAAACAAAAACATCATTTTTTAAAAATCTTTGCCTTATTTATTTAAGTGGGTTAGATTAAATAAGAATTTGGCGCGTGAAGCTTTTTTGTGCAAGAGGATAATTTAAAATATGATGTAAGCATGGTCAAATTTTGGTAAGTTTGGCCATTATAAAGGGATTTATTGAACACAACTGAGCAGCTACATTTAATTTTGATTTAAGAAGGAGAATTAAAAATTATCCATCTTCATTTCTAAAAATTTGTACATAATGTAATTCACATATGGTAAGATTTGCGAAATACTAATTTGAACGAGAGATTTTATAAACTCTATATTTTAGTTTATGCGAGTATCTAGTAGTTATAAAAATCATTTTTAGACTTAAGATATGCCAAAGATATTGGACTCTATTTGTAGATTGTAATGTTGTATGTAAGCATTTTTTTCAGAATAATGTTTGTTAAAGGAAAGTTGTATGTAAAGGCGACGTGTTTGTCTTTTTTAATTGTGAAGATTTTGGAATTTAGACTCCATTCAATACATTTAAAATGAATTTTGAAATAAATATTTTATTTTTGATTTTATACACACACACGGAAAAATAATTAAAGTACGCGTTTGCTTTCTTTATGGTTGATTTGTATAATAATAAAGTACAGATTTCAGTATAGTTACATAATTAATTAAAGTTTCAATTGCTTTCTTTATCTTCTGTAAATGCAATAAGATTGATACGATTTTTATACACGCAAGGTATTTTAACGCATTTATTACACACAGTAAATTTATTACATAAATATTCCAAGCTTGCAATTGTTTGCATTCTAGTAAAAGTATGGATTTATTGTTTTCAATAACTAACGTACTCATTTTAAAATGAAACTTGTAACGCGCGTCCTAATGCCAGTCCTGGTGTGCGCTCGACAGGTGACGAAAACCTGATAAAACCCCTACACAAGGAGTTTGCAAAGAGAGTAGTACACGTACGTCTACGGTCGGGTCGTGATGCACTTCAATATTGTAACCCATATAATTTAAGATCTGGTAATAGCAAATGAACGTTGAACCTTGTATTTCAGGTTGTTTGTAAAGTTATTTGTGTTTTAATTTGTATCAATTAAAGTTATAATGCGAACGTCACTTGTATTTAATCTTATTCAGGCACAACGCAATGAAATCAGCCTTAACCCTCCCGACTGAGCAAGAAGGTGTTATAAACTCGTTTTACTAAGTAGTACACGGAAAATTAATCGCAATTGCTTTCATTACGGTAATGAAATGAATGGCTTTATTTACACAAGGTCTTTAAGTTTTACATAATTAAATAAAGGACTTCTTTTATGTTTTGTAATAACGCGAGTGCAACGAAATATACTATTTAAGGTGTCTTTCAACGATTAATTTATACAGGGTAGAACAATTAAATAATTGGAAATTTCAACTTTTCCCGTTTGCTTTTCTTTGGGTGGGTTTTATTGATAGAATTTGGGTTTCCATGACTTCTTGTGACCTTTTTATCACATCAATATATTATAATATATCTCTTCGTCGTAGTATGTATGTCTGCTACGTTTCCTTAATATTTATCAGTATTTATATTTGGGCCTTTTCTTTGTTATATTATATTTGATAAATGGATAAAAGTAAATTTTGTGGTGAACCAATAATAT
Source organism: Platerodrilus igneus (assembly GCA_036346225.1). NCBI lineage: Eukaryota > Metazoa > Arthropoda > Insecta > Coleoptera > Lycidae > Platerodrilus > Platerodrilus igneus. The sequence goes on along the minus strand of JARFIW010000916.1, from coordinate 281,445 downwards.
GCCACGGCTTATTGAAACTTATCTCAGGTTTTTAATGAATTTAAATAATTATAAACAAACAGTGTGGGTACAAAACTGTATGCCTATATATTAACCACTGCCAGATACAGCCCCCTCTAGTTAATTTATTATATACTTGTTCTAAAACTGGGTGTGATCTTTACTACCATTTGTATTCAGAAAATAAACAAAGTTAGAATGCTTAACTTTTGATAAGATTTTCTAGATTTCAATGAATAATACAGCTTTTTAAGTGTTACAAATATAAGAACTAAGTTGTTTTATACCTGTAATTCCATTGAAGTACGTCTGCGTTTACAATAATGGACCTTGGACTGCAAATAGACCACCAACTTGGAAGTGCACGATTACCTGTTGAATTTAAGTTTTAATATTTTGTATTTAAAATTTCACGCTTTAACTTCAGGCTTTAGAAATACTAAAAGGATGTTATAATGAAAAATTGATACTCAGAATCGGCTATCTAATTTAGGACTCGTTCAAACTATCACTGCGGGAACACAGCTCAGAATAATGGACTCTTCTGGACTCTTTTTAGCTCTCGGTACCTCAATTCACATCAGCTTGGAAGCCAAACACATTTCACTTGCAAAACAAATAATCTTCTGGACTATTAATGGTTGTATAAACCTTTAAAATTTATTACACGTTGCACAAAAACCTCTTTTAACTTCAGAATTACTCTTTCAACTAGCTTCAGCTCTTAATACTTGAATAAAACACGAGAGCAGGTAAAAAACATCTATTCTGTAAATTACAAATTTTATAAGCCCCATTTATTTATTTCTTATCACCTAGGAGATCTCTTAAACAATTTTCATTTGCCTACTACATCTATAAAGTTAATTAAAATTACACTCCTTGATCAATTATTTACAAACATCTCTAATCACTCTTTCAAAACCTTTCATTTGGATCACTTGGTCCTACTTTCCATTTACTTATAATTATTTTCTAATAATACTAATGAATTGTGTTTCAAATATTATGGTACCTAATTATTTATAATAAAGATACATATAGTGAACATACATTAAACAAACATTAATTTTACATCCTATAACTACTTATTTCTACTAAAACATGCTAAATGACTTATTTTTTTAGATCTTGTGGTGTCTTACTTTTACAAACAGTAGTGTCCATTCAAATAGTGAACATAAACATTTTATACAATCCACAGAAGCTTCCTCAAATGGAATTACGTTTGATTTTTATAAATTAAATTAAATAAACACCTATTTGAAATCTCAAAAAGCTCTATCACACTGAAATAGCATTCGATATTAGTTCAGTAATTAATTTTGTACGATCTTGTTTATCATTAGTTTTAAATTGGATATTTCATAAATATGAGTAGTAAATAAGTGCGTCTAACCTTGGATATTATATAGAACATTACATAACATCACATATATATATATATATATATATATATATATATATATAAAAGATGAAGGTTTTAAATTGTCCGTCGTCTAATTATTGTTGCTAGCTATCTGATCAATAAAACCACTGTAATCATATATCAGATTTATAATAATACAAAATAATCTTTTTAAAAACAATCTTTTGGATACAAAGTAATGCATCCACAACACCTTTCTCTTAAAAACAATACCTCAACCACAAAATTAATGAAATTAGTTTCCTTTCAACACATATCTTATACATTGAATACAGAGTCCAGAATCTCTTTAAAACTAGGGTGATTATTCACTTATCCTATATAAATCTTAATCTCCCAATTATCATTCATAAATAGCTCTATAATTAAATCTTTCTTAATATGTTAAAAATTCTCGAACTGTAATAGTTTCTCCGTTTCTTTGTTGTCAATTAATTAGCTCTCGAAGTGCGCATTCAAGCATTGTTGCTCTAGAAATAATATCTTTTAAAGTTCAAAGTGCGTTAATAAAAATTTGATAACACAGGTTGTGATTTCAATGTTTAAATGTACTAAAATAAAACAACAGTTTTGATAGAAGAAAATTATATAGCTGTTAAATTGGATTTACTTAAAGGAGAATTTAACATAGATTTAAGGTACAAGAAAAAGGTATTATGTTATGGTTGAAAACAGATGATGTCATTTAATTGTACGTTAAAGTAAGAGTGTCGAACGCTCGGTTTTATATTTTTAATTAAACTACTTTATTAGATATGATATTTTTATTTGATGTGACAAGGATGAATTTATTTTTGGAATTTTTATTTATGATGAAGATTTATTAAAAGTCCTATATTTTATAATTTTTGTATACAGACTTTTTCTGGTAATTGAATCAATTATAAAATTAGGTACGGGGTTCAAAAAAGGGCGGCCCTATGATATTTGTCGTTGGTAATGATGAAGTGTAAAGTTTTTATGAACAGTATGGAAAAGTATAATTTTGGCTGTTAAAGTTTTGATTTTGTAAGTAGTAATTTGATTTGTTAGTGTTGTGTACTTATAATTGTCTAATTTTTGGAGACATTTAATAATAATGTGAGAAGAGTATAGTTTTAATTCTGTAAATAACAATTTGATTTTGTGAAATAACTATTTTTGGTTTTGTGCATAATTTGCTAATTTTGGGAGAAGTATATCAATAGTACACGACGAGAATAATTGTTGATTCTGTATTTTGTTTGTGTAACTAACAATTTTTCAAAAAGTAACTATTTTACTATGGTTTTGTATATAACTTTCAAATTTAATTTATTTTTATTTCGTATAATTGAATGGAGCACCATATATTCAAGTTTGCCTCAGATTTTTTTTACCTTAAACGTTCATTTTCTTAGTTTTGAGGATGATAAAGGATCTATTCTTCTTTCAACAATTGCAGAATGGAAAATATAAGGTACCGGACAAGATTCGAACCGGTTACCTCCTCCTTTAACCTCCAACGCGCTAACAAATTGCGCCATCCATACGGGTGATTACAATTGAAAAGATATGCAAATCTAAATCACGTACGTAACCACACATCAACCTAATTTCAGTTACGTTTGGCATTTTTATGTCATATCTGACAGTGTCAAGTTTTTGACTTGTAAGATATAGACAGAAGCGACGCCCAAATTTACAGCAGTAAGTTAACTATTAATTACAAATATAATTTCAATGTTTTATTGGTTAATAAAATGAAATAATAGTTTAAACTTCTAAGCAAAGACTAAATTATCATTTCAAATCAAGCTAGCAATTGAAAGATGGAAATGTAAAATCCCGGACAGAATTCAAATCTGTAGTACTCGGTTTTATACGTTAATGCGCTGACCAATTGGGCCAACGGGCGGATGATTGCAGTTAAAAGATATACAATTTTGAATCATATACACAACCATACATCAACCTAACTTTCAATTACGTTTGGCATTTTTGTCAATCATATCTGACAATATCAAGTTTTTATCATGCCAAATATAGACAAAAGACGACGCTCAATTCATGACTATAAATCAACTATTAATTACAAATATTAATACTTGCACAAGGCCAATTGATTTTCAAAGGTATATTGGCCAATAAGAAGAAATAATTATTTTTATACACGTATACAATACCTAAATGATAATTTCAAATCAAGCTGGTAATTGAAAGATTGAAAATATAGGTCCCAGATGGTATTCAAAACCATAACCTTAGGCTTTGACCCCGATGCGTTAACCAATTGCGCTAACAAGTCGGGTGATGTACGTAACCATACATAAACATAACTTTCAATTACGTTTGGCACTTTTGTCAATCATATTCAATAGTGCCAGGGTTTGACTTAAAGTTAGCGCATTGCCGTGTTGTATCACATGCAGTGAATACGTTTCAACCACAGCTGCACATAAATTCTTGGCTCTTTTTTAAAAGCTAAGGTCGTTTAACCATTTGCCTAGTAAATGAACACTGGGAGCGGGTTTGTTATCCAAGTTTAGACTCCTTCAAGCGGTATGCTTGATCTTGCAGCTGTGCAGGTGTTCAAAGTAATAAGATTGTTCCCCTTTGTTAAACATTCTTGGTAGCCGTTACATTTTTGTTGGCAATCTGTTATAGTTGGTAGATGTTTATAGCTACTGTCTGAGAGTTCTTGACATTTGATTCTTCGGCGATATTTTTGAAAGCCAGACACCTTGCCCCCGACGTGGGTCTTTTCTTTATAAATACAGAGCGTACTTTGAAAGCAGTACATTCAATACAGCATCCTTGTAGCGAAAAAGGTGTTGTGAATCGCGATGTTAAAATGTTTTCTGTGCTAGTATACGTTAAGTTGGTGGCTCCAGCACCCAACCGTAAACAAATGCAGTCGCATTTCCTCATTTTAAGATGGTACTAAAAAGAAGCCGGTATCTCAACGTACAGTGAACTTCTTTTTGCTTTATTTGTGTTGATGATTTGGAAAATAGACACATCTTTTTTCTGTTGATTCCGCAGTAAATTGCAGACTATACTTTACCAAATGCACGCTCACAACACGAACAATTATGTACCTTATTCTTAAACCTTGCGTGAAAGCACTTTCTTCTGTTTACTTTTCTGTGTAATGTTCACGTCAACAACTTGCTAGTTAATACTTGAGTATGCTAATTAAAAATTTAATGTTGATATTTCTTAAATTTTACGAGGTGCACTCGCCAAAGCAGATGTTAATGTGTTACTTCTTTATTTCTTGTATATATTTATGACTGAACATGTTGTAAGTACTCTTGTGTTTAGATAATAAGATTGTATTCTCGATATTTTAAAATGTTTAGGTTTATATTGTACTATATGTAGATTGATGGTTTATGTACATCGCGTTATATCGAACTACTACGTATGTGTTTTTGATTTTTGTAAATAGTCTTTCGGGACTGTATGTTGGTAATAAAGTTTTACTAAGGTTTCCAATTTTATCTTTCGTATCACCCACCCCACTCTACGACGTTTTTGACCTAGCCCGAAATCTAATACTTTTGGATTTCGATTCTACTACTCTGTCCCTGTTTTGTTGCGGTATTCGGTGTAGGCCATGTCGTCTTTACTGACTTTACTGCTATTTTTCGGGTATGTACAGAATACTGTAACAATGTTTTTAAAAATCTTCTATCTACATAAACTATAAATACCCATTATTAAAGATATGTTTCCTGGAACTTTGTTTCGACGTTATCAAATACATTTTTTTATAACTTACTTTAAAAGATTATAATGTTTAACAATGGAAACAGCCTCACTACATTTTTATGCTTTCTTTCCTTCTTGAACCTGCTAAACATTCTAAAGTCTAAACTAAAATACTATGAACGCTTTTTACACAGTTGGAGTGAAGAAACTATTTTGCTCTCAATTATATGGTTGTTTTCTACTAAAGTATTCTCTACCGGGTTGTTCTGAATAACTTAAAATTATTATGTTGTTTAAAAATATTGACAGTTTATCTATCACTTCTAATAACATGTCTTTCAGATACCAACCAACTAAACCTCTAATGGTGATGGAATACTGGACTGGTTGGTTCGATCATTGGACAGAGGAACATCACATACGATCAAAAGAAGATTTTGGTAAAACATTGGAAAATATCTTGAAATTTCCTTCGTCTGTGAACTTATATATGTTTCATGGAGGTACTAATTGGGGTTTTTTGAATGGAGGAAATATTATGGATCCAAGTACGGATAATGGAGGCTATTTACCTGATACAACTAGTTACGATTATGACGCTCCTTTAAGCGAATCTGGTGATTACACTGATAAATACTTTGTCGTTAAGAATTTACTTGAAAAATATAATCAAGTAAAAACTCGTTTACCAGATCTTCCCGCACTAATACCAAAATTTGCGTACGAGGATGTTGTTTTTGACAAACAGCTCAGTTTCTTAGAAATTATTAAAAGAGCAGAATATAATATAAAAAGTTTTAATGTAATGCCAATGGAGCTTCTACCCATCAACAGAGATGCAGGACAGAGTTATGGGTACGTTGTTTACCGTAAAACTAATGTGAATATACCCAAAAATTCAATTTTGAAAATTAATGGACGTGTTTGTGATACACTGCAAGTCCTTATAAACGGTTCGTTGAAATCTCCGATTTTAAGAAAACAATCAGATCTAAATGGTTTTGGTTACTGGCGCGCTAAAGATGCTGCATTAAAACTCGGTGCCGAAGAATACACTAACGCGACGTTAGATCTATTGGTTGAAAACTGGGGTAGAGCCAATTATGGCAAACTGGATCAATTTTTACAGCATAAAGGACTTTGGCAAGGAAATGTATCACTTAACGGTGACGACTTGTTTAACTGGGAAATAATTCCATTGGAATTTAAAACGAATTGGACTAAGAAGTTGGACGGTTGGGAAAAGAACGCTTTAGAGTGTGGACCTACTTTGTACAAAGGAACGTTTCAAATTAAAGAAAAGCGTGATACGTTTATTGATATGAGAGGTTGGGTGAAAGGTATTGTTATTATCAATGGATTTGTTCTATCTAGATATATAAAATTTGGACCACAACAATCAGCTTATCTTCCAGGTCCATTTCTAAAAGTGGGGGATAATGAAATTATCATTTTTGAACATTTTGTACCTAAAAAAAGCATAAGTTTTAGTATTAATCCGATATTTGAAACAACATACTAAAGTTCATATAGTAAAAAACAAGTAAGTTGCAGGGGGCTCATTATGTTTCTAAGTATTCAATAAGCCTAGTGTCAACATTGATATTGACAACTAATGGTTGGATTGATTATTATATGAATAAACAATAACAAATAAAAATTTCATAAAGAATGGGAAGGCAATCCAAGGTGGTACCGATAGTATTATGCTAGTCTTGAACCTTCCTGACTGGCAAATGTCTTTTCTTTGGGTACATTGCTAGCTGTTATAATTCTTGATGTCAAAAGTAAATAAGCTTGAATGCATCTTATTTCTACTTTTAGTATTTATTATATTATTGAGAAACTTTATATATATATATATATATATATATATATATATATATTGCCGTTGAACTCGGGTAAAATCCTCACCAACAAAAATATTTTCGAAAATTTTATAAAATTTTCAAAACTCGAAAATTCAAAATTAAATAATACAAAAAAAATATTTTTTACCCGTTTTCCTCTCTTCCTCGGTTGAATGGCCTTCTTCAACTGCTTCCGGCTAGCTCAGTTGGATCTTCTTTTGGATATCTATATTCACTCTCATATTCTATCATTCACGCACACTCCCAATAAAATTACAAAATACAACAAACATACAATCTTTTATTTATTGCTATTTACAAATGAAATTCAATATTGTCCATATTTCATTTTTCACGTTACACTTCAGTAAATCTTATTTTGTAATGTCCTGTATTTTATTTTAAAATCATCAAACACATAAAATGTACCCGGAGTAAATGGGCCTTGAATAATACCTTCTCTAAAATTCCTTCTTTATAATTTATTTATTTATTTTTTTTAATCTAAGTAAACTCTGGGGTATGGTGAGTTCATGATAACCCAGCTAATTATTTATAATGTATGCCCTTCTACTTTGCATTAAAAAAAACAAAGCCATGTACTCTTCACAAAAATTTCACGTTCTGATGGAACGTTAAAAAGCTTTATAGACACCTTCAAATTTCTAGTTAAATACCATAATAAAGTTATTTACACGTATTATGTTCAATACGTAAATAATCCACACTACCTTGAAAACACTCTCATACGTCACCCAATATTCACAGTTTATAAGAATCACAATTTCAAATCGTTACCTGGATATTTCTAGACGATCTCCGCTCCGTGGACGATGCCATGTATTTCTTCTATCTGGTCTGCAGGCCGTTTCTCGCTGTTACTAGACGAACTCCATCTAAGTTGAACTGCTATCGCTGCCTTCACGGTGTAACCAATTCCAAATTCCATTTCAATTATACGTCTTTCACAATTATTTACTGTAATCTACGTTACTTAACGTCCCGACACGAGTTGGTTAAAAATTTATAGGTGATATCTCAATTAAATTATGTAATCTCGGCACACTAACCGCGTACTAATTAAGAGGCTACCACCATGCAATATAATTTAAATGATTTTATAATACTTACAACTCGTGATACTTTCATACGTCGTTTGGAACGATCGAAATAATAAAGGCTTTCACCACGTTGTCCAAAAACATTTATACACTTAGGCTGCCACCTCCTGACCGCCTTTTCATCCGAAATCCCCATCTACAATAACACATTCTTACAATTTTGCACTCAACCGATTTTTAAGCCCGCGAATTTCAGTGCGTCGTTATGCTATTTTCTGAAAATTTATATACCCTATGCTTGTATTTGTCTCGCGTTCAACTAACTATATTGACCAATCGTATATTTACTGACGTCTTACAAGTCCCCCCTATACTATCGTTGTCTCTTGCTTATGCGTTTTCTACGTCTCTTTCTAACCTGGTTTGAGTGGTAGAAAATCAATATTTCAGACCATATGCTATTTAAACCCACGTGGACTTACTACGTGATTTAAATAACCTCTCATTAGTTTTTCATGCTAAAACATCCGATCGTTTGTACAATCCTTAGAATAATTTGTTTGTTATCTACAAATTAAATGGAACTTGACATTTAAAATTCTGCAGGTGTTTAATTAACTGACGTTTTACCACAACACTTCCACGATTTGGAGTTTGACGTATTTCTACCCCACCGATATATTTGTTTGTTAGCAACGCTTTTCACCTTGGTATTATTGGATTATTACACGCTTTTATGCATATTATACATCAATAAAAGTTCAATTAAATTCAATTAAAGTAATAAATTAATGGCATTGGTTTCTACCATTTATTTCTTTGCAAACCTACTTAAATTTCATTAATTATTTGTAAAATTTCGTTAATACCTGATACTTAAAAATGAATTAACTAATATAACTTTTGCACGTAATTTCTGGTTGTTCCTTTATACAGGGTGTTTTGAAATTGCTTCGTTTATATTTATTTTTGATCTTTTAAAACCACTATAATATATATATATATATATATATATATATATATATAAATATTATAAGTATTTTTTACACAAGGTAAGTTGATAAATACTAACGTATTATCTTTGCCAGATGTACAACGATCAATTGCTTGCCGATCGCCACTTAAACGTACTTTTAAAATAATTTAAAATTAACACAATTATATGTATGCCTCGACTAGCTCAGTGATACCATAAGATAAACTAAATTCACTAACATTTGTATAATCAAATAAATAAAGTGACAATATACAAATCTACGCCCTTTTTGATATCATTTGTTTTTTATAAAACTTTTAAATCAAATTTAAATAAATATTTCTATTGAATTAGCTCTTTACGAAGCATATAACTTTTTACCTTTTTATAGCAATTAAAGCCAGCAAAAACATTTTTATTTTACCAGGAATAGTTTCGTTGAACGTTCAAAGAAATATTCCTTTCTTAATCATACCTATACGTACCCACCAAATTTTGATTGACCTTTTACACAAAATATTTAAATTACATGCAACTTTTATGCTCACTTCTGAATACACCAATTATGTAAAATTATAAATGTAACATACTATAAATTGAAAAGATAGACCTGACCTTATATTCTTCCTGTTTTTCTCGCAGGAGTTTCCTGGTCCAAATCGGTCGTTTGTTCAGTAGCTTGGAGTCGTCAATCAGTAGCCTAGCGTGTTGACTCAGTACTTTGAAATGTTTAGCAGCAACTTGGAGTCGTTTGCCCAATAATTTGCAGTATTAACCTTAGAGTTTTAACACAGTAACTTGGTCTTTTATACCATTAACTTAGAATATTAACGCCGTGATTCAATTTGTTATTAACGCCTGGACCTAGTATATTATTAATGTCGTGATCCCGTATATTGACGTGGTGACTTAGTGCCCTAAATTAATAAATTGCAAGATTTTATTTATTAATTAATTCTAGACTTACGTTTATGTCAACTACAGAATTTTATACACATTTATTTCAACGCGCACTTTACCATTTATCACTTAAAATTATTAATTTATGGTACTTTCAATTTATTCAACTTATAACTTTCATTAAATTTTCTTTACGCAATATTCTTCTTCCAACTACTACAATCAGCGCGTCGATTATGGAATGCATGTTCTTTATCTGCTTCGGTTAGTTTTATAGACAAATTTCTACCCGAGTGTTTCACGCGTTCTCATTGGTTGACCGTCCGCTATCGGTTGTTTCTCCATGGAAAAGTCGTTTCTATGTTTATCTGTGAGGTGTTATATCTGCAACCTGTTGGGTTTTATTAACTATTGCATTTTATATACGTTCGAATTTGCACGTACATCGGAACTTTGTAATGGGATTCTTTAACAAATTGTATCTCATGTATATTCTAAACTGCACGCATTCGGAATTTTAATATTCATACTTTAATTACATATGTTCGTTTTATTAAGAATGGCAATTTATATACGTTCCAAACCACACGTACTCCATCGACTCAATATCTATTTTATTTACATGCGCTTATTGACTTCTTTACGCAATGGCAAGAAATTTCATTTCGTGTTCATTTTTCTTCAAATATGTTAAATTTTTCATTTGATTTTAAAGTTAAAATTGTTTTAAATGTTTTAAAAATGATTGGATTGCTTCCACAATTATTTATTTTAATGAATGTGGTGAAGTTATTACTAAATGAGCTTCCTTTGATTAACTATGACTTGTTATTGATTTTTTACAGGGTGATTTGTATTAGCTTTTGCATAATGAATGAATTATGTACAGTTTATGATTTAAATGTTTGGTTTTCGTGGTTTTTATGGTATTTACATAAAGTATTCCTTCTTTGTGATCTTATATGACCATAAATAATCCTATTATCATAGCAATATATATATATATATATATATATATATATATATTGCCGTGGAATCTGGGATTATGCTCTTAAAATTCTGGCCCCACGAATTGGGCCAACATAAATTTTTCTGAAAATAATTAAAAAAATAAAAAATTTCCTTATTTGTCTTTTTGAACGCCTGCTTATTTCTTTGCACACACTGGCTAGCTCAGCAATCGGATTCTTCTTGAATACCTACCATTTTAAGTACACACCATTCTCACACACACACACAGTCAAATAAAATTACCAATCAAATAATACAACAAACATACAATCTTTTTATTTACACATATTAACAAGTTTCCATTATTAATAAAATATTTACACCTTGGTACAGACAGATTGCTAAAACTGTTTCCAGCTCAATCATTAAATACCTTAAAGTCTTTGGTTTTAATATATTTCAACAAATTCTATATAATACGAGTAGATGGGCCTCACATGTAACCCTAGTTTGACTTTATTCTGGTCTATTTAGAGCTCATTATAACCCAGTTTCTGTAAATGCTTTTAAACCTTGCTTTTTATTCAAAACAAATTTAAAGACCCGTTTGCTCCTTACAACAACATTTTATAGCATGAATACACCTTCATATATCATCAATAAACCCTTTTTTGATAGTCAAAATTAATTATCCTGCACATATACCTCTTTAAACAAGTTTTATGGTAATAAATCCACCCCCAATAAGTCAAAACACACAAACACAAAAATATCAACACAAATGTTTATACAAAAACAGGAAATTAAGTTTCTTTACCTGGAGTCGCTTTCGTTCCTCGTCACCGCTGAAGATGGGTACCATATACTTCTATTGTGCCAGGATCCAACTGATTCCCCACCATCCAGATCTCGGCCACCACCTCTATTCTTCTACCCAGATATTAGCCTTGTCTCAAGTTAAGTTTTAGGCTTCGCTTACCCAAGCACTATCCCTTCATTTAATAGGGTCGTTGTAGTAACGGCACCTTTTATCTAAACAACAGCACCAACTCGTGCAATATCACTTTTACAACTTTTGCGGTACGCTACTACAGCTTTACATAATTTCAAACAGGATGTTGTATGCAACTTTACCGACTAAAACAATAAATAATACCCGTAAGAGCATTAACTATTATTACGTTGCAGATCTAAGCACGATCTCAGATCAAAAAGGAAAGAGAGCCTCAATATTTTTCTGCGTGCATTTATATAATTTTCAAAACCCCTATGGAACCTATTTCCCTTGAAAAGCTTATTTTCTAAACTGATTCTTAAAATTCCGAACTTAACGAGCTCTAACTTCTGAAAAATCCCCCGTTCGTCGTGCTGTTAAATAGAATTTTGTTCGATACCCTCTGCGGACGCGCTCTTCTTGAAACTGCCTAACTTTAAACCAATGATGTAATTTTCCCTCGTCACAACGCTTCACCTATCAGCTATCTATCTCCGTTCCACGCATATTTGTTGTTTCCTTTAGAACCTCTCTTAAGTTACAGAAAATTGATATTGTAGTTGGGCTTCACATTTACCCGTGTATTTCGTACGTGACTTGTACCCAACGTTTTCTTTATACGTTTCTCTGTCTGTCTTACATTATCGATCGTTTATTCCACTCAGTTTTCAAGACACTTGTTATTGTAGCAGCTTATACACTAACCGTTGCAAACACAATTCTATAGAATTTTATGCTAACGTTCGTTTAAGATTCCATGAACCTGACATTTACCAACAGGTGTTATTCGAAGCAACCGACCGTTTAAGATAACAATTCCTAGCTTAACCATTCATAGTATTTGTATAAACGAACGTTGGCTTTTATGTAAATGGAAATATTTGCGTTTAAAATTATTGATTTTCTATACATGCAAGCTCCCTTTTTGCTTCCATACGTTTGATTTAATATTATTATAATTACTTATGCGTATCCTTGAGCTTTTACGTACTCAAAAGCTTCTTCCCTTATGCATTTTTAACATTCCAATTTAAAAATAGAAAAATATCTTAATCACCGTCCGTTTTCACTATATAAACTGATTAATTTGGCGCGTAAATAATTTGCTCCCATTTATATATACACAGTTGATACAATTTTATTGTTTACACCTATTTAACCTATAATTCCACGTCAATATATGTATATATACATATAACCAGAAAGTTGTTTCTTTTTTGTATATTCTAATGACTGACGCGCTACTTATTTGTTTCAAATGATAATAAATTAAAATATCTTTATGAATTTACATACTAGGTCGTGGATGAATATTATGGGGTTGCTAAAGGGTATAATCTACTATAATTTACTACTTAGAAATCACACTAATTATAGTCCGCTGTTAAGCAAAGTTTGAACAAATTTCAATGTACTCATACATTCACGTAAAGAATCATTGAAACGCACTGAAGCTTGATGATCCAGAAGAAGATCCGAGCTGGTACTGACTATTCAACTGTTCCTTATTACTTGTATAAGACAGTTAGGGATAAACGTACTTTAGTTTCACGCGTTATCGTACAAAGGTCTTAATAATATTGTACAAATTATCAATGCCAAATAAACAAAGAATTCAATGAGTAAATCAGGCTAATCTTATGGAATCTATATAGTTAAGGTAGATACAGCTAATTGCGGCATCCTCGTAATACAACCATTTCTACGCGCCGAATGCTATGTTAGTGTTTTCGCATGTACGCCTAGGTTCTCTTCGATTCTTGGGCCTTCTACTACAAATTCCCAGGGAAGTTGTTACTAACCTACAGCATTTAGGCACACAAGTAAGGTAGTCAGATATAAGTAACGGGTAATGAATTCAAAATGTATCTTTACTGCATATTTCATGCACTAACTGCAACTACGTCTGTTCAATTAGATAGTTCAAGATAATCTGCCGCATCCGTTCACATGAAAATTCCTCCAACTGCACATTCTTCAAAGCGCGTGAAAATATTTAAGTAACAGATTACATTTAATAAATTATTGGTTATTCACCTACCAGTGCATGGGAATCCAACAACCGTACTCTTATATGTTATAACCTACTTATACTACTTAAATTATGAAGGAAAATACACTTTCAATTTAGAAATGAAAATTTCCTGATTTTAATTATTGAAAGCGTAACAATCACGTCAAAGCTTCAAAAAAAACAAAAAAGATAAAATCTTTTTGTACGAGAGCTCATATACACGGAAACCGTATATTTTTAAGTCTTCAGGCGCTACTTGGTTTTTAAACGATAGCAATCCTGGAAACGGAAGAAAGTAAGTAGTCCCCGATTATCAGACTACATCATCTGAGCCCGTAACATTCTTATTTGCCCCTACACCATCAGCACAAAATTATCATGGGAGTATGATACCAAAAAACTTAAAACTAACACTTAAATTCACTATAAAACTAAATACAAAATTCATTTTCTACAATTCATATTAATGCCTGCAAACTTTTGTAAATACCTTTGAGGTATGCTATTAAATATAATAAATAACACTAGCTTTAGCAAGATCAAAACAAAATACTTTGTAACAGTAAAAGCGTTAAGTTAATAAATTAGTCAGTACTATTGTATTAACGATACGTAATTTCGTAGTCCTACCATACCAAATACAAAGCTATAAGGCAGGTTAGCTCTTTTCATTTATACAATTAATCTTAGATTTGATCATAAATACAAAAAATTTTGAATATTAAACAGATAAGATAAGATTTTAAAATTATTTTTAAAGAGAGATATTTAGATAGTTTTTGTTTTGCAGCAATGGTAAGATAAAGTAACATCTTAAAGATAATTTTAGAGTCCAAAATAAATTCTTAACAATTTATGGATTAATAAAGTATTATTAGACAAAATAACATCTCAAAGATAATAACAGAGAGGAAGATATATAACTAACCATTCACAGTTTAAAATATATTTAGATAAGATACAACCTCCAAGACAATTTCAAAGAGAAAGATTTGTAATTAGCTATTCGTGGTTCGAAATATTAATCAAGTAAGGTAAAAATCTCGGAAATATTTTCAAGGTGAAGGTTAAATGCTAAACATTAACGATTTAACCTAATAATAAGATAAGATCTTAAAAAAAATTCTAAAAAAAAGCATACATAACAATTATTTTGGTTAGAGGGCCCTACCCTTGGAAATGCACACCGCCCTTCTTATAAATTTAGATAACATACTGGGACTCCCAAAGGAGTAGAGTGATTCCATACGATCTTGAAAAGGGATTTTTTCTCATGTTATTCAAAAAGAGAAGTTCCGAGAGGCGGTACCCGTTCATAAGAACCGCATGAGACACCAGGTAGAAATGTGGATGCACACCCTGCGCTCATGCGTCGGTAAAGAGAGGAACAACCAGCAGGCCAAATCAATAATAGATTCACTCGTGACAGCCCTAACGTATACCTAGCAGAAGACAGTGGCGATACAAAGCTGTACGGAAGTTCCACTACCAACGATCCAATCTCGTGAAATAACAACTGTCTAACTATGAAGCGATTTAGAAAGTAAAGGTAAAAATAAAAACCATAGAAAGGATAAAACAGGAAAGTAGTATGTTTGGAGCTTTATAACAACCAGGTAGAAGACAGAAGATGTAGGGCTTGCATTGAGCAAAAGGGAGAGAAAAAACGGTGAATTGTAAAGCATTACTTGATTATCCAAGGTATAATCAACAACCCGGAGTGGGGAAGAACCGGTTTCATGTGATAGACCGTAGTCTTGGAACTGAGACAGATCCAATGGTATTCGCAGAATACTTTACACATTATCGCTGGAAATTGTTGTAACACGAAAACACGTTACCGCCCGCGTGATTTTCTATCCAATATAAATACAGGCTAAGCTTATGAAAGGGTGCTACTCTATACAACATCTTTTAACCGAAAGGAAATGTTGTGAGTCGTGATACTAAGATGCTTTGGTGTACATAGTGTTATAGTATAGTTAGATTGGTTCATCCACCATCCTGTTCATCGATAAGTGCAGCCGCACTTCCAAATTCTTTAAGATAGTACCAGAGAGGCAAACAGCCTGTTTTAAGATACAGTTACTCTGTTTTTTTTTGACGCTGCTGTGCAGGATAGACACCTTTTTGCTGGGTGTAAATGGGCCTTAGTTTTCTTAATCGTGGTTATACAATAAATTACAGATTGCACGTTACCAATTTACGTTTACAATACACGAGTGATTATGTACTTATTCGGCAAGTCACATATAGTATAAACCGAACCTCGCGTTAGAGTACTTTTTACTGTTTTCCTTTTGTTGTAAATTACTGATAACAACTTGTTTACCAAATTCTAAATTAGAGTAAGTGAACACCTGGTTCATTTAAGTTAGGGTTGCGTTAATTGAATTAACTGTTACGTTCTTACTTTTACGAAGTGCATTTCACGGAGCAGCCAAAATCAATGTATATTTCATGTCTAATTTTCTTCTTGTATATATTTAGGGTTGGAAAGATTATGTAAGTATGTATATGTTATGTATATTCTAAGATTTTATAATCGATATTTGCTTAAATGTACATATTTTTATATGAAATGCTTAGTGACGACTTTCTCTACATCACAAGATAGGTTTTGGGCCTTTGGAAGCTTCTTTTTAAAAGGTCTTTATTTCCAAAAACACTCCTATCAAGTGTATTTTAATTTTAATTGTTTAATTACTAAAAATAACTTATTTTTGATAGAACTTAGACGTTTATATTTACTAAACATTAAGTAATTGAAATTGACAAAAATACTTGGAGTTAAAGAAATTAATAATTGAAAATTATGATGAGTAGCTTGAACAACCAACAATGCTAAAGTTATAAAGTTCTAAGACTGACTGGCCATCATGGGCTCCTCAGGGATTTATGCAATCCTTGTTCTTACATCACTTGTGGGAAATGCGGATCTCAAGTATGTTATTTCTTGATACAAATACAATGTATTACTTTTCAATAATCTTAATTCTAACAATTGGTTTCTTATAGTCTATTGCGATCTGCACCTGCAGTATCATGTTACGTCTGGAATACAAAGTAGTTGCTTCCTTTCTCACGTCTGATTAATGAACTTCCATTAACCTTTTATAATATGTCCTTCAATTATACAATGTAACAATCTATTTCTTAAGACTTAATAGTTTCATTTAATTATACATATATATCAATTTGGGTGATATGTAAATCTTCCCGACTTAGATGAAAATTAAGGGTTGTACTTAATTTTTAAAACTTATTGGCTATAAGGGTTCATTTATGATTTCTTTATTTACCTTTGTGTCTTTCTTCTTATACCTAAGATACATTTTATACAATAAATATACAGTTAATAAAATTATTATAGTGATTAATAAAATTGTCCAAACACCGATATTGTCGTAATGTAATTTTAGCACTTTTAATTCACTTAAGTGTTCTTTATAACTGTCCATTAAATTTACGGTGTGGTTGAGATCGTCTAGATCTAGATGTTCTAATTGCATGGGTTTTGTAATAATTTTGTTGTCTTCTAATTGTGGAATCTTGAACTGTAGTTCGGGTAGATTTGCAAATTTTTTTGTCACTGCTGGGTTTTGGTATATTCGGATGATTTCACTTTTTAATTTTAAGTAACAGTTTTCATTTATGGTGATTACTTTGCTCCCACTTAAAGCTAAACTATTTTCGTCTTAGTTGCAATGGGCGGTTGCTATTACTTCTTGCGGAAATACAGCAATCCATTTGTTGCCTGTGACTTTCTGAATTTTCATGTACCTAATTTGTACTGTTTTAGCACACAATTCTCATAATGATTAGAGAATCGTAATAATTGTACTTGACAAGGGCTATCTGCTCGAATAGCTGTTGTCGTTTATGATTGGCATAAATATTGGCTGGGTGCCACTTCTTTGCATTTTTCATTTGTGAAACCATACCTAAGTTTATTCAAAAAAGGAACTTGGTTTTGGGTATAATAACTTGGTATTGGCTAGTAACTTTCGTGGGGAAAGCAAATAAATGATAATAATTTAAAGGTCCATCTCTACAATTGGGATTTCTATTAAAAATGTAATTTCATGATTCTTTACACAACCCTTTATTATGACTATCTTTTCAAATATAAGTATGTTAGATTCTGTTACTTTAAAGGGTAGTTTGCTATTAGTTATAAGTGATCTAATTCCTAATAATTCATTTAATAAATCAATTGGTTCTATAACACTTGCATGCAAAGTGTTTAATTTAGCAAATGTTACAGCATTTTCTAATGTGGCTAAATTTGGTGAATTACAGTGAGGGTTGATATCATTTGATTAAATATCGTGTTAAATCTTATCGGATCACGCATTCCTAACATTGTGGTTTGCATGTTACTTTCAAGGGTTAATATTCTATTTGCTATACTGTCTTGGTTCCTTACTAATTTTCTTAGTTATTATTATATTTTATTATGGTTGATTGAGTTAAAGATATTTGATTTCTAACAATATCTTTTGTCATTTTGATTCTCAATTAATTGTTCTATCGCGTTGTCGTATCGTTCAGCATCTTGGTTGTCTAAATTACCTGTGATGGCTTTTATGATATTACATAATCCGTTAATAATTCCGCTTTTCTGTCTTGTGATGTAGTCTGTTGGTATTACTCGATTAAACTTTTCGTTTGTGTTCTTTAAGATGTTCTCCATTATGTTTTTGTAATTTAGCATTTCTATCGCGTACTCTTTTCCGAATTTGGCTGTGTCTATTGTCTTTAATTATATAAAATTCTTGTTTTAATTAAGTTAAATCAAATTTCTGTGCGAAAGTCCAATAGTCTACTGTGTTTTGCATACTTCCCAATTTTACTCGTAGTATACTGGGGTTGTTTTTAATATCTTCCACTATTATGTCGTTGTCGTCCGTTCTAGGCGGCTCCGTGGCGTAGTGGTATGTGTGTGACTACTACGCCCAAGGTCCCGGGTTCAAATCCCGACACGGTCCGCTTGAAAAATGTTAGGCGAGCATTTTTCTCAAAAATACACCCTCGTTCGGATGAGAGGTAAAATGGAGGTCCCGTGTGTGAGTGTTGTCATGCACGTTAAAGATCCCTACCTTGCTTGGAACAAGCAAGGGTTCGGAAAAATTCAAAATTTTCCAGGTAAAAAAAAAAACTCGCTTCCTGGCCAATGTAGTACCTTCGGGTGGAGCATTGGAAAATCACATGTAAAAATATCGTCCGTTCTACCTGGGTGCAGGTTGATTGCAAAGGTGATGGCTGTCCATCTGAAATTACAGGGTGTTTTAAATTCTTTAAATGTATGTATTTTATGATTTTTCCGTTGTCTACTACTGCTATATTCCTGTCTGATAGTTCTTTGATTTTAAACGGACCTAAATTTCTGGGGGCCGTTTTGTGTCTCTTACTTTTAAAATTTTTCTCATACACGGTTTGTCTTACTGAAAATTTATTTATATTGGCGTTTTCGTTGCGGGTTTTTGCAATACGTTCTTATTCGTTAACTAATTTGTTTTTTACATTATTATAGGTAGTTTTTAATTTTTCCTTGTGGTCCTTAGCATATTGCTGACATACTTCTTTATTGTAGTGTATATCGTAAAGGTTGCGGGAATCTGAGTGTTCTAATGTTAATTTGAGGGGTGTAAACTTAGTTGTTGGGTGAATTGTGTTGTTGTAGGCAATTAGGGTGTATGACATTAAATTAGTGGTATAGTGATATGCTCTTTTTTATAGGTTAATCTTAAAAGTACCTAATTTGTTCTGATAATGTTAAGTGTAATCTTTCAATTCATCCATTTGATTCCGGGTGATTTTCTGTTATAAAATGAATATTTATTTTATGAAGTTATAGGGTATTTTGTATGGTTTCGTTTCTAAATTCGCTTCCGTTGTCTAAAGTTATTGCTTCGGGTGTACTGTAAAATGTAAAGTATTGTAAGAATCATTGGGTTACATCAACACTGTTTTTTTAAATAATGGGTATCGCTTGGCCTACTTGGTCTACGATGGTTAGAAAGTTTTGAGCTTCTACTATCAAAGTGTCTGCATGTAATTTTTGAAAAGGTTTGTCGGGTGTTTTAGTTAACATTAAGGGTACTTTTGGTGGTGATCTGTCGTATTTGGCCCTGTCGCATAATTCACATTGGTTGATAAAATCCGTGGTTAATTCCTTCATGTCCTTAAAGAAATATCTTCTTATGAGTTGTTTTAATGTTTTGTTAATTCCACGATGATTGGTTTTGCATTCATGTTGGTTTCGAATTACATCGTTTATTTCGTCTGGGTCATCTAAAGTTATTATTTTTCGTGTACATCTGATAATCTCGGGTCCTGAATTATTAAATAATCTAATATATAGTTCTGAAACTCGTTTGTACAAATGTTCTGTGGTGAAATAGAAGTAAAAACGTTGTTTCTCTGGGGTATATTCCCGTAGAATTTTAATTATTTGCGCTTCGTTGTCATCTTTTGTTATTTGAACTTGGAATATTTTTCTATTATCGGTTTTTGTAAATTTTACCGTGTCAGGGTCGGTTAAAACTTCGGTGATTATAAATTGGTTTGGTTTGTATCTATTGCTTCATTTAAAATTTTAATTGCGGTTTGTGGTTCTTCGTTTTGTGTTGAGTGTATAGTGCCTATCTCTTATGGGTCTTCTATTATCCCTGTTTGGTCTACATTACCTACTTATAACTGACTCTGTCTCTATGGCGTTGAGTTGTATCCTGCTCAAAGCGTCTGCATTATTGTTATACATTCCTTTCCTGTATATAATTTCTAGTCATACTTTTCTAATCTAATCCTCCATCTCTGTAATTTTGAATTCGGTTCCTTGAGTTTACATAACCATACTAGTGGTCTATGGTCGGTGTATATATAAAATTTCCTCCCATAAAGATATGGTCTAAAATATTTTGTTGCCCAAATTATGGCTAATAATTTTTTCTCAATTGTGCCGTACTTCTGTTCTGTTTCATTTAGCGTCCGTGATGTGTAGCTGATTGGTTTATCACTACCTACTTTTCCTTGGCTTAATACTGCGCCTAATGCAAAGTTAGATGCGTCGGTTGTTAATATAAATGGTTTTGAAAAATCAGGGTATTCTAATATAGGGTGATTCGTAAGGATGCATTTAATTTTTTCTACTGCTTTAA
Organism: Platerodrilus igneus; assembly: GCA_036346225.1. Lineage (NCBI taxonomy): Eukaryota > Metazoa > Arthropoda > Insecta > Coleoptera > Lycidae > Platerodrilus > Platerodrilus igneus. The sequence goes on along the minus strand of JARFIW010000916.1, from coordinate 260,432 downwards.
TGCATTCCGGTGTGTGTTCGATCTTATTACCTTTCTTTAAACAATTTGTTAATGGTTTGGTTATTTGCGTGTAACCTTTGATGAATTTTCGGTAATATCCGCTGGGTCCTAAAAATCCTTTTATTTCTTTATTCGTTTTTATTAAGGGGTAATTTAATATGGCATTTGTTTTGTCTGGGTTTGGCATAACACCTTGTGGGGTTATTATGTGTCCTAAAAATGCTACTTCCTTCTGCAAGAATTTGTCTAACTGAACTTTAAAATGAGCTTTTCGTAAACGTAAACTTCTCTTAATCTTTCGACGTGTTCTGCGAGTGGTGTCGAATATACGATTATATCGTCCAGGTACGCAAAACATTTTTCGTTGTGTATCCCCTTAAAATGTTGTCCATAACTCTTTGAAAAGTGGCGGCTGCGTTCTTTAATCCAAACGGCATGCGTTTGTATTCATAGTGTCCTCTAGGTGTACTAAATGCGGTTTTGGTTGTGTCTTTCTCGTCTATCTCTACTTGGTGGTATCCTGAGGCGAGATCGAAGCCGAAAAATATTGACACTTTCCTAGTTTGTCTAAAATTTCTGTACCCATTGGGTAGTGGGTATTTATCGTATACCGCCTTCTCGTTGAGTTTTCTGTAATTAATTACCATTTGGTATTTGCGTTTGCCTGAGGCATCTAGTTTCTTTGGTACTATTAATACGGGACTGCTCCATGGTGAATTTAAATGTTGAATGATATCTTGCTTTAATAGGTCTGTTTCTTCTTGACTTGCTTGAGGTAGTCTATACGCTTTGGTGAAAATCGGTTTATCATCTGTTAGTTTAATGTTATGTTAGACTGTGTTGGTGAAAGTTAAGGGTATTCTTCACAATGGAATATATCTCGGTATTCAAAAAATTAGTCTTTAATTGCTCTCTATTCTTCAGTATTAATATTATTAAAACGAATGTTAATTAAATTTTCGTTTAACATTCTATCGTGTTCTGTAGCGTTAGAGTTGCTTTCTGAGTCTGTCGATTTCCATCTCGCTAAATTTCACTTCTTCTACGTCTATTGGTTTTGTATGATACTTCGATGGGGTAGTCGTTTGAGTTCAGAATTATTGTAGTGGCGTGACCGTTTTTATTTGTACTAACGCAAAATACAGGTTGGGCCAAGCTATTTAGTTTTTTAAAAAGATTTATTATACAGTCGCTAAACCTTATAACACAATAGCTAAACACTGTATTAAATTTATTTAAAGGTAGCAAAAACAATTAATTGAAACTATTGTACTCCGGCAAAGAAGCAATGCTAAAACTTCGGTTGCTGGAACAAGTCTCTCTTTCTAAGTTTAATTTCTGATCTTTTTTTGGGTTTTCTCCCTTCTCTACAATATTCATATCACTTGACATTCAACCTATTCCATTAAATCATTAGATTACTTAGAACTATAAATATTTTATTATCAAGATTTAGTGGTCGTTTACAGTATCCGGCCATTTACTTTAATCGCTATTGGAAATATTAATTATTCCTAGTCTAGACAGAAAGTCATAAAACGTTCAGTAAGGGTCCTGAGAAATTACCAGAGTATCTTAGTCACACATAAATTTCATGAAATTATTGATATTGGTGTCAAAAGCTAAATACATAAAGTGTACAAAAACCTAATCTTAATAGTAATGGTTTTTCTAATAAATCTAGAATTAAAATGACAGCTTTACTTCGTTTCAGTTTCAATATCAACTTATACTAATTATGCTTCCCTAGCATTTTAGAACACTTACTATAATTTAACAGCATCTCTACAAGGTGCTTGCAAAGCAACTTTACAAATATTATTTTATTCGCACTATATATTGCGAATCTGTAACTCGCGGTGGGTGTTTCTACTCTTTGTTGGAATCACATGTGATATATAATTCCTAAGTCGATTTTTGAATATACTGACTTTTATTTGTTTTTCTGTCCTAGGCTCGATTGTGTATTTTGGGTCAGTTTGAACGTTACTGTTTTGGAAATTATTGGGAATTTGTCCGTGTTTCGTTCTTAATAATCGGTTTTTTATGTCAATATTTGCTCCTAATTTTCTTAGAAGATTCATGCCTATTAATCCGTCATACTTATCGTTAAATTCAAAGATGCAAAATTTGTGCTTGATTTTTACGTTAAACGTTTTTGGTAAAGGTGTAACAGTTTTTTTGACCACTGCAGAACATCAACGAATTTTTAGTCCTAATAACTCTAGTATAGTCATTAATATCATACAAACCATTTTTAAACAAATAAATACCAGTATTGATATTGTATGTGCTAACCGCCATACAGAAATGCTAGTTTGGTTGCTAACATCAAGCGCCGAATGGTAATACAATTATTATCAAGGCCAAGCAGCTTTCCTGTTTCGTGCATAGCACATCTGCACTCACATTAGCTAGAGCTCTCGTCGAGAACGATTATGGAACTAATTAGGGTTTTGGCATGGTAAGAATTAAAATAATAATTAATTAGACCAACTGAATAATTTTGTTGTAGCGCTCTTTTTGTATTTTTTCTTTTCTTCTGTTATAACGTTCCTTTTAACAACGTTTTTAAATGACTTCTAATAAATAACTTCGTTTGGATAATTCCTTTGATAAATTCATTTAATAATTATTTGGACATTTGTTTAAATAGCACTTAAAATATTTCTTTAATGATTTCGTAAAAGTTACAATAAAACATGTTTTTCAACGCTTCGTAGAAAGTCCTCAAGTAGCTTTTTATTTTATAATTCTCAACTTAAAGAAGTCGTTTTGTATTATCCGGTTTTATAAAACTAAGGCAGCGAGTATGCTGTATTTAAAGCAGATATAAATTCTACTTTTGCACCTGCGAGTATCAACTTATGGTTCATTCACGTCAACTTTGCAATAGGGTATCGATCCAATATGAACGTCCTTCAACCGTACGATAGATAGTTGGATTTTATGTAATGTTATGGAGAAAACAATAAGTTCGAATTTTAAGTAAACGTTTTACAAAGTATGTAGAAATTTTTATGGTTTGTAAATTAAGTCCGATGTTGCATTGGAATGGTACTGTTAAAACTTTCATTTAAGATTTACACACAGTAGAACATCTAAGTTTAGTACTGGAATTTGGTTGGTCCAGTTTGTGCGTATAACAAAAACACATGGAAGTTAGTATGGTCCGGTCCAAGGGTCACGCAACTGTTCGTGTTCTGTGGAACATATGGATTTTACGTCACTTATTTTCTGAAAAATGTATGTATTAACACCTGCCCAAACATGTTGTAAAGACAACATGTAAACAACACCTGCAGAGCCAAGGTAAGAGATTAGAATTATTCTTGCATCACGTCTACATTTGGTGATCTTTGATACGAGGCTGCTTCAGAAAATATTTTTGTAACTATCTATTCTAATAAATCCGTTTCGCAAATTAAAAAGGACCTTAGTAAAGTTTTATTGTCAATACTAGTTCAATATAATTACAGTTACTAAATTTTATGAGGTTAGGCAAACCTAAAGAGTTCTTATTGATGTTTCATATATGCATGATTTCACTTACAATTTTTGAATAATGAATTAATAGACAAAGTAGTTAAAGTTTTATAAATATGTAAACAGAAAAAACAGATCTGATATTTCTGGTATAAATTCAAGTAAACTTTTGTAACTAAAGCAACATTTCAAGTTTTTGATATTTTTCTTTGAATATATAATCCTACCTTATGAGTAGATGAAACTTGTATTATCTTTTCTTAAACATGAATTTTATATTTACAATTTTTATGAAAGGACAATTTTAATTAAAGTTACAACATTTAATTTTCTTAATTAATTGTTTTATTCTGAACAAGTATGTTCAGAAGTAGGGTAACAAAGTATAAGATCAAATAGAGTAAAGCGGTAAACCCAATTTAACAAGAAGCTTTAATAGCCTTTTCAGTATTTGAAGCATAAAATCTGTGTTCATATTATTGTTGCCTGATTAATCTTTGTTGTTTTTTTATATGAGGTAGCAAGAGAATACCTCTTGTGTCATCATTTTTGTATATTTAATTAAATTTTCTTTACAGCTCCTGCGTTAGCAGTTAATACGGTATTCCTCCCTAAGGACGCCCAAGTCCTCCTTAGGGAAACCCTGTGTATAAAGTTAATGACTTGGTGGCGCCCAATTCAAACCCCTGTTTTGTTGAGAATCTAGCCCTAGTAATAAAATAATGCTTTGTAAAAAGAACCACGACCAATCCTCATAAGCTCTGCCCAAGAAATAGACCCCTAGCATAGTCGGAAGATATTTGCGTTCCATCATTTTAAGGAAATCCTTCCTTAAAGGTTACTGGTCACATTTGGGGATATACAAATAACCCCTAACTAGTCAACCCAACCAGTAATTTAATTAATTTACGTTATAAAGGTATGTTCGCAATAAACTGGTGTAATGTTGTTTTGTGTGCTGTTTAGATTTTAAAAGGTTTTCTTTCTACAAAATCTAAATAGTGTTTTTGTACGGTTTTGGGGCTGGTTAAAGTTTTTGACGATCCTGTGCCGATTAATAATTTAATTTCCGCATGAAGTATTTCTATATAAGGTAAAATTTGTTGATTAATGTTGTTTAAATTTATTACGTCTGTTGTATTTGAACCCGTCTTACTGAAAATTTGAGCACGCATTTTCTTCGTCGACTTCTTCGTAATTTTTATAAGGATTGTTGCATTCGTAACTTTCTGCACGATTTGTTTCCTCCTCCCTACTGGAGTTTGCAAAATTATCCGTGTCTTGGTTATTAGAATTTTCTATTTCTTGGTGGAATAGTTCTTCGAAAGTGAAGTTTCGTTTTTGGGTGTAGTCGGGTCTAAGTTGAGATACTTTAGTATTCTGTCTGGTGCTACAAGATGAAGTGTATAAAAGCTGGTTTGTAATAATTATTGGGATTGTTGTTGTTACTCGTCATCGATGTGTTTCTGTTAGGATTTGCGCAGAATGTTTGCCTTGGTTGATTTACGTTTTGATTAAACCTTGGTGTAAATATGGGTTTTTTAAAAGTTGAATTTACTGTTTGCTTTGGAAATTGCCGAAACTGGTTGTTGAAATTTGTGTTATTAAAATTTCGATTGTTAATTCAAGATTGATTCATTGGTGTGTTAAATGCTGTAAATTTCGGCTCTGTTGGTATTTATCTCGCCGCTTGTATTGTTTTAATCGGTGAATAATTTTTATTTGCGTTAGGGTTATATATTCTATTTCTGTAATACATAACGTTTTCTTTGTCTACAATTAAATTCATTGCTTCTAAGTTTTGGGGATGTTGAAATCTTATTTTGTCCGTTAATCGTTCGGGTAACGCGTTGATGTAGGTGTTCAAAGCCGTTTCGTCGTACATCTTTGTCTTTATTAAACGTATGTTTAGGTCGGGTTTCTCGAGTTTTAGTTTGGTTAAAATTAAACCTCGTTCGTTCTGACATCTTATACCGAATTGATATATATGGTGATTGATCAGTTTTCAGTCGTAAATTTATTAGATCTCTGATAAGGCATTTGATGTTTCTTTGGTTGCCGAAATATGATATCAATATCCGTTTGTAATCATCCCATTCCGCGAGATCATCACGGCTTGCAATAAGGCTCAAAGCTCTTTCTGTTAACTTGATTAAAATTAAGCGTAAAAGCCAGACATTACGTTTCACGTCACCTTGTTTGTAAAATGACTTTAAAAATGTTTCACAAGCAGTAATAAAATTCCCAATTGTGCTTGGTTTCCGTAATAACTTGGAATTGAATCTAAATACAGTTTAATGTTTTCAGTGTTCATTGTTTATAAATTAATTATTCTGAGTTACTTTAGTCGAGTTTGTATTAAGTTATTTAAAGAATCACTTATCGTTGCGTATATTGTATGTAATTATAATAACCTTGGTTATAATTACATTGGTTTCAGACTTCTGCAGAATAATTGTTTCATTAAATAGTTTCAATAATAAAGTACATAAAATGTGTTTAATTATAAACCTTTATAAATGTGACGAGAATCAAGTTTTTGAGATTTTTCAGAATAAATTCTTTCAGTATTAATCGCTGTAATAAAATTGTACAAAAAACTATGTTATAATTATGCACCTTAGTTATAATAAAGTTCAGGCTTTCGCTGAGTAAATCGTTTTATTAATAAATTATGATAAAATTGTAATAAATTGTGCATAAATGCGTATATAAAATTCCTTTGTTTCTTACTAGCTATTATCAATATGCAATTGAAATGGTTAGGAAAAATAAATTTATGGTACTCACAAAAATTTGATTGCCAGTTCCATTATAGTCATTTTTCTTTGTTGGACTTGGTCGATTTTTGTACTTTGTCCAATTGGTTTTCTTTCAGATAAAAAATTGGAATTCACGACCACCAGTTCCTCGATTTTTAATTTGTTAATGTCCTTCTGGAATCCCACAATCGATTGCGCCAGATAGGTTTTGGGCTTTTTGGAGCTTCTTTTTAAAAAGGTCTTTATTTCCAAAAAACACTCCTATCAAGTGTATTTTAATTTTAATTGTTTAATTACAAATAATAACTTATTTTTGATACAACAACTTAGACGTTTATATTCACTAAACATTAAGTAATTAAATTTGACAAAAATACTTGGAGTTAAAAAAATTAATAATTAATAATTAAAAATTGTGATGAGTAGCTTGAATAACCAACAATGCTAAAGTTATGAAGTTCTAAGACTGACTGGCCATTATGGGCTTCTTAAGGCATTCATGCGATCCCTGCTCTTACATCACTTGTGGGAAATGCAAATAGCATGTCTGCTATTTCTTGATACAATGCAATGTTACCTTGTATGTTTGTTGTGGTTTGTTTAGCATTCTTCTTAATCTTCTTTGGGAATTAAACCACTCACAGTTTTTAAAATCATCTTTATTTACGTTTCGATCCATGACCTAGGATCGTCAAAATAATAAAAACTTCAAGTTTGACATTTATGACATAGATTGAAGGTGACTTTGATTTATTGATGTTCGAAATATTTGGTTTGAGTACACTAAGCAAAAATTTTTAAAGTTTAAAAGAATGATTGCCTTCAATTTGTTAAATAAGGCATAAAATTAGAAAACAATAGAAGGGTAACGAGCTATATACATGCTGTGTGGGAATTTCAGAGAACTATGTAGGCTAGCTGTCCAATCAGTTTTAAGATGAAGACCTAATGATGATGATGATGAAGCATATTAACAACTCCTGTAAAACAGCATTGGTATCTGACAAGTGTAAACCCGCAATAAGGTTATGTCATAACAATATAGAATCTCCGTTGAACAGTATTGGTATCGACAAGTGTAAACCCGCCATAGGGTTGCTTTAGATACATATACAACCTTCATAGAAAAATTGGTATCTGACAAGTGCCCGCCATAAGGTCGCTTCAGAACCATGTTAAAATCTACCAAAGAGGTAGCCTAAATCATTATGATTTTTCCCTTCAAAATAAATATAAAAAAACGACTGCTTAAGCCTTTTAATAATGCAATAGCACACTTCTTTAATAACCATCCTCTCAATTGTATAAATAGAAACATGTTAAAAAATGTTTTCCAATTCCCAAGTTATTGAATTTATAGAGAATTCACCAATAAAAATTAATCAGCTGATTTCACGTTAAGCGTATTGGCTACCTAAAAAAAGTCGATCCCAGGCCGTAACACAAATTAAAGGCAATCATTTTTTTAAACTTTAAAAATTTTTGCTTAGTGTACTCAAACCAAATATTTCGAACATCAATAAATCAAAGTCACCTTCAATTTATGTTATAAATGTCAAACTTGAAGTTTTTATTATTTTGACAACGATCCTAGGTCATGGATCGAAACGTAAATAAAGATGATTTTAAAACTATGAGTGGTTTAATTCCCAAAGAAGATTAAGAAGCAATGTTACCTTTTTAATAATCTTAATTCTAACAATTGGTTTCTTGTAGTCTACTGTGACCTGCACCTGAAGTATCATGATACGTCTGCAATACAAAGTAGTTGCTTCCTTTCTCACGTCTGATTAATAAACTTCCTTTAACCTTTTATAATATGTCCTTCAATTATACAATGTAACAATCTATTTCTTAAGACTTAATAGTTTCATTTAAATATATATATATATATATATATATATATATTTTATAAGTAGTTTTTTACACAAGGTAAGTTGATAAATACTAACGTATTGCAATTAATAAGATGAAATAATAACCTAGACTTTTTAAGTAAAGCCCAAATGATCATTTCAAATCGAGCTAGTAATTGAAAGAAGGAAAATATAAGGCCTTGGACGAGAACAGGTCTACCGAAGAAAAGATAAGGCAGAAACGGAGACAGCAGGATACAAAAAAGTAGAGTTTTTGAACAAGCGTCCGAGAGAAGGTAGAGAGTTGTCCCTGTTAAAACACAGATCGGTCTGAAGGACCACCTGCGATATTAATCCGACAAGTTAAGGTATATCATAAGTTAAAAAATTCGCTAGACTCTTAAGAGAACTTATTACACTACTCTGGTGATAGTTTATATGGTCGGTAAAACAGTTAACAAAGTATTACACTTTAGATGGTGAAACATTTATATGGTGATAGATAGTTCCTAAAAGCCGGTAATACAGTTACCAAAGTTCATAAGATACATCGCGCAAGCGCAATGAATAAGGCAATTGACGCCTCTAGCGGAGGAAAGCGCAAACCTTTTACAGATTTGGGGCGCGGCCATCCACCATGACGTCACCAATACAAATTACATTGCGCCATAACCGGAAATATAAAAAGTTAAATAACAATTAACAAAAGTTCATATTCGTGAACAATTTAAACACGGTATTACTCACCCCGGAAATCCGAACTCGGCGGGGTTGAACCAAAGTTGGCCTCTATCAGGGCTCCATGTCGGAGGGATTAAAGATGTTGATTCCTCCGGATCTGCCAGCGGAGCATGTACCTCAGGGTCGTCTAGGGTCCAGTAGCCGAAGGTTGCTGATTGCCTACCTATGTAGGGATCGGAATGAGGAACAAGGTAGAGGTCGACAACAAAAGATAATTAGGCAGGGAACTACATAGGTAACCCTAACGATACGTTACCAGAGACAAAAACGAGCACTTAACTTGACGATACCCGGTAAAAAGCCACGTTTTAGAGCGTCAAGGAAACACTTTTCCCCACTCTTTGTCTAGTATTGCTCTACCCCTTTAGGGATAAGCACACTGCGCATATGCACTACTCTGACGTACGGAAGTACCGCCTAGTCCATTTAAAATTCCCGCGCACCGCGTATTTGAATTTATGCCGCGAAACTTCCATACATAAAAACTTAACCTAAAAACACTGTTTAAGTGCAATGGCACGTAACAATCGCGACAAAGCCACAAAAGAAAAAACTTAAAAAAAGAAAAAGTCTGTTAGCACAGTAACAGCTTAAAATCTAAATCCTAACTACCCTATATAAACCCTAACTTAAAACCTACAAAATGTTTATATAAGGCGCCACCTGGTTTTTTCGACCGATAACACGTCTACCGAAATACCAGGAAACGGAATAGGTAGCCCGATAGTCTTTGACTACACTAATTATCGACAGCACAAATTTGTCGGGGAGCATGAAACACTACTTAAACTAACACGGGTGCGACAAGTCGCCTAAACTATCTAAACCTATCTAACTAAAGCTAACATAAAAGTTCTTATGTGCAAACACACATGAGTGTTGCAACAAAACTATTCTTCTTTTTGGCAAGAAGTGCCCAAATTTAAAAATGTTCATGGAGTGAGTCACTCTGCACTCCAGCAAATTTTGTTACTGGTACTTTGGTTTTCTACGATGCACATTTAAAACTTGTCCATGACATAGTTGTGAATCAACAAATTTACCAAAAGTACTACCTACTAAATCCTTATATGCTAACCTGACAAATTACATTTCTAAATCGGGTTTTTTCACTTAAATTTCAGAAAAAAAAAAAATTCCCACGTCTGGTCATATATACCACACGTTAGGACGATAAAAAGATAAGACAAGATCTCAAATTGATGTTAAAGATAATAGATAAAATAATGATATTAAGCTTAAGTTGTTATCCTCAAAGGTAATGAATAAGATAACGGTATTAAGCTTTAGTTATTATTTGAGATACTCGATAAGATAACACGATATTAAGTTAAAGTTATTATAAGAGATAGTAGGTAAGGTGACATAAATTTTAAAAAGTTATTACTAAAGATAACCGGTAAGATAACGCGAAATAACTCGAAGTTATTCCTAACGGTAGTCGGTAAGATAACAAGAAATTAAACCAAAATTATTACTAACTGTAATCGGTAAGATAACGATACTAAACTAAGGTTATTACTAAAGGTAATCAGTAAGATAACGATATTAAAACTAAGGGTATTATCAAGGATAATAAAGAAGACAAAGATATTGGCCTAGTTATTACCCAAGACAATGAATAACAACAATAGAGTGGCTCCAGTAGAGCCGTTTAAATGGGTTTGACTCGTGCCCTCTAAAAAGAGAAACCTGTGAAGCAGATCCGTTTGCAATAAACGGCACGAGAGACCGGCAAACACATTTGGGTGCATTCCTGCACCCGGCGATAATTGATATCGGTGAAACAATCACCCGATATCCACACGGTATATAAGATATACACATCCACTCACACATTCACACACTTATACATACTTTCACTGCCAGAGCCCATGCACTGACAGCGGCACCGCATGGTGTCTGTGGAAACCTCCCACGCAACCACACGGTGACTAACAGAAATGAAAAGGCAGTAGAGAAACAGGAACGGTAAAAAAGAAGGAGGTTGGTTTTTTGGAATGCATAAGAGGCACTTCCAGGTAGAAGAAAGTAGAGGAAGGGCTCGCATTGAGCAAAAGCGACAGAGGGAAAGGTGGATAGCAAAGCGCTACTCAACCAACCAGTGTGGTCAGTAGCTCGGAATGAGGGAACATCATTCTTATGTGGCAGACGGGTGTTCCGGGACAAGAACAGGTCCACCGAAAGAAGAATAAGGCATAGCGGAGATAGCGGGTTAAGAAAAAAGTATAGTTTTTGGACAAGCGTCCGAGAGAAGGTAGATAGTTGTCCCTGTTAAACACAGCGCAGTCTGAAGGACTACCTGCGATATTGATCCGACAAGATAAGGTATACACATTTTTAAAATTCACTAGACTCCTAAGAGAACTAGTACGATCATTTTCCTAACGAGTGCTTCGACTACGATAAGAAAATCAGACAAAGGTAGACACGACAACTTAAAGGTATCATTACAGATACAAACACACAAAACAAACTGTTTTAAGGTAGTATTTCAAAACGGTAGCACCCTAAACACACACAAAAGCCTAATTATAAGCAGTTAAATACAGATACACTGTCCCCATATGTTAAAACAACCGAGAATTTAATAAGATAACATTAAGAAGCAATAGCCCCTCACCACAAAGTTCAATAAAAAACAATGAAAAAAAAATGTTTATAAGTTATGTAGATTTAATAGAAAAAGAAAGAAATAACGATGTAGTATAATGTAGGCGACTGCAATAATTTAGAAGAAAAACACATGGAATAGGTAGTCCTAGTTTTTGCAACTGCGAATATGAACTATTTCTTACAATGGCATAGGTCATGACTCCTATGTTGGCCCAAAGAAAAAAATCATCCACTCAACATCAGCTAAAACCAATCATAAAAATTCAATGAGTTATTACAACCAAAGTTACGACAATTACCACACAAAATTAAATGACGTAAGATAAACACTAAAAACCAAATAATATGCAGTAGGAAAAGTTCGAGGGTTGATTAAATAAAACGACAGAGTTATATTTGGGGGTGTAGAGAATGAAGTGATATATAACTAACGGTATGGTCAAGGGAAAGTCAACCAAAAGAAAAAGATAGCTAATTTAAGGGAAGTAAAGTTAAACGTATAGAAGGTTATATACTGTACGAGAGAGGGAATAAGTAATTAAAGTTAACTAATTGATGGTGAGAACAGAAAAATATTCGGTAAATAGTGAGGATTTAATCATATTAAGATACGAGGTATCAGGGATTAAATTTGGAAGGTTAAGAGAAACAACATCACGAGATAAGGCATCAGGTACGATATTTAATTTGCCATGCCTATGCCTAACGTCAAAAGTGAATAGAGATATACGCAAGTTCCATCTTGCGAAACGACCTGCGGGCTGTTTCAAGTTATTAAGCCACGTGAGAGCAGAAAACATTAGGTACATTGTCAAAGGAGTAAACGTGACAAGCTCTTAGATATACATAAAGTTAAACGATTTTAAAGACAATTTTAAGGCATTTAATGAAGTTTAAATCGATATGTAAAGAGATAATAGTAATTAAACTCGATTCACTAGTAAAATTGTTGAAAAACAAAAAGATGTAAAGCATATTTTTACTGGGATGGGAAGTTCTCATTTGAGTTCTACCCAACCCAATAAGGAAAAATTTCAACATCATTATTAAAAAAATGATTTACAAATTCTAAACGACAACTTACCAACCGAATCCTCGTCTAGACTTACATAACGCTGAGCGACCAAATTCGACAGTAAATCTCGCTTACAGATGTTAAGGTACGTTGAAATTTCAATAACTAAAAAACATATGCAATCAGACAAAATCAAACTCGCTACATGAAAGAAAAATTCCACGATACCTATCCAAAGGTATTCCAAATTATTGGAATGTTCTTTCAATATTAGAGAAGTTATCAACAAGTATCGTAAATGAGTTTAAATAATAAACGTTAACGGAAATTTCTTTATTTTAATATTCAAAGGCACAGATATAAAGAAATGCAGTTTATTACAACATTTTGAAAGGTAAAAATATGGGATAGGTAATTTCGTTACTATATATAAGGCAAGAACCTTTATAAAACGCATTTATAGGTTATACTACTTAAACCATACAGGGTTAGGTCAAAATAACGCTTTAAAAGACACTAAAAACTTAGGTAAACAGGAAATCTATATTTAGGCAAACAATTTTGTTATTAAATAGGAAATCACTAAGGCATTTTTTAAAACGTAACATACAAGACAGTGTATTTAAGCTTCAAAAAACGGGCTTTTAAGGTTAAGAAAACAAACAAAAGTTATATTTTAATAGATAATTTTGTAATAAACTGTGTTTTAAAGGTATCTAATCAAGGTAAATAATTATTTGTATACTTACATGAATAAAGTAAGGTTAAATAGTTGAAGATTACTTTTTGACATCTAAAAAAATGCGTGTTCCAAAACACGTATAAGTTTCAAGATTACAGATATTAATTACTTCATTTTTAGTGAAAAAGCTTTTCTTTATAAATAACATTGATAATACATTGAATGTTTATAAAACACAAAGGAAAATTCCCCGGTTCCTAACCTCCACATTAATAAGGGCGCCATTCTTATTCCACTACCTGGTGATAGTTTATATGGTCGGTAAAACAGTTAACAAAGTATTACACTTTAGATGGTGAAACATTTATATGGTGATAGATAGTTCCTAAAAGCCGGTAATACAGTTACCAAAGTTCATAAGATACATCGCGCAAGCGCAATGAATAAGGCAAGTGACGCCTCTAGCGGAGGAAAGCGCAAACCTTTTACAGATTTGGGGCGCGGCCATCCACCATGACGTCACCAATACAAATTACATTGCGCCATAACCGGAAATATAAAAAGTTAAATAACAATTAACAAAAGTTCATATTCGTGAACAATTTAAACACGGTATTACTTACCCCGGAAATCCGAACTCGGCGGGGTTGAACCAAAGTTGGCCTCTATCAGGGCTCCATGTCGGAGGGATTAAAGATGTTGATTCTTCCGGATCTGCCAGCGGAGCATGTACCTCAGGGTCGTCTAGGGTCCAGTAGCCGAAGGTTGCTGATTGCCTACCTATGTAGGGATCGGAATGAGGAACAAGGTAGAGGTCGACAACAAAAGATAATTAGACAGGGAACTACATAGGTAACCCTAACGATACGTTACCAGAGACAAAAACGAGCACTTAACTTGACGATACCCGGTAAAAAGCCACGTTTTAGAGCGTCACGGAAACACTTCTCCCCACTCTTTGTCTAGTATTGCTCTACCCCTCTAGGGATAAGCACACTGCGCAAATGCACTACTCTGACGTACGGAAGTACCGCCTAGTCCATTTAAAATTCCCGCGCACCGCGTATTTGAATTTATGCCGCGAAACTTCCATACATAAAAACTTAACCTAAAAACACTGTTTAAGTGCAATGGCACGTAACAATATATATATATATATATATATATATATATATATATATTTTATAAGTAGTTTTTTACACAAGGTAAGTTGATAAATAGTAACGTATTGCAATTAATAAGATGAAATAATAACCTAGACTTTTTAAGTAAAGCCCAAATGATCATTTCAAATCGAGCTAGTAATTGAAAGAAGGAAAATATAAGGCCTTGGACGAGAACAGGTCTACCGAAGAAAAGATAAGGCAGAAACGGAGACAGCAGGATACAAAAAAGTAGAGTTTTTGAACAAGCGTCCGAGAGAAGGTAGAGAGTTGTCCCTGTTAAAACACAGATCGGTCTGAAGAACCACCTGCGATATTAATCCGACAAGTTAAGGTATATCATAAGTTAAAAAATTCGCTAGACTCTTAAGAGAACTAGTACGATCACTTTCCTAACGAGTGCATCCACTGCGATAAGAAAATCAGACAAAAGTTGACACAACAACTTAAAAGCATCATTACAGATACAATCACATAAAACAAACTGTTTCAAGATAATTTTTTAAAACGGTAACACCCTAAACACACAGCGATGCCTAATTATAAGCAATTAAATACAGACACACTGTTCCAATTGCTAAAACAACCAAAAATTTAATAAGATATCCATAAGAAGCGATAGCACCTCACCACAAAGTTTAATAAAAAACAATGAAAAAAAAGTTTATAAGTTATGCTGATTTAGTAGGAAAAGAAACAAATAATGATATTGGATAATATGAGCGACTGTAATAATTCAGAGGAAAAACACATGGAATAGAAAGTCCTAGTTTTTTTACAACTGCGAATATGAACTATTTCTTACAATGGCATAGGCCGCGTCTCCTATGTGAGCCCAAAGAAGAAAGCATCCACTCTAAACATCAGCTCAAACCAATCATAACAATTCAATGAGTTATTACAACCAAAGTTATGACAATTACCACACAATTAAACGATGTAAGATCAATACTAAAAACCAAATACTCTATTGTAGGAAAAGTTCGAGGATTAATTAAATGAAGCGACAGAGTTATACTGGGGAATCTAGAGAATAAAGCGATATATAAGCAACAGTAAATTCAGGGGAAAAGTCAACAAGAAGCAAAAGGTTTAAGATAAGTAAGTTAAACGTATAAAAGGTGTATATGGTGTATATGAGGAGGAATAAGTAATTAAAGATTCTAATTGATAGTAGGGACTAAAAACATTAGATACATTGTTAAGGAAATAAAACGTGTAAAACTTTTAGATGTACGTAGGGTTGAACAATTTTAAAGATAATTTTATGCCATCTAGTGTGATTTAAATCGATATGTGAAAAGATAAGAGTAATCAAAACTCGATTCACTGATAAAATTGTTTGAAGAACGGAAAGATATCTTGTAACACATATATTTACTAGGATGAGAAGCTCTCGTTTGAGTTCTACCCAACCTAATGAAGAAAATTTCAACATCATTCTTAAAAAAATGCTTCACAAATTGCTAAAACGACAACTTAACAACCAAACTCTCGTCTAGAGTTACGTAAAGCTGAGCGACTAGCCCTTTGATGGGGTCTCTTCTAGACTTATATACAGCTAGACGACCAAATTCGACAGTAAATCTCGTTTAATAGATCTTAAAATGCTGCGTTGAAATATCGATATATCTAAAAAATATGCAATCAAGACAAAATCATACTTGCTATACAAAAGAAATATTCTACGATACGTGTTTAAAGAAACAGTATTCCAAATTATTAAAATATTTTTTCGATATCGCGGAAATTATCAACAACTATCGTAAATGAGTTTAAATATAAAACGTTAACGACAACTTCATTATTGCGGTGTTTAAATGAGCAGATATAAAGAGATTCAGTTTATTACAACGTTTTGAAAGGTAAAGGATATTTAAAGGCAAAGTTTTCTTTAAAAAGGCATTTGTAGATTACAACTATTTCAATTACTAAGAAAACATTTTTAGAGCGGTATCAAAGCAAGATAGTGTTTAAAGGGAAAAGTATTACAAGGTTACGTTACTATAACGCTTTAAAAGACATATTAAAAACTCAGTTAATTGCGGTAACTGTTTTAAAACGCAAAGTTTTCTTTAAGAGGGATTTGTAAATCATAGCTAAATATTTAAATTATTAAAAAAACACTTTCAAAACGGTATCAAAACAAGATAGTGTTTATACATGATTTAGAAACAGTTTTAAAAGTTGAGCCCAAAAAATTGGCATATAATAATGTTTAATATATTATTAACCAAACAATTTCCATAAGGGACAATAAATAAGGCATGAATATATTTATTTATATTTAAATGTACTTACAAGCGAAATTGTATCCACTTCAAATACGAAAGTTGGGCTATATTATCTAATAACCACTCCTAAAAAAAACACTTTTAATTCCATTCCAAACAAACCAGGCACTTATTTAAGACAATTCAAGTTAGAAAGCACACTACTTTTAAAGTTACAGAGAATTAATTGGATTAGCAAAACATTATATATAAAAAAATATACCAGAAAATCAATAGTCAATATGGCGGTTTATGTTAAATTAACATAACAGCTGTCATGTCATTTTAGGTTATTATACAGTAACTTACAGAGCTAACATCCTAAATTTTGATGAGTTAATAGATATTAAAAATGATGATAATTATATATGTTTTTTAAATGAAAAAGCTATAGATATCGTTAATTAATACATTATAAAGTATAAAAACAAAGAAAAGATTTTTTACAACCAAAAACCACGTTGAATGCGCCATTATTATAGTCCCGTCGACGCCACGTAACAGGGCGGTAGTGTAAGCTATCAAAAAAAATCGTGGTTGATTTTCTATACCTTTCGAGAATTCTTGTAAATTGTAACAAGCCCAGGGTAAGGTTGGATGACAAGCGGCTTATATAAAAAGAAAACTCTTATGACTTGTAGCTAGCTGAGCTTTTAACCTGCGGTCGCATGAGATTGGGTCAGTGGATTTAATTAAAGTTAAAAAAACAAGGTAATGGACGCCACCTAAATTTTTTATAAAGCAATTGACTAAATGAATTTGCTTAAAGAGAAATTTGGAAACCTATACTATCACAAACCACTTTAAATACAAGATTGATTGTCATAACTAGGTTACTTACTTTCTTTCTGCTCTAAAGAAGTTCTAGGATGGCTCTGAAACAAAATTACTACTAGCAAATATGTAATTTATTTAATATTTCTGTGACTATACGAAGTCCTTAATTTTGTTTCAAATACTAATCACTGAATTGTTGTATTAATTCCTTTAATGGTCATAAAACCTTTAGGAAAAATTAAATATTCATAAAAAAATGAACTGAAAAATAGGTTTCCATATTCTCATAACAATTATGTACAAAATAATGTAACTCAACAAAACAATTTCTTATGAATCTATATAATTACGTTACTCAGGAGATGTAAAATTTTAGTTTCTGTTATGTCTACTAAATTTTAATTAAATGGTATATTTTGTTTAACAATATCCATTTATATTTAATAGCTTGGAGTAGCGCTACTAGAACCTTACAAGTGATTTAAATACTTTAAACATGCAGTAATGTATTGGTTAATTGTTCTCACAGCAAATTACATTTGTTAGAATGAAGGCACGCAAACAACATGTTGAACTAAGGTTTCAGTAAACAAGATAAGAAATAACATTTGTTTAAACAAATACTGCAAACCATATGTTACTATGATTGATGTAACTTAATATTTTTTTATACATAGTTTGACAAGAATGACTTCTAAATTTGAACATATGATTAATAAAATAAAATCATTCTATATTTTAAATGTTGAACCGTTAAAAGTTAAGCTTTTTCTATTAATTAATAGGTTGCTAATTATCTGTACTGGCGGTATTTGTACATCAAAGCATGAAGTAATTTAAAATGAACAATAAAATATTACGTCGATATATGTGTGTGTATACGAAATAAAATATGGCACATGCAGCAAAAATTTTAGGAAATCAAATGGGCTTATCCACAGACGTCAATGACCTAACAACTTGAGTAGGGTAGCTAAGCCGCCTTGGCAACAGAGATCCACAGCAAGATATGTATAAGCCGATTCGAGAACAATATGAACAGCTAAACCGCTTTGGGAAACAAAACGTGCAGCAAGGTATGTATACGCCGCTTTGAGAACAAAATTGTCTTTGTGTGTAAATTTGTTGCGTCGGGGGGTCGTTAGGTCTTTGGGGTGTGCGTTCGGCGGGGTCGTTAGATTTTTGTCGTGGGGTGGTGCGCGTGCGCTGGGGTGGAGATATTTTCTTAAGAAATTTTTTTAGCAGCGTTCCCGACGTTAAATATTAAATTTTAAAAAAATGTTGTATGTGTAGAAAATGGAGTTCACGTGTTGGTTCGTATTTTTCTGGGGTAGGTTAAGCTAAAAATTAAAACGCCGCGGTGAAGAATTTTTTAATATTAGGCAAACGCGTGCAAGTGGTAAAGAGTGTTTTAGCTCTCCTCATAAGCTGCGTTTTGTACGAAGTAGAAAATAAAATTGAGAAAATATACGAAATGTTATATGATGGAGGTCAAATTTTTACACGTTTGCAGGTAAAATCTTGTAAAAAAGAAGTCGTTCACTTCTCGCAATTTCAATGTCACGATAAAATACTAAGAATTTGCATGCAGTCGAATATAACAACGTGTTTGGAATTATAAATCTATGGTTATATGATGGAGGTCAAATTTTTAAACGTTTGCAGGTAAAATCTTGTAAAAAAGAAGTCGTTCACTTCTCGCAATTTCAATGTCACGATAAAATACTAAGAATTTGCATGCAGTCGAATATAACAACGTGTTTTTATCTGGCAATATATATGTAAATCACGTCGACATTCGACTTTTAATATAATGTATTTAATTAACATAAGGTGTGTGTTTGCAAAAACATTTCAAGACAGATATGTCGTATATTTCCTTTTGGTTACATCATCCCAAAATAATTTATACAAGTACACTGAACTTGCTTTTATCAAGGATTTCTTGCTTATGGATTAACTTTTACAACTCAAGGTGTAGCATCAAGGTTTTAACGTCACTCTCAAACTATAGAACTTAATAATAATAGCTTTCCTTAGCACCAATATCATTTAGAAAATATGTGTTTCTTTAATATTTATTTATTGAACATTTTGCTCCAAAAATTCGTTAAGTAAACTAAGTAAATCTTCATTTTCTTCTTCTGGGGGCCGTGATTGTGGAGATGGTGGTGGTGGTGGCGACATTCGTGGTGGTGGTGTATGATAGACTGCCACCTCCGTAGATCGCATATTACTGTAACAATAAGAAAAAATGAACCTAAGTTTTATTATATAACATTTTTTTTCAGTAGTAAATATAAAATGAAAATTAGTTTATACAGATAAATATTTGTTACTTACGGGTTTAAGAGTCTCAGCATCCGGCGCTTCACAGTCGGCTTCGCGAACCACGGCACCCCAGTTTTGTTTGTTGGCGTGACTACTGCTGTAGGTTTCATTTTGTTAGTTAATGGTTAAACTTGTATTATATATATACATAGAAATGTTATAAACTTATAAGCAAGGTTATATTTTAAATTTTTATTGCTAAAACCATGAATAATATTATATCCACATCAACCGTGTACTATTCAGAATCCTGTTTAATATATGCAATTGATGTAGTTATTTGGTCATGATGAAACATCAACACTGTATTTAGCGTACTAATTTTTGAAGAATTTACATGTATTAACTTTTTATAATTCAAGGTGTAGCATCAGGTATTCTTTCTTTGCGTCATTCTCAAACGATAGAAGTTAATAATAGCGTTCATTAGCACCAAGGTTACAAAGTTGCATATGAGATTAAAATGTAAATTTTAATGGTTTTTCTACAAAACGTGAATAATTTTATAACCACATTGGAATGTTTTAATGCATAAATTAAATATAATGGGATTGTATATAATTATACAATCGCATAAATTTTAAAAAGTAATCACGTCGTTTCTATGTGGAGGAAGCTTGTTGCGAAGCATATAAATATGTAGACATTTGGTTAAGATGTTAGTTTCTGTTTGTTATTGAACAGCCAGCGTCAATATTGCAAAATGAATACTTCAATAGTGTTAGATGTTCAAGGGTTCAAAACTGTAAACAATAAATTCATATATAAAGAAGTCGCTATTGTTCCATTATTGGCATCATCAAATGATGTAAGTACTTACATCCTAAAACCACCGCATCCATGGGGTGGATTATTGATAGACCATAAACGTCAAAATGCATGGCTAATAGAAAATTTTTATGGTATTAAGTGGGAGTATGGTGAGTTGCCCTATGGATGCTTGCAACATGTATTAAGTCCAATATTAAATGAAGCGACGCATATATATGTAAAGGGGTTAGAAAAACGGGCATGGTTAATGTCCGAATTTTCTAACCCCAACATCATCAATGTTGAAGCTTTGGGGTGTCCACCTCCTTTACACGAGTTAAAGGAGTGGAATTGCCCCAACACTTCAAAATGCTTATATCATGCAAGACGTTGCACATCATTCAGTTGTGCAGCGGAAAATGCGATTGTACTGAAGTATTATATGAATAATTATAATCAATAATTCAACCGGCAAAATCCACCATCGTAAATAGTTAAAGTTTTGCGTTCAAAGTAGAAACATGTATGCTGCAACAGTTAATAAAAACTTGAATAAGAATGGTGGTAATGCAAATTGTTTATCGGTCGATGCAATTCAAAATGATAATGCAAATTTTTCATGGGCTGATACAAACGCAGAGTTATCACTAAAATCAACACGTCCTACAGCATTTAATAAGTATCGCGAGGAATTAGTATCAACATGGTCAACATTTTTACATGTGGAATTGGGTTTATTACTGGAAGTTGGTATTTCAACGCGGTATGAACTAAATGCAGTAGTGCAAATATCTAATGTTATTGCTCTACAAAGCTTTCTATGTTTTAATGTTAAGGAATGGAATAAAATTTCAAGTTTAAGAAGCGAACATTTCCTTCGTAATATGCTAATTCTACAAAAAGAACCTGAATATAGAGATCAAGAAATATCCATTGGTTATGGAATTAAATTGCATGCCATTTACGATATCTGCAGCAACTTTCCATATATTGGAATAAGTCATAATGGTAGTGCTACGCTCGTGTTTTCTGAGGAAGCAATTAATAAATTATTTTCAATGGCATTCATAGTTAACGATTGTTTATTTACAATTAATGATTCTTCAATTGATTACATCTATAATCAATTTATAGATAACATAGCGTCCTCTTTTACCAAACAGTGTGGTGCAATCAACGATGATTGTATTATATCTACAGGTAAATTGGTTGCGGAAAATATGCAAGCACTTACGAAATTATCAAGAACCAGCTACTTTATTCAACATTCTTTAGAATTTAAGTTTTTATATGAAATTATTGTTGCTTTTCCAAATAAATTTTTGTGATGTAAAAATAAAATGAACTAAAAATTAATTTTTATTATATTTTGTACATTTTTTAACATTACGATAAACTTTCATCATCATAATTATCATACATACTGCTAGATTGTAAGTACGAATTCACTAGTTTATCCAATTTTAATAACTTTGTCAATACATCGTAAAGTTGTTGCATTAATCCTTTGTTTGCACAATAAATGTTAAATATGGATAGATCAAAGTGGCCAGATTGAACTACTTTGCCTAGAAATTCACTATATTCGTGAAATTTGTTTTTATTGATAAAATATAGATGACCATTGGTATATCGAAAAATGGTTGTAATATGTGAAGGAATATCTGGAAATGCATGTGATTGCAAAAAATGTGCTTTGGGCTGCTTAGTACATTCATCGTATTCCATGAGTTGATTTTCACCATAAAATATCAATGTACGTCCAGTATAGGTATTTACAGCCGCATTGACCCGAACACGATTAGGAATGTAAAAGTGAGTGTATGCTCTAGGCCATCCATTGACTAGCTGCATGCTAGGAAATTGCAACAGATATACTTGATTGTTGCTAAAGAAAACCACATCACCATTTGGTTTCTGATATACGGCATCTAAACGTTTAAACGTGTGTGGAAGAAAAGGTAGCCAATCTATTATGTTCTTAGCCGGTTCAATGTAAGTGCTATTTAGAGCTGATATCCAAACCCATTTTCATAAAACATATATATGCGTTTATTTAGAATTAGAAAATGTTCAATTTCAATGTTACATAGGTCTGGCGGCAGTTTGTTCGGTGTGGTTGGCTTATTTGGGGAGTTAGGTTTAAAAGCAGCGGTAGTTGATTTAACGGTGGTAGATGCTGATGATGGTGGTGGGTACAGGGACTGTATTCCTGCAATATCATCCTCATGTAAATCAAGATGATGATTTTCTAAATATGAATACATAACTGCATTAACATTATTTGAATGTCTTAACCCTAATGTATGACCAATTTCATGAAGTAGCACCTCATAATAACTTATATATCCACTGGGTGGTGAATTTGAGTGTTCCATATACCAAGACTCATCATAATCCATGTGTATTTCAGACACAACATCGTCGCTGGATGGAAAGAAAGCATGTGCTAACCCACCACCAGGTCCATCAAAATCATCCTTACACCGCTCATTAGGGTTTGTTGAAGCCCTCATGTAATGATTTTGTTGTTGGAATGTTATTAATATATCATAACTCTGTGGATTGTATATAAATACAAGATTTGTGTGTTTTGCCCAAACTTTAAATGCTTCAACCGTCCGAGCTAAGATGCGAAAATCATTCGTTAATACTGTGTAATTTAAAACACGCTTTGTCAATTTGGTTTGATGTACATTGTATGCTTCAGAAATATTGTCTTTATTTGTACATCTAGGTTTTGACATTAACATTAAAGTTTCTTTATTTAGTTCACCATCAACCGGCAGTTGGTAATATGTTTGAAATGCTTTTAAGGCATTTTTAATTATCGATTTGCGATTTTCAATAGAGGCCCCACTAACATTATGAGTTTCAATATATCCATATTTGTTTAGATAAACGTTTGCCATTTCTAAGCCAAATTCACTGTTTGTGTAAATTTCATCTTCACACCTCACTTCCCTGCCGATGGGGAAACTAAGGAAGATTAAAAGCACTGCGAGTGGAACAGCAACAACCTCCATGACTATCAATAATTTACTAACAAAAACACTGTTATTTAAATAATATATTACATATGTATTTCAATCATCTTTTATAAGAAATAACGATTTTAAAGTTTACGTATAATGCCAGTAAATGGTTCATATTCAATAAGTACGTCATGCATAATCATGCAGTAAGCAACAGTTTCAACTTCAAATGCTTTTGATGCTTCAATTTCAATTTTAAATCTGCTACTATATTATGGATGCTTTCATTTTGTCTGGTGCAGTTGATTACAAAATTGGCTGCTGTTTAAACTCCTCATAACTGAGAAGAGAACATACCGAACTCTCGAACGGTTCATAATATTGAGATCGATAATTCAAATATTCATTATAAGCATCCATGTACTTGTTGTCGGTAAAAGAAAGGTTTTGCTGCTCATACGGGTATCTTCTATTGTTGATATTAGCCTTTATATTTGTAGCGTTTGCATGATTAAATGTAGACGCATCTGCATCCTTATGGTTGCGCTTTTGGTTTGAAAGGTGATGAATATCCATTGAGGGCGCTGAAAACCCGTACTACTCTTAACAGGCCAAACCAAAGATGTAGTGGACGGTAGGCTTGGATAGGTATACAAGTCACGTGCATGAAAAGCTACTTGTATTCGCGAATTTTTGTTAATTTCTTTGTAAATAGACAATTTTGTGGCATCGTTGAGCATTACGTGGTACTTTCCATACTACTTTTGTGAGAGTAATTTTTGGTATAGAAGTACCCTTACAACAATCAATATCAGACTTTGAACGTACCAACGTTAATTCTTGTCGAACGTTGAGCAACGGTGTTTTGTATCCTTCGGCAAATCCAAGCACGTGCTTTAATGGTATTGAAGCGCAAAAGAATCTTTAGCTTCATTAAGCAAAGGTAAGGGTTTATTTTCCACACTCCATCCTGCATGCATCATACAACGACTTTGCTCGCGTGTATACGAACAAACGCCTTTGATTGTGCTGTTAATTCCGGGCAATCTAACCGTTTCGATAACCTGATCACCCAGCGTAAATCTAATTTCTTCAAAAGAAACAACATTGCATTATTCGTGAAAGCATAATCCTTATTTTGAGCTTCTGTTGGACTAAGAGTACCTTCCAAGTATATAATGCTGTCATAAGTTGCAGTCATAAGATCAACTTTTGGATAACAATATTGATTTCATCCGAGTTTCCATAGGCGTTTGTCGTATATGGGTGATATGTTCGACGATCATATTCTGTAATCGTATCTTCGGACGCTACACTGTTGAATAGCCCTCTTATTGCGCCTTCCATGTTTATTAAGCACTTTATAACCGAGATATTCTAAAATTGAACGTCCTGATCTGTTAATGCACCAGGTGTTTGCTGACCTGCAGGTTGAGGTGAACTGATTGAGTATACTCTAGCACCAAAATATTAAGCCCCATATTTTTAAGTTCTAATCTAATAGATACTTTCTCTGCACCAAAGTCCACCAATTTACCCTCTTGATTGACCAACCGTAGCGTAATGTTATCTATTTGTTGAACGATCACAGGCAAGTATGTGATGGATACAGGTTCTTTAATTAATTTATATCCAGGCTCTACGTGTACATCAAATTCAAAAATTGTATGTGACTGCTCGCTATTCCTATACGCTCCACCAGTAAGATTACACTCCACATGTATATTGGTCGCATCAAATATTTGTACTGATTGTTGAGAGAAATGATTTTTATTTGCCTGATATGTGCCAGGAGTGAACCCAAGCATTTGCCCAATAGCATCATTGCGTTTAAAAATCACTGTGTACATGGATTTCATTTCGCATTGCAATGTGTTATTGTTAGCCTTTAGAATAAACTTCAATGCACTACTTGGGGACTATCTATTGCATTGTTTATATATTTTCCAAGTTCAGAAATTTCATATGCTCCAGGTGGTATTGTAATCATTTTATTTTAGCATTATTATCATCATCGTTATCAATAACATTATTATTATTATCCTTTTATCATCCAAATAATAAAACTTGTTATTACCTGCATGAATATTGCGTATAGAGTTGCATCCGTAAAACCCCACCAAACCTAACCCATATTTATATTCTGAATCAAGTTCAATTGGAGGAAATAGTTGGCAGAAAGCACGTTTCCACACCTGTCAACGTAAACGTTTGTGTCATGACTACCATTAAATTTAAAATCAAACAACTATATACCATAAAATTATTTATTGTATAAGAAGTTCAAACATAAATGCCCACATATTGAGGTATTAAAATTTTGCTCCCGATTGTAATTATAAGTAAGATTACAGTCTCTTAAGTATCTCACTATTTCAAGCGGTGGTGTTAAATCTCCAAAACTATCATAGTAAATAACTTTCTTGCCACGTTTTTGTATGCAACCCAGTGCGTTCCATTTCCAACGTTGTCATCTAAGTTTACAATAGCAGATTCGTTAACATGAGGCTTTGCTGGCAGTGCATCACGCATAAATACTCCTCTAAAGAAAGGTAAACCTTTAGCATATTTCTTTAGATCTGAATCAAATAGTGCTCTACGTGGCAAGTTTACAAGTTTTTTCGATTGGGTTTTAAGTATAAGGCAAATCCTTTTTTATTGCGCGATGAAAGATATAA
Organism: Platerodrilus igneus; assembly: GCA_036346225.1. Classification (NCBI taxonomy): domain Eukaryota; kingdom Metazoa; phylum Arthropoda; class Insecta; order Coleoptera; family Lycidae; genus Platerodrilus; species Platerodrilus igneus. The sequence goes on along the minus strand of JARFIW010000916.1, from coordinate 234,327 downwards.
CCCTTCACCTTTTTTACCTAAAGCTATATCCTCTAAGGTGACATTATGACGTCGATTTTCCTCCAATTGTTTCTTAGCTGCCGAAGCATCGTTGACAGCTTTAGCGACCCCTGCAACACCGCCAGCTAGTGCTCCTGCAGCTGAAAGACCTGCAAATAGTGGCACTAGAAATGGAAGAAAGCCTCCCGCTTTAGGTATGGGAATAATTCGAGGAAATCGCACTCTCTTTTTTTCCACCAGCGGTTTTAACTGCTTTTCTAGCAGCAAGTAAACTCATATTGATAAATTTCTTCACATTTGAATCTTTGACAATATGCTTTACAGCAGTTCTAATTGGTGTCAATATACCCCCTTTAAATGAACAACACTGTCTCTTTTTCTTCCTCTTTATCCTTCTTGATGTAACCCCCATACCCAGTTTGGTTTTAATTTTCATTGCATTGGTTACGGCCCAAGCGGCTGCTTTCTCTCCAAACTGAGCGTTGTTCGATTTCACTCGGTTCCAAGCGCCTTCTGCTAGAACTTTATCAGCTCTGTGTCGTGCGGTCAAGTCGTCAGGGTTTTGAGCATAAGCAATATCGTGATCGCGACACAATCTATCTAGATCGTTAATGCCGGAATCACCTCGTACTAATCGTTCTTGTAACTTGGTGCCTGGCCCACAAAATTGGTATCCCGGTACATGAAGCTCTACCGGTAATTTGTTTATCAATGTTTAGCCATCAACTGATTAGTATTATTAAAACATTCGACTTAATATGAAGTTTATACGGCAGCCTCAACAATTAAGTATAGACGATCATAATTTTTTAAAATCTGAAGTTGTGGGAAAGCATGGACCTTTATTTCCAACATCAATCAGGGCGATAATATGCGGACCATCAGGATGTGGAAAGACCAATGTAATGATTAGTTTATTGGAGGCACCACACGGATTAAGGTTTGAAAATGTGTGCGTGTATTCCAAATCATTGGAACAAGCTAAATACAAATATTTAGAGCAACTTTTTAAATCTATAAAGGGCATTAAGTACTACGCCTATAGCGATAAAGAGAATGTCACCCCTCCAGAAGCAATCAGTAAAAATACGATAATGATATTTGACGATATTTCATGCTTAAATCAGGATATAATTCGCGAATATTTCAGCAGGGGTCGACATTCGGGTGTAGATTCATTTTATCTGTGTCAAACGTATTCTAAAGTACCAAAACAATTAATACGTGATAATGTTAACATAGTTGTCCTATTTAAACAAGATCATTTAAATTTAAAACACATATATGATGAACATGTTGGTACCGATATGACTTTTGATCATTTTAAATTAATGTGCTCGCGATGTTGGCTGGAAAAATATGATTTTCTATGCATTGCAAAAGACTTTAATTATGGACGATATCGAAAGGGATTTGATTGTTATATAACAATATAAACTTTCTATAACCGCTTTACTGCAGCTCAGTTTCTACTCTGCAAGCCAACAATATGGATGTCACTGATAGAACGATTAAAGAAAGATTAACGAAAACTAGACGTTCAATTAATCGTAAACTTAAAGCTCTTAAGAGGGGTGAACTTGATACTCAGCGAATGGTTGAAACAGCATATAAACCAATAATTGAACCATTACTGCAGATTGCTAAAACAAAAAAATATGCATCTGTTAACCATAAATTGAAATCAAAGTTGGCAGTTGCAGATAGTTCTGCTGATGTTGCTGCTCTTGGCATTTTGCCTAAAGTTGAAGTAAAGGATGATGATGATGATGATCATGTTGTTACTGGTGAATTTCTAGAGCGATATGAGCATCCTTTACCTAGAAAATATATAGAATTAATCATTCAAAATTCAGAAGATGAAATCGATTATGGTCATAGTGCCCTCCGATACGATGCTAGTACAGATCACTGGAGTATGGGAAATGCTTTAGTTACCATAACACCCAAATCAGCTGATTTAGTTATAAATGGTAAAACTTATAAAGGCACTCCAGGATTATATGAACTTTTAATACTTAAAAAACCTGAAAAGTATACCAAGAATGATCAAAAGGAGTACAGAAAGATTTTAGAAGCTACTAACGCTCTTAAACGGAACTATGATCCTCAAAACAAAATTATTGGCTCCAGATCGTATAAGTACATCAAAATTATTAAACCAATACTAGATGCACCAGTAGGATATGGTCTGTTGAAAGAAGTCAACGCTAAAACAAAGGAGTATGTGTACTGGAACACACCTCACGAACTAGTTGAGCGACTTAGATTGTTACACGCATCAAAATCGGCAGGTCATACTGGTCACAATAATGAAATAATTAGTATTGAAGAAGAGCTCAGAGAAGAAGGGATCATTGCATAATAGCATTTTGAAAGATGAGTATCGATAAGTTTGGTACACATTCATCCACAAAATATCGGCTTCATTATACATTTGATGATCAATATGATATGCAATACAAAAACTTTGTAATGTTATAGAACCACAAGCTGATTATGATGCTGCCAATAAGCGATACGTGGATACCTGTATTAGTAATTTACACAAACAGCTGCTGAATACAATTGAGGAAAAGTGTAATGTGCAAACAACATCAACTTCAACAACATCACCGATCTCGACAATAACAACTTCACCAGCATCAACCTCTATAACCTCGTCAATCTCACTAACTACAACACCAGCTTTGTCATCTCCAACGTTGCAAGGTTCCAATCGTTAGTATTATTATTGATGTCAACGGTTTCGACTGTCGATTGCACATCAAGAGAAAAAATAATAGTTACCCAGTATTGTGCACTTTCCATATAATGTCAAAGCTTACCGTTGTTGAAGAATTGTATAAAGCCGCCAGAAAAAATTTTCCTAGAAAACGTACCATTATTAAACACAGAGACGATCTCTGGCAAGCTGACTTTATCGAATTTGATCAATATTTTAAGGAAAATGCCAATTATAGGTATGTGTTAGTGGTGATAGATTGTTATTCAAAATATCTATGGACACGTCCTTTAAAATCAAAAAATGCAATTGATGTTTGTCGGGCAATGACATCCATTTTTAACGAAGGTCGTGTGTCTGATAATTTACAAACCGATAATGGTAAAGAATTGTACAACAGCAGATATGAAAAATTAATGAAGATGCATAACATTAATCATTACTCTACATTCAGTACAAAAAAAGCTGCCATAGTTATACGAGTAATTAGAACGTTAAAGAATGAATTATTCAAACAATTTAGCCTTAGACGTAAATGTAAATGGTTGGATGCATTGGCTAATATTACTCAACAGTATAATAACAAAAACATTCGAAAATTAAATGAAGCCTAAAGATGTCACCGAATTCACATATTTACCACAGTTTAATGCCTTGAAAGTAATGGGGGTGTTAAAATTTAAAGTTGGCGACCATGTTCGAATTTCGAAATATAAGTCTGATTTTCCTAAAGGTTACATGCCAAATTATTCCACAGAAATCTTTAAAATTGTTAAAATAGTAGTTGGCAATCCTGCTACCTATCTACTTCAAGATTCTAAAGGTAAACCGATTTTGGGGCAATTTTATGCAGAAGAACTGCAGAAAACCTCACATCCTGATGTTTTTCTTGTTGAAAAAGTGTTACGCCAAAAAGGAGATCGTCTATTTGTAAAATGGTTGGGGTTTGATAATTCTCACAATTCATGGATAAAAAATCCAATTTGTAATGGCGGGGAAGTGGGGTTTCGCAAAAATATAATGAACATTTTCTCACGTGATTTCAGTATCGCAAAAGGTCTTTGCAATCATGGTTGAAGAAAGTAGTGTTGAAAGTGATTATTATGATTTTGATGTATCATCATCATTCGAAGATGTTGATTATGATGCTGCAATCAATCAATATCTAGATAAAGTTGAACATGCTAGCAAAAGTGAACATTATTTACTGCTACAAACCACATTTCCACTCTCATACTATAACATCAAAGTAGGTTTATCTCCAGCTCGACAGTTTACACCTGCAATTGATTTAAATCGACATAGCTACTTAAATGATGATGGTAACAATAAAATTAGTTTAAGCGATGTTGAGTGGAATCACCTTATGGAATTGCTTAATAACAAAGTTAACTTCTTTACTATGCAACAACCATTGGATGGCAATGGTAATGACGATGATTCAATCATTGACACGTGCAAGTTACAACAAGTCGTATACAATGATGAAAAGTTTTAAAACTTACTAAACATGATGTTGAATATATGCTTTGTGAAAATGATGTAGTTCAGATTTTGGAAGCAAATCAATGTATAGTGGTTGATCAAGTAAACCTCTTAAAAGAAATGAACTTTTATGCATACTATAGAAATGTTTTAGATTTAGTGAAAAATTATTCTAATAATGATGAATATTGCATGTTTCAGACTTTGGAGACTTTTAATAATTTATGCAGTTTATGCAGTTTGTGTATTGGTCTAAAGCAATGCATCTTTTACTATTATGATAGAATTTTATGCGATTTGAATGATTTAAAATAGTGTATTCAGTTCAATAATATACAAATTGAGAAAACATTTTTATTTCTATTATTACATATACAACAACCGCAATCCATTATACAACATTTAAACTTGTGTAATATAATCAATATGAGTATAATATTCTGACTCATCGATTACATAAAATAAAGGCATTCTTTCACATCTGCAACACCAATAACTCATGTTCCATATAAGATCTGGTACTATACAAGCATCTTCAAATACCATAAATTTTGTATTTTTAATTACACCCTTAACACCTCTCATACATTCTTTGCAACATGAATAACTCTCAGTAGAAGCTGTGATAGTACTTAATTTTTCCCAAGAATGTACAACTACACGATTGTATCGCTCTGCAAATTGAGGCATGCGATTTGTTGGAATATACATTAAACACATGTATTGCTCTTCAGACAAAGGTTTTGTAAAATCCCACTTATGAAGTATGTCCTCTTCACCTGTTGTTAAAACAGTAGCCAAAAAATGATCCCATCCAATTTCCTCAAATATGTATAGGTATTCTGCTAGAAAATTGGAATACATTATTGGATTGATGTGTTCTTTTATATACATTATATTGATTCTAGTTGGATCGTTGTGGCAGTTGACCAACTTCTCCAAATACTTCGACGCATGCTTTTCAAAATCATTTTGTAGTAGCACAGACTTAAGAAATTTGAGGTTAACTTCATAAATATCTGCACTATTAAACATTCCAATAACGGTTCTTTTTATGTTTTTGTATACTGTTTTTGGAAGTATTGATTTTAACATACCAATATGACTCTGGTTGGTTAACCCAATTTGATTCAGTATTGTTTTATGCTAATTGTCAGTAAACTAGGCACTTCAATTTCTTTTTGATTTTCTACTAATTGTTCAACATCCATACTGTTAACTATAATGGGAAGCGGTTATCTGTAAAACAAATAAAATATTTAGTAAGTTTTTCTTAATTATTGCTTGTTTTAAACTTCTAAAAAATATATTTATTCCATCATCGCGATACTATAATGTCCCCACGGTAATGTTCATATGAATGTGGTATTAGACTACGTTTATCATCATATGGACTTAATGCAATTTTTCCTGAATTATTGTAAATACATCATGAGCGTAGGAACGGAACGTGGCTTGCTTAAGTTTCTTTTCTTTAAAATCTTTTAAACATGAAACATAGTCTTCAAAAGTTATTTCATTTTTACTACATTATATTTGATACCTTTGGATTTTTTATAACACCATGATTACGTGTTTTATTTTCCTTCTCATTTGGATTGCATTCCAACTTGTAACTATACATTTTCGATCGTAACCCAGCAAAATGTGTTATTATTACACCGTTTGTTTCATCCTTCATGAGCCCCAAAGCTTTGTTGTTAACCCGAGGTATTCCATAGCGATTATTTACATCATACCCAGAAGTGTCAAACTTTGAGAGATTTGACTTAATAAGTTCGTTATATACATCGTCACAAGTTAACTCATAAATAAACGAATCGGTATCGCTATACATGAGCTTGCAATTTTCCACCTTCATGATTGGAAGCATAAAATTGTAGCGAAAATTGTACATACAAATTTTAGAAATATCTAATATGGACATACCAACATATAATGGTTTATTAAAGATTAATTCGGTTTTGTTTAGCTCAATAGCCATTAACTCATCATCGAAAATTGTGTAACTATGAAACATGGGGCTTGCCATCCAATTTTTCGCTCCATAACGGCCCTCCCAACGTTTAACTAGCTTTACAACGCGGTGCTTTCGAATATTTTCCATTGTTTTTCCAAATACCGCATTGTTCATTAATTTGAATAAATTTGAATAAAGTTTCCGAAGCTCAGTATTCAAATCAATATAGGGTTTTAACCAACAACTTTGTTTAAATTTTAGAACTCGATGGATTTTTGTCAATTTAAGTCCGTTTAACAACGCCTGTTTAAGATTCCTGTAATGTAAAATGTACTTAGTTTTATTGGATAAGGTGGTCATTAATTTAGGCAATTTTGATCCTGGAGGGATCTGATGTTCTGCACAAAACGGCATATCGCGGTGTAAATTATGTAAATATTCAGGATACTCCAAATCAACCTCCAAAATATATCCTTCTGGAGCATCATCTGGAATTGAAATAATATCGAGATTAATGTCAACCCATTCAAAGTCTCCGTATGGTAATGCTTGCGACATTGCCCACCCGTAAAGATTGTTAGCATCCAAATATAGAAGATATTTGGATTGTTTAGATGCATCATAATTATGCATGTATCTATTGTTAGCTTCGGAATATCGGTTGCTCACCTGACTAATACCACCTCTAATAGCGTTTTCAATAAACATAATTTTATCAATGTCCATAAGCAACTCTAACTTATATTTTGTATGCTTAAGCATGCAATCCCAAGCATACCCTGGTAAGGTGAAGTACCAAGCAGGATCGAGCCCATATGTGGCAAACGACTTTTCGCGAAATTGTTCAAAAACACACGTTAACAACATTATATCGGTTTTCATATAAAGTAAGGCATACTCCGAAATGTTTTTTATTTGAAATGCATTCCAAACTTTTAGAGCATGGTTATACATATCCTCAGTGAAATGTTCACCAGTCAACATGCTATAGAAGTTTTCAATTTTTGGAAGTTCAAATTCATTCAGTTTAGACATTGAATCAATGTACTCGTATGGAAATACACCTTTTCTTGTTAATAAGTTCAATTTATTTGAACAGACATTTGAAAATTCTTTCGATAAATATTTGAAATCTGAAGGTTGCAATGTGGCCACTAAACTGTCTAAAGATGAATTTAAAATCTCAAAGAATCAATGAAACGAAACTGTATCTTAGCATCACCCTCCTCATCAGCCGCTAGATCGTTCAGAGTAAATGAAAGGTATTTCTCTTTGTTTAAGGGCAATAAACTAATATTACCCTTTTTTGATAATTCTCGTATCATGAAATGGGAATCGTATCCACTCATATTATGAAACACAACCGGTACAACAAAACTATTTCTAAAGTTGAGGTTACAATGTTGGTGTGTAAAACCTCTGAAGTTGCCAGTAAAGTGGCAGTGGTCTCTAACGATGATAGCGTTTTCAGAAAATGCATTTTCACATATAGAGCAATGTGTTGCAATAATGTTATTATGAGGTTCAATCATTGGTTCAATATGTTTGAATTTACTTTGAACAAATTTTGCAACTTCCACCATTTCGTTTGCAAACCAATCTATACAATCTTCACCCAAATAATTTTTAAAAAATGATAACGATTCATCATAGTCACATTTTAAATAATAACCAGCACTAAAAGCTTTATGATGTTGATACTTTAAAGTGCTTGGAATATTTTGATAACTATGATTTTTAACAGGTTTTAAAATAGTCTCAAAATCGGAATAAATTATAAAAGGTACTTTTTGCTTATAAACATAATTCTTAAATTCAACATGACGATGTCTAGGATATGAAATTCTACAGATATTTACTTTTTCGCAATATTTAGAGTGATTATTTAATTTATCGAAGGTGTTAAAGTAATTCAGACAATGTTCGCAAATATATTTTTTATGTTTATGTTTATTTAGTTGAGTGCCAATAAGCCGCGATAAACTTTTTATCCAAACATAATGGTATTTTATTTCAACATTTTCAAAATCCTCACTTGGAGTATTATAATTGTTTACGTTTGGAAAATATTGATTTTGAATTATGAGTAAATTTACATGCTTCTCAGCTTTCTGCATAGTAAGCCTTGTTGGCACCACACTATAGAACGATTTTTCTTTAGCGCAATTTAATTCTAAACTGTATACATTTATGGAAATTTTATTCATATTTTCAAATTTTGAAATATTTTTAATCGACATCGGCATTTCCAATCCTTCAACATTCAAAACTAATCTTTAGTGTGGATATGAGGATGTGAGATTACTTCTTATTTTAGAGGGAAATAATGCTGAAACAATTGCCCAAAAAAAGCAACACTCATCTGAATTTTTCACGTTGATGCATGCATATTTATTTGAAATTTGCTTTGGAAGCGGAATAAAAGATGAAACACGTCCATTGCCCATTTCGTATTTATTAATATTAACTTCCATCGATACAATTTTTTTCAAAGCCCAGCCTGATTTTGATTCCTGAAACTCCGATAGTTTTGTTCTTAGTTTATCAACCACATCATCACGAAACCATGATGTTAAATCCGTTCCTACGTCAATCGCCACATTTTTCGTATTAAAATGTTTAAAATCCGTTACATTATTTTCATCAATATTAGATGTTTTAATGAATTCTTCACAAAGTGTAATATTAATTTTTATTAAATTTAATTTTTTTAAACTATTTTTTATTTTAATTTTAATTACCTTAAAGCAATCATTAAAAAATGCCATTAAGTCCTTATGATGCATGTTTATTATAACGCCTGTTCTAATTCTTCTTGCAAAAGCGGAAACCAAATCAATCCATTTGACTCCCAAACATGATGGTTGTGAAACAGATTGAATGCCGCTTCCTACATGAAAATTTTTAATTGACGATTGAATGCTTTTTAACAATCCCATATTGGTTTGAATTTGCCTTAACTGCCCTAAATTTAAGTCACCATGTCTAACCGCCTTTACAAATAACCTTAAGTATCGTTTGATATATTTTAACAAAATTTCAGCTTCTTTAATTGTATACTTTTTAAATAAAATATTGCATGCGTTATTAACTTTAAAAACAATTTCGCTACTTAAAGTATTAATATGTTCAGTCATTATTCAAAACAAGCAATAATTATAAAAACATACCAATTATTTTTTGTTTTTCTAAATGTGTTCTATTCTGTAGGAAACAAGATGATTGGGTCTTTTAATATCTATTAGTTCTAATATGGTTATTGCGTATTTTCCAGAACCCAATTCCTCAATGTTTTTTCTCCACAATTCCGTGTTGCGTTGTGGTAGAAATGAAATATTGTCCGCTAACTCAATTAGAACACAATCACCATATTTGGAATGCACTATTCTTGCTCTGTAAATTCTTTGTGGAACGTTTAGTGGCAATTCGGCTAACCTCTTAGCCTCTTTTCTAGGGCCTACAACGGACTGTTTATTATTGTTTTGTATTACTTGATCCATCTACAAACAACAGCAATGCTGTTACAAACTTGCAAATATTATAAAGTAAAATATTCTTTTTACAAAATAAAGAAAAATGTAACTTACTTTTTATACTAACGCTGCACGTATACTGAGCACTTCAAAAACGCAGGTTCAAATAATGGTGAAATTAAACGAGTTATATATATTACTCATATTTAGACCAGGGTAGAAAATTAAATAATCACATCAAATAATTTTAATCACCGTGTATAATGAATATTATTAGATAATACGCGTTATTAAAACCGAGAAGCATAAAAATTTATTAGTTTCAGTAAAAATAAGAGATTTAAACCATGTACAAGACGCTTTATATCAAAAGAAACAGTATTAAAAAGCTCTGCGTGTAATGTAATTATTCCTAAACAAATGGAAATTACGTGCAAAATTTATCTTAATTAACTCTATTTTAAGTAACCGGTATTGAACAAAACGTACAGATAATAACTAATATTTAGTTAGGATTCACTAAAATTTAAAGGGTATTAATATTAATTGGAGTTAATTAAACCATTATTAATAATAAGCATAAAAGTCGGTGAAAATCCAAGATTATAATACCAGAAAATAAAGCTCTGAGAATTAATATTATTTTGAACACCTGCGTAGTTTAAATATCACGTACGGCAAAATTGTGTAGATAACAAATGGTTTCAAAGAATCTTGGAGAAACCGGGGCTTAATATTCACGAGAAGGTGCGATACGGGGTTATTTAACCCAGATAGTCCACATGGACTAAAATATAATCGATAATTAAGAATATCAATTTGCACCAATACGAACAGGTTAGAAAAGGAAAGAAAATGCGTCAAGCAAAGACACATATAGTAAAAGGCGTGATTTAAGCAACGTCACGAGGGTCACAATTGGTTGAAAATAGGATGCAAATATCAGAGGTAGAAACAACGATTTCTGTACAAAATTAATTAGTTTTTCTCGGACAGGTTTGCGTGCCGTGTGAGAATTTCTGAGATTTAAATGGGGCGAGTGAAAAATTCGTAAAAACCGACGCGCGAGCGACGGACTGGGAACATAGCATGAGAAATTCTTAAGAATTGTCTGTTTTGACGACAAAAGCGACGTGCCGGCTATTCGCTATATATACCGGTGGTAATATGAATTTCGGCCTCTTAGACTTTTGACTATTCGATGCGTTAAAAGCTCTTACATCCGCGACTTGATTGAAGATGTTAAACAGTGCATCTTAGTTTGATAAAATAATTTAAAGTTTGCTCGTATATTTTAGTGATTCAAAATAGTTTGTTATTTACGTGCTAACATGAATGTACTTCAGTGCACTTAGATACAAGGTAATAAAATTTAGTATCACTGTACCAATTAGCAAAATTTACAACGACAAATGTATACACAAAAGTAGGCAGTTTTGGCGTATATTGGTGAAAGACGCATGAATTTCTTTGCTATTTTTCGGGGTGTTAATAATTAAATGGTTCAAATACGTGTCTGGATCCACGAAACAAGGGTCAGATATACACAGATGAGTTCCGGAAAAGCCCAGAAACAACTTTAAATAAATGGTGATGGAGAAAATTTTAAAAGCGTTGAGAATTAGAAGCTGTAAATATAATCCTGTTGGAATGGTGTGATTAACTAAAGGGACGATGTACATTGAAGCTACGAGGACAGTAACCTTCAGGTAAATTATACTATTTTGTTTGACATTTTGTGTGTGTTGAATTACTTTATAATTGATTTATTTTAAATGGACATTAGTGAAATTGTACTAACCATAAAATTTTAATGTTAAGATGAAATTTGCTTGTTTAAGTAGAAAGGGTATTTAGTATTGATGTTCTGGATTATGATGAAATTTTAGGTATGTCTTTGAGCTCAATTAGACGAACCTGGTTAATTAACGTAAAGGGTGGTAGATGCTCCTTTTACTCTGCATATATTGTTATAGTAATTAGTAGGCATCCTACAAGGACTTTAATTCTGGATGCACGTTAAAATGATAAAAAATTTTAATCTTGAAAATTTTGATACTGAAATTTATGCTGAATTTTAATTTTGAAATTTTAATGTATTGTGAATATTGATGTAAATAGAGTTGACGTTGATGTTTGTGGTAGGAATGTGTTTGTTTTTTTTATGAATGAGGAGGTTTATTAACTAGAGGAGCAGCCGAGGCGATGAACAGAAGAAAGTCAATGGACCAACACAGTTAAGGTAATGAATAGCTTTTTGTAGGATTCACAGCATTCTTGACGCCCAATTAGCAGAGGCTCGATTTTTATACAGGGAGGTTTCACAGCAATATGAATATATACAATGTCTAATGCGTCATCTACATTCAATCACCAAACCGCTAAAAGTAAAAGAATTTTTATTGCCACATAAATTAAATGTATAATTACATTTAAATATATTCAAATTGCTAAAATGTAAGCAAGACATCCTTGATATAAGATTAAATTAATTTTTTATTTAAATCTCAAATAAATCGTGATGCAAGGTGGTATAATTTGCATACCAATAAGGAAATATACGGCATACCTGTCTTGACATGTTTTTGCAAACACACACACACACCTTATGTTAATTAAATACATTATATTAAAAGTCGAATGTCGACGTGATTTACATATATTACCAGAGATTTATAATTCCAAATACGTTGTTATATTCGACTGCATGCAAATTCTTAGTATTTTATCGTGACATTGAAATTGCGAGAAGTGAACGACTTCTTTTTTACAAGATTTTTACCTGCAAACGTGTAAAAATTTGACCTCCATCATATAACATTTCGTATATTTTCTCAATTTTATTTTCTACTTCGTACAAAACGCAGCTTATGAGGAGAGCTAAAACACTCTTTACCACTTGCACGCGTTTGCCTAATATTAAAAAATTCTTCACCGCGGCGTTTTAATTTTTAGCTTAACCTACCCCAGAAAAATACGAACCAACACGTGAACTCCATTTTCTACACATACAACATTTTTTTAAAATTTAATATTTAACGTCGGGAACGCTGCTAAAAAAATTTTTTAAGAAAATATCTCCACCCCAGCGCACGCGCACCACCCCACGACAAAAATCTAACGACCCCGCCGAACGCACACCTCAAAGACCTAACGACCCCCCGACGCAACAAATTTACACACAAAGACAATTTTGTTCTCAAAGCGGCGTATACATACCTTGCTGCACGTTTTGTTTCCCAAAGCGGCTTAGCTGTTCATATTGTTCTCGAATCGGCGTATACATATCTTGCTGTGGATCTCTGTTGCCAAAGCGGCTTAGCTACCCTACTAACTTGTCAGCACTTGTTGCGATGTGAGCATCCTGCCACGTGTCGGTACTATCAAATAATTCCGTTTACCATTTTGTGCGAAATGAATTTCCATATAGATAAATTATTGGTACATCAACCAAATAGAATAATCTTAAAATTCCATTAGAACCATTGTAGTTTACCGAAGTTACATTATAAATAACGGAAGTTGCACTGCAATATATTATTAAAATCGTAATCAATCACCTATAAAACAAACCGTTTGTAAAGACTAATCACTTCATAACTTTAAATTTTTATTTGTGTCGGCGCTTACGCCAGGAAAACTTAATTTCCAGATACATGTCGTCTGCTTTTATATCGCAGACCAGTGACCTTTCGGCTTGATGAGCAGACAAATAGTGAGCATCTGACACAATTTGACAAACAACATGAAGATCTTAGATTTTCTACATACGAGTAAGGAACACGCGCAAGATATGTAATAATGTTATCAGCTATATTAATAATATGCTTTAATTTTATTGGTTTATTAAATATACAAAGTGTTGAAATTCATATTAGGTAAAGCGTTAAATAAATAAATGCTGAATTAACGGCTTTGTAGCAGTAATGTTGACGAATAATTCAGTTAGGAATTTTTACATGTTACAACTTACTTTACTGCTTTCTTTCTTGCCTGCACAAAATACCGTAACAATTCTCTCAAGTAAAAGTCACGGAAAGAAAAACCTCTAAGGTCTACTATACGACTTTGCCATGTAAATCCTATTTTGTTTGTTGACTGCCATTTCTATCAACAGAAACATTCAAGGACAATATAAGAAATGCAAATTGTTTGGGTTAAATAATGTCTTTTATTAGATATAAAAAATATGTAAATTTAACTCAATTATCATTCAAATAACGTAACAAAAACACGAATATAACATTATTACTAGGTATGCTTAAGTTTAGTAATATTAAACATGTTATATTTTAAGAAGACTTGATTAACACCAACTCCTTCAATTTTATGGATCAAGAGACAGTTACATTAGTACTTTATAGCAACAGCTGCTGGTATTGTGACCAACAATAAAGTTTCTTTGATAAAATGTATAATAAATAAGTTCAAAAATGAAAATACAATGTGGTTTGTTTGTAAATGCCTCTTAGAATCCAATTTTTGTTTTATTACTTAACCCAAAAATATTAAATATGAGAAAATAGCTAAATTAAACCTGGAGCATCAATACGTTTCTTTTTTAATTTGGAATGAAAAATAAATGCTAGATGCTATAAAAGAAACATATTTTGTTATGGTACTGCAAACGTGTCAAAGATCTGAGAGCATTTTTGAATCAAAGTAAATATTAATAATAATAATGTATGTTAATATGGATTTAATAGGTATGCCCCTAATAAATAAAAGACCCTATGAAATTTATTTTAAGTTACTCTTTTTATGAGACAAATATATTTTATAAAAGGAAGATTTCAAACGTTAATCAATATAAGGTAATAAAATTAATTTTTTGATTTTATGCAAATAACATTTGGTGTTAAATACTTGTATTTTTACGGTTCGGAAAACTAGAAAATATTGAATAGTTTGAATGTCGGTCAATACCGTAAGCAGTTTTTTGGTTGAAAAATGAATAAGCATCCGCTTGGTTTTAATGAAAGTTTCAAAAGATAGTAGTAGAATTTGACTGAAAATTTAAATACCAAGTATATAAACTGGAGCCTATTGAATAATAAAAGATACAAATGTAAAAAATATTTTGGGACGTTCATAATAGCCACACTTACCTAACAATAAAATGCTTTCTGTGAGGTATACAACAAACGTTTTTAAATTCTTTATTCCAACAGCAGGCCTCGAGAAATCAACATATCCCTACCTTCGCCTCCGGGCCAAACAAGGTGAGCAGTGGAACGGTAACAACTCGAGGGCGTTTTCCAGCTATGTGGGCAAGGAATGGGGACATAAGCAAAATCGTTGGGGGTGCACATCCGTCAGTCCTGTTCGACGAGCTACCTGACGATGGAGCGGCCTGTGGCGAATAGCCATCCTGTCGGTCGAAAACCACAGGTCGGTGGACCCAGGATTTCGATATCGTATAGTTGGGGAACAATCAAGAGGAAGATTCGGGAAGCTACTCACCACATCAACCAACTGCCAAAACATGGCAAGATCTGTAACAACAGATAGCAACAAGACAGCCAAAATCAATATTGATTAATGCTTTAAAAGGAAGTTGGATCTGAGAGGTCCATGATCGGCTTAGCTGAGAAATTCTTCAATAGACAATTAGTTGCAGATATGTTGGGCTGCATATAAATTGTTTTGCAACTGTTCATTTAGCATTTATTTTTACATAGCTTGAGTTGAATCAAATTATCTTGACGTATTTATTAACTATGGGTACTGTACTGTTCAAGAATATCCCAAATATTTTTCAATTCTACAGGTATAAACCAATTTAAAGATTGAGTAAATAGTTACGCTAGTCAGGCAGTAGACGTATGTTTCTTATAATAGTTGCACATTAGGTGAAAACCTTTTAACACGTTCACTACCGACCGTCACGTATATGTGACACTCAGGTTTTGATTAAAGACTAGCGACACATTTGTGTGCCGGAGGTCGGAGCATCTTGTTAAGGCTATAAATTCAATCAGTTTGCAGTAAGCGTTTTTGTGCAGTATCTGTGGGTTACAGAAACACCTGACACATATCAGTGTCTTACGGTCTGAGAATCGCGTCGCAGACATGCATCATATGGTCTGGGGAACTACACATGTAATTGTAGAAACACAGGACAACATTTTCACTTGTGCAGTGTGTTATTCATTATTAGGAACCGCTTATTTATTGATGTTAGTTGAACATAGCTACTAGTTAGTTAAAGTTTTAGATGCAGGGTAAAGAAAACTTGAAATTTGTGAAATATTATATAGTACCTAAAACTGTTGTGTAGTTTTGTGTTAGGTATTCACTTTTGTGCAGCGGTTGATTACGTGATCGAGGTAGTTCTGGTATTTGTGTATATAAAACTGGATGAACTTAGAAAATAGGCAGATTTGTGACCTTTAGTTTGGTATTATACACACTCTTCTCCAATCGAAATATGGCGAATTTTTGCAATAAACTATTATCTGATAAAGAACAGGAAGAGGAGGCATATAATGCAATAGAGTGTGATCTAAATGATGGGAACACGGCTATGGTTGACCCATTTGAAGATTCTGCAAGTAGTTATTGTCCCTCGGACGGTACTGACAGCTTAGATTCGCTTTCTTCTAGTGAAGAGGAAGAAGATGCTGAGGATGATTTATTGCAAGACAATGATACCGTAAGTGGCCTTTCTGGTGGAAATCATATCGATGAGTGGACTGATAATGACAATGATCCGGTATTGCATACTTTCACTGAAGCTGAAGGGTTTAAAATAAATATTTCACAAAGCATAACGCCGATTGAAGCTTTTTTATTAATTTTTGATGACAATCTTTTTCATAAAATCCAAGATTGGACAAATAATCGTGCTTCAGAGCAATTAGCATCCAAAGTGAGCCGCGCTTTGAATATGAAGTATTGGAAATCAACAAAAAGTTTTTACGTCTTTGTGAAGTAAAGGGTAATATTCAGATGTCTAGCATAAAATCATATTGAAGTAAAAACTTACTCTATGGTCATCCGTTTTTCGGTAAAGTGATGGGAAGAAATCGTTTTGAAAACATACTGTGTTGTCTTTGCTCTTATGACAAAGTTGATGATCAAAAACATTGTCGTAATAAAATTGACAAATTTCTAAATCATATTTTACATAACATCCAAAAACTTTATTATCCAGGTAAAAACTTGTCGTTAAATGAAGCTCTCGTATTATGGCGGAGCCGCCTTTCATTTAGGCAATACATTCCCAACAAGGCTATAAAATACGGGGTTAAACTATATGAATTGTGTACAACTGACGGTTTTTACTTAATATTATTATTTATACTGGAAATGGTACCGTAACAAATAAAGATGGGCATGCTTTTTCTGTTGTAAATGAACTAATGAAGAATTATCTGGACAAAGGATACACAATCTACATGGACAAATTTTACAATAGTGTCAACTTAGCTAGATCTCTATATAAAAAAGGAACGCATATTGTTGGCACTCTTCGTGCAAATCGCAAAGAAAATCCTAAGACCGTAATCAAAGCCAAAAAAAGAAAGGAGAATCCGTTGTTAGACGAAGTGGTAATGTGTTAGTACAAAAGTGGAAAGACAAAAGGGATGTTTTAACTATAACCACAAAACACAGGGCATTACTCAAAACCGTTCAAAATAAACGTGGCATTGATAAAATAAAACCTTTGTCCGTAATTGATTACAACAAATATATGTCAGTGATTGACAGATGCGATCAAATGGTTTCTTATTATTCAACTCCTTGAAAAACTGTAAGATGTTACTTGAAAATATTTTTCCATTTAGTTGATGTTTCGCTTTGAAATGGATGTTGGATATAAACAAGCTCAATTCAAAACATAAACCATATCTAGAGTTTAGGGATGACGTAGCTGAAGTTCTGATCAATTACCACAACGCAACAACTTCGAAAAAATTTCCGATGCATTTCCCAAGGAAGTTGCATAAACGTGTCCGAGGTAGGGTATGTGCAGAAAAGGAGGCAAGGCGCGCTACTTGGTACATATGCGAAACCTGTAAAGACAAGTCAGGTCAGTCCACTCAAACGGATATTGAAAACCTATTCTTCTAAATAAAGTATTTTTCAAATGTATTAATTTTTTAACAGTATTTACATATTTTCGCATTTGTTGAAATTATTCCAAAAATTGACTATCACAAATATGGATCGCATGGTCCATTATTGAAATATGAGTACCACAGACTAGTGTCACACATGCATGAAGCACCCTCGTTAGCCCTCCAATTGCTTTTAACTTGTATTTCCGTATTATATACGTCAAAACTAATCTGAATGAGCACAGATTAGCTCAAAACATCGCTTGGTTCGAGAAAGACTTGTTTTCTTATATAGCGGTAGTCAACGTGTTAAAACCAGAGTTCGGAAGCAACTAAGAAATTATATACAACAGAAAATCTGTCAATGAGAGCCATGCAAATACACTGAACAAACGTGTCCAATAAATCACTTACAGGGGGGTCTTCCAAGAATGTTGCACAATTTGAAGTAGTGAACTTAGAAGTAAGGATCAAAAGAAGAATACTTCTAATGTGTCCAATAAATCACTTACAGGGGGTCTTCCAAGAATGTTGCACAATTTGAAGTAGTGAACTTAGAAGTAAGGATCAAGAGCTTCTAACCTAGAAGTTAAGTAATTCACTGCTGAAGAATCACAAGGTTAGTGGAGAAGGCTTGAAGGCCAGAGTTCTTTTCTGGCGAACGGGACTAGGACCATCAATTATTACAAACAATACAGTCAGACCATGTCTACAAGAAAATAAAAAGTGGGCGTAGTCCTTCATAAAATAGGTGTTGGGTGTAAATTAAGAGTGCGTTAGATGATGGTTCTTCAGATGTTTTCTATTATTTAATAGAACCATAGAAAGATTCGTAAAATTTCATTGGAGTAGTTGGCATTTGCCCGAGGTAAGTTAGCTTCTCGTGTTCATGGTTTCAAACTTTGCATAATTTTAAAAGGTGAAAATCAAATAGCAGATTAATTTGTGACATTATTTTTAGTTGGTTCGTTTTGGAGGAATTTTTCAGTGTCAGATTTCAACTTTTCCTTAACTAACGTAACACTTGGTTTCACGAGAGCCCAGAGTCTTAGACTCTTCGTCCAGTTGTAAAATGCCAATGCTTGTTATTTGAAAGACAAAAGACCTGGGCGAATTTCCTTTGGACTATTTTGTTGTTTCCGCCGACGTATAGTAAAACTGTCTTATAAACAAATGAAATTTAAAACTTTTAGCAAAACCTTGCAAGAGGAGTGTAGTTTTTTGTTGTTTATCTCAAGTCAATTTCGTTGGTTCTAATTAACTATCAAAAGCACTAAATAAATAAGTCGTTCCAAAATTTATATCAGTTCAAATGCAGTGGAAGGTTATTAAAAATAGTGAATCAATCTTAAATATCATGTTGAAGTTAAATTTTGAACGAAAAAGCATTTTAGAAAGGTAAAATAGACTAAAAAGGTAAATGAGTTGTAGGGAAAAAGTGATATTTAGCAGGATATGTAATTTTTACGTGTTAAACAAATTGTACGTTTTTGCATCACTCTCTCAGCGATGTTAAAAAGACTTTTGACAGTCTGAGCAAGATCAAAAAGGAAAAAGATCTTAAAAACTCAGGCACATTAGTAGATTAATATCTTATATTTCTAAATATTTTTTATGTCTATTTCCTTGTGGTTTAATTCTTTTGCTATATTTCAAAGGACCTACGCTAGCTAGTTCGGAAATTAATCCCTAGTTTTGTGTTTACATGCTCCACTGCCTACTTTATTCTAAATTTGTATGTAATAGCCATCTAGCCCATCTTTTCGGCAAGTACAAATTATAGCTATAGAATTCTTACTTGTCATTTTCATGTGCATCACACTTCTTAGTTGACAATTTTCGAAACACAATTTCATCATAATTTTATGTTTAAATTAAGCACCTTTTTGAACTTTTCCCCTACTTCCTATTGAGAGTATTGCGATATGTTTTCGGCGATCGTATGACCGCCGTAAGTCAACGGGAATTGAATTTTTATCGTAAATGGGAGGCAAATAGCTTAGTTTTCCCAAGAGTGAAGTAGAATACAAATCCCTCACTGTATATTATTGTAATAATATCTTATATTTTATTTTTACCTGTTTGAAATTTAAGTATTGCACAATCTGGCGTAATTTGTAATTGTTAATTACAACCTCAAAAGTATAACATTAAAAAGTGCAAAATATTTTGATAATTATAGTAATATTCAATTAAATGAAATTTAGAAACCTTGGTATTTTACTTTAGTATTAAAAGAATTGTACTACTAATGTAACAAGCAATAATGTATTATATGCAATTTAAAAACAACAATTGTATGTAGTATTCCTTATGCAGAGCTAATAAGCTCTTTGCCATTCCGAAAATTTCAAAAATGTCGAGTGTTACTGCATGCTAAATTGTATATGCTGCTGTTGATTCAAATTTTTGCCCTAAGAATGGTAGAGTGGATTTCACCCAAACCAGAGGATTTGAGTAAACATTGGGTTCGTTGCAAATGAGAAATACCGCTATGCTAGAGAGCTGTATCAGTAGCTACCCGTTCTTATTTCAGAGCAACCAGTGCCTAAATTTAAACCGCATACTTTCAACAATAATCAGCTGCACGAGATGTCCTTAAGTATTTGTCTTGTTTTTCTCATACAGAAAAAAAAGTATACAGTATCTTATTACTGACTTTGGACTTTCATGGCAACTGGCGGGGAAACGGAAATAAGATATACCTTTTAGCAAAACCTTGCAAGGGGAGTGTAAAATAAGACATAAAATCAGAAATCTCTCAATTGTATAAATAGAAGCATGTTAAAAAATGTTTCCCAAATTATTGAATTTATATAAAATTCACCAATAAAAATTAATCAGCTGATTTCACGTTAAGCGTATTGGCTACCATAGGAAAGTCGATCCCAGGTCGCAACACAAATTGAAGGCAATCATTCTTTTAAACTTTAAAAATTTTTGTTTAGTGTACTCAAACCAAATATTTCAAACATCAATAAATCAAAGTAACCTTCAATTTGTGTCATAAACGTCAAACTTGAAGTTTTTATTATTTTGACAACGATCCTAGGTCATGGATCGAAACGTAAATAAAATAGATTTTAAAAACTATGAGTGGTTTCATTCCCAAAGAAGATTAAGAAGAAGATATACCTTGTTGGAAGTTAAGTTATCGCCGATTAGTGACATACTCAAAATAATATAACGATTAAAGATTATTTTGTTTAAAAATTCATTAATTTTTTAAGACTATACTGGTTTAAAAGCAGTTACTATAAACGATTATTTACTTTTAAGACCGAGTAAGTTAAATAGTATCGAAGTCAGTAGGAATTTTAAACCAACTTTATATCAATAAATGATTCTTATGAAAATTGAATGTGTAAGACACAAAAATGATCCTTATGAGGTTTTCAATGCAATTATCTCTACATTTACTTTATATGAGTGGAGGAGAGATAGACATACATTAACCTCATCACCTTGTTTATTTGTCTCTGCTTCTTTCGCATTCTACCTTACATCTCACACCTTTCACCTCCCATTTTCTACCTTCAATCTTCCACATTCTACTTTCCACCATTCACACTCTACCTTACACATCTTATAATCTCTTTTTCCAATACCCTTCTTTATTTAAAAACACGTGTGTAGCGTGTGAAGCATAGGATGGGTCACATTTTCTTAGAATCCCAATCCGACATTACTTTTAGTTCAGAATGAACCCCTCAACGCCTACTGTTTATTTATGAACATTTTCTTAGCGTGTAAAGCATTAGATGGACTCAAGTTTTCTTTCAAGTCCCAATCTGACATCACTTTTAGTTTAAAACGAACCCTTAAACGTCTACTTTTTTATTTATAAACATCTTTTTAGATTGTAGTGCATTGTATGGATTCAAATTTTGTTTGAATTCCCAATCCGACATTACCCTCAATCTAGAACTAGACATTAACAGTTTTACAAACCCTATTCACTTACTTCTCTATTTGTAAACATTTTGTTAGCGTGTAAAGCATTGGATAGACTCAATTTTCTTTAGAAGTTCAAATCTGCAATTAATCTACCTTTGGATCAACTCATAACAAGACCTAATAATTTACAAAAATGTCGCATACCTACACAGCACCAATTATTTAAATGTATAATAATTAAATATTTTCTAAATGGAGGTAGTTACTTGTCGAGACATAAAATTTAGTCACACAGCAAAGACCAAGTGCTGTGGAGCGATCAATAGGATCGCTGGAATTTAGGAAATCGATTAGAGTGGTAGTCATACGGTGGATGGTTGGCTGGCAAATACGATCGCAGGAATTTTAAAAATTCGAAAAAAAATGGAACGGGTGCTTGGTGTTGTGTGTGGATGTCAGCTTTGTAAAGTTTTAGGTCTTGGCTATGTGTTGGTGCAAGGTTACTTTAATCGCAAATTTGGACTTGAAAAAAAATTTGAGTCTAGCCAATACTTCACGCGTTAAGAAAATGATTATAAATAAAATAGGTGACAAAGACTATAAGATGTGTAAGGTAGAATATGGCTTATGGAATGTAAAAGGTAGAATGTGGAAGTTGGAATATTGAAACTCAATGGTGGGAAGGGGGTGGAAGGTATGACGTAGTAGGCGAAAGCAACAGGGGCAAACAAACGAGGTGATTAGATTAATTTATGTCTATCTCTCCTCCACTCATATAAGATATATATATATATATATATATATATATATATATATATAGAGAGAGACAATTGCATCGAAAATCTCATAAGAATCAAATAATACGGGTAACGCAAAAACCGCCAACAACCAACACCATATTTGAGATATGGTTAGACATTCCCTGAAATTGCAGAAGTACCTGACTCTTCTGTAATTAATGAAACAATAACCTTTTATTCAGCATATATAAAATATGTTATATTGACAGAACGAAATTTTATAGAAGGGAAAAGTAGTGTAAGAATTAAGCACCATAAGCTGGAAATGAAGTTCAGAAAATTATTTAGAAATGTATAAATGTAGTAGTACAAAAGGAGGAAAGTTGAAAGTTGAACAGAAACGTATTCAAGATATAAATATAAACATCCCGTAAGAGAGAAACATGCGGCGTGCTATGTATCTTTTTTTAACTACATTTTCATGGGCATGGTATGTCTCAAGCACGGATTTGTAGAATTAAGGTCGTGACAACCAGTTAAAGGAGGTTGATACCTGGAAAGTTCACTTCTCAAATAATTTGGATTTTGTGTTGTGTTTGGCCAAGGAAGCTTTGTGGGGGTTTCTGGACATCTTGAAAATTTTAACAAGGAAATTAAAATTTAAACAGTAAGGAAAATACGAGCTTACATGTCTATAACTTATAATTATATACATGTGAATTTTAAATGTAAAAGAAATTGTATTTATGTAACAAGGAATTAATCTAATGCGAAAGTAATTATTTTGGTGAACGATGACTTAGCAACGGAATTAGTCTTGGATAAATTTAAATATCATATTATTGTGCAATGAAGTTGGAACATTTGGATACGTAAAGAAGTTTGTGCTTGGTGATTTTAAATGTGAGTTTAATTGGTGAAATTTAGTGTTAATTAATTTGAAAATTTAGTATTTTGAACGGACAACAAAATGATAGAAGAAAAGTAGGTATTTAATTGTTTTCTATTTATTGCCAAGGGTATTTCCACAACTGGGATTTAAAATGTTCTTAATTTCACGATTGGAAAAGAGAAAAATGGAGTAGTATTTTTAACGGATTCGTTTTAATGTTTTTTCTTTAGAATTTCCTTTTGTAATACCTACCCAGTTTAGGGTCAGGAAATTAGACTTTTTTTTATAAAAGTATATTTGTATTCATATAGCAATTATGTAATATTAATAAAAGCTAAGTTTAAGTTGAATTTTATTTGCATTTATTTATACTAGGAAAAATTAGATGATTGTGAAAGGATATTTAGTCACTTCAGTACGAGAGGCATTTTATTTTACAAAGTTCTTTGATATACCAAACTCTAATGAGAATTTTTACAGTATTTTAGAGGAAGGTAAAGAATAATGTGATAAATCTAGAAAACCAGAATAACCGTCTTCAGTTAATATTGACAGGGATTGCTAAGACAAAACGGTTTGGCGATCATTGAATTGTGGTAATAAGAAAAACTTTTCAGAGTAAGTATATTGTAACGTAGTTAGTTTGTATTTTAGCCATTTCAAATGAATATTATTTTTCTTTATTGCTTTTGTTATTTCTTTTATAGGAACCCACTCCTGCACCATTGTAGTTAGCCGGTGCATCCTTAAAATTGTTACTGTGTCTCCGCCCTTTTAAGGTAAATATAAATTTATAAAGTAATGCTCGATTTATTCGTAGCATTTTATCGATAGAGAATGTCTTCAAAATCCATCAGCCCAAAATTTATCGCAAGGTTCAAGAAATCAGTTCTTGACACTCCAAAGCTACGAATAAACCACATTCCAGTCGGAACAAGTTAAATAGATGCCGGAAGACGTCGTTGTTCTCAGTAGCAAAAAGTTAGCATCCAGTGTAATAGTTTGAAAAATTCTGCATGTGCAATAACTTAAGCAATACTATATTGAACATGTGCAAACTCTAACAGAAACTAATTACTAACATAGAGTGCAATTATGGCAATAGTTTGTGAAAAGATCTAAAGCATCTAATCTTCATTCACGGGCGAATCATAATTCTGAGGAGATTTAATTCTAAATTTTCATAACAATCACCAGGGGTTAGAAGAAAATCTTGACCTCAATTAATGTTCCAGACATCGTCAGTTTTCCTCAAATGTTTAGGCAAGAATTCCAGAATTTTCTTTTTTGTGGCACTGATGCTTAATGGTTAAATTTACAAACAGTCTTGAGAGGATGAAATATCTGGGTTGTTAGTTAGAAATAATCTGTTTTATGCACGATGGTGCTCCAACACATTCCAATATTACAGTATGAGATCTTACCGAGACATACCATATTGATCGCAGATCGCAGAAAATTTGAGGAAGACCTACTTCTTGGTTAGCACAATCACCAGATTGTAATTTTTCAGATTCTTATCTCTGAAGACATCTAAAATCATTGTTATAGAGCAATCTATAGTTCTTAATCTGGAGGTGCTGAGGTATCTTAAAATTAATTAAAAATTGAACTGATAAGGTAAACTCCAGGAATCCTAGAGTGTGTAAGACAATCACTTATAAGGTGCTGTCAAGGTGGGAGGAAGTCTTTAATAGTTGCTTTAATTTGTGTTATTATTTAGTTCGTTTTATTTGTTTATTCAGATATTGTATGGAACTTTGAGCAAAACTACATTTTTAAGAAGCATTTTAGGCACACTTCTGTGTAAACTTTTTTCGTTATTTTGGTTTTTAGAACAAACCAAAGGAGTTTGGCTAAAGTTAAAATTAGCAACCTGTAAATATTGCCTGTTTAATTGAGCTTTACATTTTAGCTAAGCTTGTATCAAACAAACTTATGAATCTTGTGCAGTTTTCAGGATTTTTTTGGTTTTAATTGTTCATTTGAATGTAGGTGTCTAAATACAATATCAAAATTACTTAAAGTTTTTGCATAAATTTAATTAATGAGCATTGCCAAAAATGTTTAGCTGTTTCAAATTTTTGGCTAACCGACTATTTACAAACGTGTATGTTATGATCTGATTTTCTAGGATACTTGTGGAATAGTCTTACAAATAGTCCTACTAACTTGGAGCAGTCCTTTCGTATTTCAATTTTCTTCAGAGAGGAGAAATGCAAATAACCAGCATATGGTTACTTTCTTTGCAACGAAACATAGTTGCAAAGCTGGGTAAAAGGTTTGTCCAGAATCGCATCCTACTTTTGAAAGCTGTCGTCTATTTGGATTCTGGACAGAAACAAAAAATCATCAAAACGAAAAACGCAACGAAAGAAAAGGAATGCTCCACGAATTGGAACGGGAACCGTTTAAATTCGTTTGATAGTAGGGAAATTAGAGATTTGTATGTTGGAAATCACTTGCTAGAAAAAGTAAGGTCAGATCATTAACATAACTTTTTGATACGAAAAATGTAGTGCTTAGATAATGATCGTGTACGTGCAGCTTTTACTAAAAATGATAAAAGTGAAAAAGAATTGGTTTTAAACACGTTGAGGATAGGGTCGTAGCAGATGGTCCCGGCACCTAAGCAAAAACCACAACGGTGTTGCGGGAATACATGCCCATATTTCGTCATATTAATAAGGAGATCATAGTAGTGTGTGAAAAAATTCAAGAAATTTTTTTAAAAAGATAGAGAATGCTAGAGGTTTTAATGTGATTATGTTGGACAAGGCAAAAGTAAATTGTAACGAATTTGTTTACAAATGAAAAATGAAAGAGGCGGTTAATTGAGTTCTGCATCAAAAGTGGATTGGTTATAGAAAACATAATATTTAAAAATCATGAACGAAGGTTGGTACTAAGGTTCCTACACATTGGAAAACTATTTAGAGTGACGGACTGATGTTCTATTGGACTATTCCCAAGTATATATTATCATTCAATTCTGATTCAACACAGAAAGTAGAAAGCAACCGTTATATTTCTGTTTTTCGCACAATAAGCTAAATATGAAGAATTTCACACCAACATACCACAGACAGGTAGAAGCATTGTCTCAGAATCACACCTATATTTGGAAAGCGTTTTCTGTATTTGGATTTTAGACAAAGGCAGAATATCGTTAAAAAGAAAAAGCTAGATAAGAAAAACATGCTTCAGGAATAGGAAAGTAAATCATTTTATGTCGCTTGATTGTAGGGCTGTCGAGATTTTCAAGTTAGAAATGACTTGGTTACAATTAAATTTGGCAGAACCAATAGTCAGGTCATTAATAGCAAAGAACTTTGTAGTAAGAAAGTTAGGGATTAGTTAATGGTAATGTACGTGTAAATTTGATTAAAAATAACAAAGTGCAATAAATGTACATATTGAGTCCTTTGGTGACAGGTAGACGTAGTACCAAACTCTGAATCACAATGGTAGTGCCCACATTCGATCATAACAGTAAGGAAATTGAAAGAAAGCATAACCAAATACAAGAGCCGTTGCGATTATGTAGGTCAAGGCAAAGAGGAAATTAATGATTGCAAATGGTTTTAAATGAGGAACGAAAGAGACGCTTTGCTAAATGAGTTCTATATCAAAACCGAATTGATATATTTTAAAAACACGAACGTAAGCGTGTGGCTAAGGATCCAAAACGTTTGAAAACTATTTAGGGTTATAATTTTTATTGGTGATATAACTGGCGTATGGCCTTGATTCAAATGTCCATTATTGTTCAATTGAGTATTTTTGATTGGTAATATAGCCCGGCCTGGATTAGAACGCTAATATTAGAAAGAATCTGAAGGTTTGCAAACCACGCCGATTAACGATGCACAATTAAAACAAAATATTTTTAATTTGGCAATGCTGACGACCGAAACTCGTCATCAGGTTTGCTGTTTTAAATAGAATGTCCTGCATATTATTGGATGTTTGATTAACCGTTAAATTTTAGGTTAGTCTGAATTAAACTACCGTAAATCAGCTCTCGAAATCTTCTTATGTACTTATTGGTTAACATTAATTGTACGAGGCGGTTAAAATTCGACACAGAAATGGCTCTTTTTTGAAAGAATTAACCAGGTACTCTTAGTTGTTGAAAATTTTGACTAATCAACTATTAGATTTGCTGGGACCCCGGTAGAATAGTCTCAGAAATTTCAGAGCTTTTCGAAAGAGATTATGACTTGTATTCCGATATCCTTTTAAAGATTTTTCACTTTCCAAAACCGGTTAATGTTTTTATCTTTCTCACAAGTAGTTAAATTACAAGAACAAATTTTTTAGCACCTACGTATTACAGGTGGGTGAAAGTATGTCTCAGAATCTCATCCCATTTTTGAAAGTTGTATTGGTTTTGGAAAATGTCAGAGACTCATCAAAAAAAAGCTTTGAAAAAGAAAAAGGATGCTCCTCAAATTGCAGTCGTTTAGAGACGCTTGGTAGTAGGGACGCTAGAGGTTTTCAATTTGGATATGGCTCAATAGAATCAGTAAGATGAAAAAGAACTTTTTGGTAAGAACAATTTAAAGTTTATGTACTAGTTTAAATACGTGTAAGGGATGGATTTGTAAAAGGTTGACGTAACATCATACCAAGAACTACAATAGTATTGTGAAAAATATTTCCATATCCGGTAATAACAATAAGGAAATTGTAGGAATGTGCGAAAAATTCAAGAAGCCAGAAAAGCTATATGTTTTGATGCGATTATGCGGGCCAAACCAATCAAAAAGTGCAACAGGAACTGGATTAGGAAAAAGAAATAAAAGAGGAGCTACACTAGATCTGTGTCAAAAATGAACTTTAGTTAATATAATGTTTAAAAACAATGAACGTAGGTTTCACGACTCTTGAAAACTATTTAAGACTATAATTGTTATTGGTGGTATAACTGGCAAATGAATACTTGATATGGCCTTGCTCTGAACACATTATTTTTCAATTTCGATTCAACGAGGCTTTTTTATTTTAATTTATAGGTTACCCGTACCTGCGGCTAAAAAACCAGTATCTGGGATTAGCAGATCGATGTTCTGAACGGCATTGTCCCAAATAGTGATTATTATTTAATTTTGCTTCAAGAAAGTATCTTTTTAATAGGTGAAATCTGAAGCGACTAAATGAGCCGCATCACGTCATGTCAAAGAGAAATGCACATTTAAAATTTTACGAATAGAATTTCAAAAATATATGTTTTTAAATAAAATTCTCATATTTCATGGCACTAAAAAGTGTGCGTAAAAATAGCTTAAAGTAAATCATTACTACCATTCATCCAAATTGAACGGCTTGTAAATTATTTGTAATTAAACTATAAATGGTAAAATTGTAAAAATTATATGCCTAAAAGAGCTGACTCGCAAGCGGGCTGTGGCTGCTAAGTTAATAGAAGAATTGATAATGTAAATGGGAATGTACTGTATTTTATCTGTAAGGCTCCAACACTACCTGAGGTGGCTTACCAAAGTTGTACAAATTAAGATTACCCTGAAATAATAATGAATTAAGGTGAATGCATTGGAGTTTTTTAAAAGAACCTGAGCTATTCTTTATTAAAGATATTTGGAAAAATCGCTACCAGGTATTGGTAATGAATTTTGACAATGAATCACTTATAACCAAGAGATATCGAACCAACACATGCTTTTTATGAAATTCTTTGAGGAAAGAAACATCAGGCATATTGGAAAAATTTTGTAAAGCTTCAGACCTTTTCTAATACTTTTGCTCTGAATACACCAGACCTGCTGATTAAAAAAAAGAATTATATGCGTAAACCAAGTTTATGCAGCACCCTCTGGTGTTTATCAGACCTTGTTTATACTTTTCAAAATATTTTAGAAAATGTTTAGAACTTCTACACAGGGGCGCATGCGCATCAGTCTCTAAACTGTATGTTGACACAATTTGCAATGACATAACCTAAAATGGTGTTAGCTATTTTTCATTATATTATACAACTGTTTGTAGAAATATAAAAAAGAGTTGGTGCTGTTCTTACAAAGTATTACTTTTTCTTAAATAAAAAATCAAGATTTCTAAAATCAAAATGCGATTAGAGTTGTGGTTCTTTACTAAATCCTCGAGGATCCTGCCAATAAGAGAGATCTAGAGCGGGTAGTGACTCGCATGGAACAATGGCATTGCTGAAATGGGACTTTCAGTTGATACAGCGCCAGGATTTTCTATACTTACCGTTTGGATATTCTTTCAAATCCATTTGGCTGCATTGATTTTATATTTTTTCCATTGTCACATAGTAGTCTAGAAATACTGGATTTACGTATTTCATTTAATTGTTCTGCCAAGAAAAAGTGTTGTAAATATTTATTTTGATAGAGGTGTTGATCACTCACCCATTGTAAATCCATTATCTTTGTTGCCATTTTCGTAAAAGAATCGATCTCCCACACGTGACCTGTAGAATTGTTCAGTAAGTATACATAAAAATACAGGACCTGCAAGGGTTCCTGGGACAAGTTTTTCCAACGATCCACCTACTGTAAGATCAACATCATCAGCGCATTCGTAGAGTGTTGATAACTTTTGTACATTCTGAAACAAAATTGTTGCTAAGTTTTGGGTTGGTTAATACGTTTCGTATTAGTTAACAATAACAAGCTATTGTAAAAATGTAAATGTTGACTGAAACAATTGGTTCTGTAAATTTGATTTTCATCTTCAGTTTTTGAGTGCATATATAAAATTCTACGGTCATAGAATACTGGGTTAATTCGTTAGGTGTATGGAGTTTGCGCTGAGCACACTTTTTTCTGCTTGGAAATGTGTAGTAATATTTCATTAAATGTAATTTTTTTGGTAAATGTGAGTAATATGGAAAATGTAACGCCAAAAAGAATTTTTATTCAAATTTGTCAAAAAGTATAGCTACTCCAGCGTTGTACTGCTGAAAAAGGGCCTTTTAGTGGTTGAAAATTTGGAAAAATTTGTGGTTTCATGCGCGAGGTGTTCATATTGCTGCGGATGAAAACCAACTGAGACCTACTCCGATATGATATATTATTCTATACTATTATTCAAATAAACCGGTGCGCGTGTCTCTTAACAGAAAAGTTAACATTGCGTCTTTAACATTGTTGTGGAATCCACATGCGGCTATCATGTATCCTAAAACAGATTTGTTACTAAATACTACTCGATACTACTCCAAGTTCCAATATGGATTCAACGTAAGTTAAGGTTCGTGGCTTGGGAGCGGCCTTTTTAATAAACCATTTCCAAACTTCTTAACAAATTAATTTTAATTACATAGAAATTACTGATGGAATTTTACAAATCTTGATTTAAATTATTCTAAGTCCGAAATTTAATAATAAATGTACTTAAATTGAGTAGCCTAACAAACTGCAATGCTAAAGCTGATCGTAGGACTAACTGTCGTCGACTGGGGCTCCCGGGCCTTTAATAATATCCCTACCCCCTCACATGGCTGTGGGAACTTGCAGATCTCATGTCTGCTTATTTTTAACTCTATTCATAAATACATTGTTGCGATCTTACTTTCT
The DNA here is from genome assembly GCA_036346225.1 of Platerodrilus igneus. Taxonomy (NCBI): domain Eukaryota; kingdom Metazoa; phylum Arthropoda; class Insecta; order Coleoptera; family Lycidae; genus Platerodrilus; species Platerodrilus igneus. The sequence goes on along the minus strand of JARFIW010000916.1, from coordinate 203,527 downwards.
AAGTAATTTTGGTACGTGACCGTCGGTGACCGCCTGTGACCTGACATCTGCAGTGTCACTATCGTCTGTGCTACAAAGTAGCGCTTCCGTTCCCATAAACGTTAATAAACTGCATAAATTGTCCTTGTTTTACAATGTTGCACTTCACTTAGCGCATTTCTAACATTTCTAATAATTTCTTAATTATTCTGTTTCTTTATACATATATCAATTGGGGGATTACATAACTCTCCAAACGCAGTGTGTTGAGTCATGAGTGGTAGTGCAAGATGTGAGCAACAAAACTGCAGGTGCTCCTTTATTACTTACCTATTTGTTTGATCTGGTACGCGGGTTTTTTAATGCCATACGGTTTAGACTCTTATTAGTTCATTTTCGTCTTATAGATCATATTCTACAACGCTGTGGACCCCTTAGTCTTTGCTTCGCATTATGATGGATTTGTTTCATTTGACACCGTTTAAAATTTCCTAAAATAAAACCTTCAATATTATGATTTTGTAAGAATTAAGAATTTTATTTTATTTTGGGGTATTAATAATGGAAGTGACACCCCTTTATCTATCTTTTGCACTGGTAAGTCAAAGCAGAATTACCTACCACAAAAAAGAGCTCTAGGTGACTTGGTAAAAGGCTTTAGAAGAAGGGATAACAGTTATCACGGTATAGCTCGGACCTGACTCCTGCAGTAGGCACGAGCGTGGTTGTAGGTTTGTTGTTTATTTGGTTAAATAAGTGGAAAGGTGAAATGGAAAGCGCTACTACCTCTAATACTTATATAGAAAGATAAGCAATGTACAATGGGATAGGTAGAAATCTTTGTGTTTATGACACTAAAACAAAAACCCCGAGGACACTAGAAGGGACTGCACCCGTAAAAAAAGTTATTGTCAGTACATACAATAGCGTCGCTCTTTGTGATCTAAATTAAACTACGATGATATTAGAAGAATTAGAACTCACTAACTTTCAGTATTTCGTGTATGATAATCAAAAATAATAAAAGCGTGACCCGATAAAGTATTTCCATTTCTCAAGTTAAACCAATTTTTGTTTGTAATTACAGGTCTTAATAAAATATTTAAAAGAATAATCATTTATGGTTCAGTCTAGATTCAAAATTGCCGCTGAGTTCATTCGTTTAATTTAATTAGATATTAGCATTAACGAGGCACATATTAGTTGTATTAACCCTATCAGCATTCAGATCTGAAACTTGTTAATAATCATCCTCAACATTTGCATGTTAATATAATCTTACGTATTTTTAACTCAAATAATGGAACAAACAAGTTAACTAATTAAAAGCAATTTTTTCAAGAGAACAGCTGGTTCTACAGTACACAATACTTTTTTCAAAAGGAAATTTTCCAAGGACTTACAAATTAAACCATTAAATAACTAATAAACAACTCGGTATAAAATATCAAAACATTGAAAATTTAATTTTGTATATAGATTTATTTATTGCTTCAGCTCAATGTGGTATTAAACCTGCACAAACATATTTGTAACCATTCAGATAATAAACAAGCTACTAACAGTCATAGAAAACAACTCTTACTTTAATAAGCAGAATAAACAATAAGCGTTGAAACTGCTCTACCAAACAGTAATGATGAAATATCAAATTCAAATTTTGTGTAATGGATGATGTTCACAACCAATATCTTGAAGGTTGTATTTAATAATCAGACGTATACTTGATGTTCCACATATATTTAAAACGCCATTGCAACCAACAGCTATTCCAACATTAACTGGTCATTTTATTTTATTCGCAAGTTAAGAGTTGTAAATAAAGAGTATTACTAATAATTAAAAGTAAACTTCTTGTAAACCATCAACGAAGAAATCGCTTGCAGAACTAACAGAAATCCATGTTACTATATGTATAGGGCAATTCGCAGATTACACGCCCTCCGGAAAGGCTTAATATCTTTAAGAAGTCTTAGAGAAACATACGGTCCCCCTTGGTCATCGTTTCTGGAAAACGTTTGTTAAAGGCGCAGGCAAAAAGAGACTGGTGCCACTGTGTTTAAAGCGACACACAGATGTTTATAATAGAGGCGTTTTAGCGTCTGAATATAACACAACACACAATACGTGTAAGCTTGAAGACTTTTTAATTTATCCAATACTAATAATACGACCTTATAAGATATAAAGTAATCGATTATAAGAATTTTAGACCAAAAATACTGCAAATTAAGGATGCAGCATTTATACGTGGTGTTATCCTTTCCTTTTAATTTTAATTTCTCAAAACTAATTATGGTTTTGATGACTTTTAAATTTTAAGTCATCTGAAGTGAGGCAGCTATAAGAATTCTAAAGAACCGTGTCAAAAAGGAGTACAACATCGTTGCAGAGGGTTTGTTGTGAATGTAATTGATAATGATTATTTAGGATATAGTAGTGTAAGCTCTATCCATCACGCCACTGATGCCATATTCCACCCCAAGGTTTATAAATTACGCATTGTTTTGTTTGGACACTCTAAATCTTTAAAAAACTATACGTATGGAATCTTAGAGTACTAAGACCAATTTGGGTTTGGCAAAAAGACTTTTGGTAAGCCATAATGTTGTCCCCAGGTGTCAAAAGTAAATCGAGTAAAAATTTTTTATCATATAAGACCGCTTTATTCATAACCCATTCAATATGAAACACAAAAATTAAGTTAGTGTACAAACTCAAAACCATAAACTAGCGTTTTTTATCAACTAGTCATTATTTTATAATTGCATTAATCCATTTTAGGGTTTAAGGTAGTTGTCGTTTAACAAACTGGTTATTTTTTCTAAGTGATGAGATTAATCGTAGCTTGTAATGCTCACGCGTTATTTAAGCACACATTAGGTTGTAAAAATAAATTGATATAATTTAGTTAGTTCAATGAGTTTTAGCAAGGAATTACCATGAAAAATTTATAGAAGCTTGAGTAGTTTGCATTTTATAGAAGGGCTATTTCAATATGATATTAAATTAGGACAATATAAATAAACTGAAAACACCTAGTGCATTATTATGTAAACGGCAGTAAAGATAGGGACAATACACTCTTTGTATTAAATTAAAGAAAATACCTATGTAAAACCGAGGACATCATTGTTCATAAGAATATTTGTGTAAATTCACACGGGGTTCAAAATATCACACAATTATTGTCATAAAATTAATGTGTTCACACGGACTAAACTCGAACATAAGATAGCTTTAGACGCACAAAGTGTGAGAACAAATTTTAAGAAAGGAAGAGGAAATGGGATATAGCGCTTGTATTGGAAATTAGTAAAGTCAAGAAAAAATTATGTTTCAGTAATAGCAAATATGTATAAACCGTGGGCTCTCAGGGACCGAAGTCGAATTGTTTTAACCTTACTGGATACTTAAGTCAGATCGAACAAACACGTGGATCGTGGAATTTATATTCGTGTCGGTCGAGCTTATTAAACCATGACAGGATGATGAATTGGTTTCACTCGTCAACGGAAGTTGGAGTTTAAATAGATAGAATTGGATAATTTAATGTGCCGAGGAAATAAAAACGGGGCAAATTATCGGCGACCTTTGGGCATTCTTTCCTCTTTGGTTATAAAAATAATCTGGAAAACTAAAGCCGTGAGCAGCATATAAAACTTTTATACGTTTATGGTGTATAATTATGTATCTGCGACTTTTAAATATATGTGACTTGTATCTATGTAGTGGGAAATTACTATTCCGTTAAATAATCATTCTGTTGGACTATGAACTTGCGATAGAAATAGTTTTGTTTAAATTTAAGCATAATATTATTAGCAAAGGAAGTTTGAATATTTTGAAAGAGTAATAAATGTATAAATATAAGCTCAATTTTGAAATTATTGTTAGCTTAAGAGTGCAAACTCAGTATTTACATGGATATTGGAATGTTTAAATAAAAGTTGGTATTGCACTATTTTTCTCTGTATTGTTGTTAAGGGCATTTCCAAACAAAGAGGAATTAAAATTTCGCATGTATCAATCTGGGAAATGATAACAATGGAATGGTACTATTATTTACGATAAATGCTTCTTTTATGGAGTTGGAGGTAGATCGGGTTTGTTTTTTAAGGTCAATGTACGTGCATTTATATTTTCAAAATTTACTCTTAATAGTGGTTTAACTTAAATGAAATTTTATTTGAAATTATTTATAATATAGGTAAAGGTAGAAAAAAATTTGTGAGAGATACCCAGCTACTCCAGTGATGAAGTCATGTTTTAGAAAAGGCCTTTATTTTAAAAACCTTTTTAATTCGACAAAAGCTAATGAGTATTCTTAGGGTATACAAGATGAAGTTAGGGTATGAGGAGAATAAGATAATGAGATTTAGGAAAACCGAAAGCACAAACGTCTCTCCAGAATAATCGTCTTCTGGGTAACAACTATATCGAAAGAACTGCTGGGATAAGACGTTGTTTCAGTTTATTGGTTTGTAGACGACGAAAAATAAGTTCAATTAGCAAGTTATCTTCAAAGAATAAAGGAAAATAGCAAGTATTCAATTTTTTGCTAAGTTGCAGGGAAAGGTTCTTAAAAATGTGCTTGTTTTGATTCGAAATATATGGTTTCCTTGTATTATCTTGTAGACTTTAACATTTGCTTTAGCAATTCAAGGTAAGCGATTAGCTTTATCCTTGTTGTCTTGTCACCTGTTCGTATTGAAGTGAAAAAGAAAGTCAATATCACATTTACACGAGAATGTTAATCTAACAAATATTTATTTATGTTAAGATGCAATCAAACTTTTCACTGACAGAATCGATGTTTGTTTACGTTTAAATAAATTTTTGTTTATATAACTGGTTTGCATCGCACAGACAAAGCAAATAATTATTAAAAAATTAATATCTGAAGCTTAAGTAGTTTTTTAGAAGAGTTTGTACACGTGGATAATATTGCATGACTTTTTGACCCATATTTTAAAGAAATGTTTAACATGGAAGTGACGCTGAACATATAGTTTTAAAACTTGTAAACGGTATATATTTTTAATCTAAAATTTAAAATATTAGTTGTGTGTCAACAATGTTGTGAGCCTGTATATTCGATGACTAGCAATAATTCTCATTGTTACTGTTAGATCCAGTTCGTGACGCCCTTATGTTCTAGCTCTTATTATTAGCTTTTCGGTCGTTTCCAATGTTCTGCTTAACGATCGTATTGAACATACACCTGGAAAAGTCCTATCTAAGCAGTACCGGAGCACCTTATTGTCACCCTACTTCTAAGAAACGCATTATATCATCAATATCAAATTTTTTCCGTGACAGTAAGAGTCTAAAATGACAGATTCTTTTGTAGTCTTGTATTACAGTAATCCTCAAATAGCCCTAATAGTGTGGCATGATAACAAATATATTTTTATTACAGGAAATGATTTTATTTGTTGTTTATTTTGTAATAGCAAGATAGTATGAGCACGCCTCTTATGTCCTTTCTTTGCCCTAATCATATTGTCCTATTACAGATGCTGCGCACTCCCTTTTGATAACTGTGTTCGTTCACACAACAAATGCGATATTTTTTTCTAAAGGTTTCCAAGTTCTTTCTTAGAGTGCATTGCTCTTTCTGAGCCTACAAATTAGCAACACCTTTTAAGTTTCTATAGAGTGCTCTACGGAATATAGAAGACCCACGATCATCTCTCATTGCACTGCTCAGGAGTAAATCAGTAGCTACGTCGAAAAACTTTCCTTTAGCAATTGATTTTAGGAAAGGGAGTTGGTAGTCACCCACCTACTTCAAGATGAGATTTCCAAATTTCGTTTCAATAGAGTAACTATTAGTTTATTATATGTTTATGCCGCTGTGTATATATGATTAATTAGTTTGCTGTGCCAATACGGCTCGTTATTAATTACAGTGGTCGAATGCCACTTAGTGTTGTTAGATTAGGGTATGCAGCAATATTTAAGGGATGTATTATGGCGTTGTTCTTTTATTTACAAAACACCCTTTAATTTGATTGTTATTTAGATTTAAGTGAGGAGTGAAGAATTCAAATGATCGTCTTTAAACTAGCAGTTTAATATTGTTATGACGTTTAAACTCGTAAAAGTTCTTTATTAGGGTTATATTTTACCTGTGTTCTGTGTTTAATTATAGTTGCAGATACATTTGTTCTAAGGAAAATGCGAATTGGTTCGTGTATACTGTCGTTTAGTTCATTAGACCTTCCTCAACTCTTCGAATGTGCTTAGTGCGAAATTCATTTTTTTTCTCTTCTTTTATTTTGCTTTGTTACACGTAATCCGGGCGAGCATTCCGTTATTTGTTCTTTTCTTACTGGCCCACTCGTAATACGTGTAACAACTGCTAATTTGTGTTTTTACATTGTTTTCTTCTTTTAATTAGAATATCCTATGCAAATAACGAAAAAAATGATATGTTTTTTTGCTCTTACAGCACAAATCGTAACTCACTGGCAGCAGCGGATTTGTACTTTGAAAGATACATGGAGCGGAAACACCCCCAACGCGAAAATAATCTTAAGGCATACGGTGCATTTGTACCTCAATTAAATTCACGTACAATTGCACTTCAAACCATACGAATGATTTGTTCCAAAGGAAATTTGTGTTTCCCATGACTAACTATTAGCAAAAACTGTACGAATTTACTAAGTATAGTTAACCCTTTAGCTACCTGGATAATTTAATGACGAAAGTGACAAGTTTATCACTAGCTGTCAATGTTTACGCCCATATTGCAAAAAAACAAGTGAAGTTGTTTACATTTTCTTTCAAATTGACGTTTGAATCAAGATTTACAGCACTTAAAGTTGGTGTTTTTGTAATAATGAAGGTAAGTGCATAGTTATTTAGAATAGACAACTTTTTCACATTAGCTGATTCAAGACATATCAACTTGATTCTTTTCCATAATTTAAAAACACTCATCACTGCTTAATGTCTTTAATGCCTTTACCGATATTATCTTGAATTTACAATTTCACATACTTTAGAACTAAAATATGCGAGAATACGATAATTAGAGCGTAATATTAAACTACTTTTGACAGAACGTGGCTCGTGTGCAGGATTTGACAGATGTCATAGTACAAGCGCGAGCTTAAGTGGTGTGTAGTAACAAATAGTAGATTTGATGCCCACCACACAGTATTAACATTTGCTACATTAAGCTAAAGTTCGAAAAAGGCATAAAATTTTGCAGTAATTTTAGTGCTCCAAGGATTTTTAAGAGTATTTTTCGCCGACAAAAAGTTTGAAACTCATTGAAAGCATCGTTGATCACAATAAAATAAAAAGTTGGCAATGAGATGATGCGTTTAAAAACTACGTCAAATTTGGCATCATGAGAATATGCACATTTGACAGCTTTAACAACGAAATTAGTTGTATAAGTTTTTCGGAACAGTTATCGTATAAATACACTACGAAGTTAGTTGTCTGCCTACATTTATAAAAAGTATTTATTTGGAGAAACGTGAATAATACAGGGTTATTACAAATGAAATAGACAGTTTGGATAGATTATATAAAGTTTATTTTTGAAAAGTTAAGATTATTACTTATATGATTATAAAGAAGAAATGATTAAGTTTTTATTTAAAATTTTTACAAATGTTCAATGTGTGCACCTTTGGTAACACGACAGATTTCAACACGGTAGTCGAATTCTTGCCACACGCTATTAAGCATATAACGGTCAACTGTAGCAAGAGCATTTGTGATACGTTGTTTAAGTTTGTCGATATCAACAGGAAGCGGTGGTATGAAAACTTTGTCTTTTACATAATCCCATAAGAAATAGTCGCAGGGCGTTAAATCTGGACTACGAGGTGGCCACGGCTTAAGCACAAGGTTTTCCTCACTTGCACGGCCGATCCATCGTCTAGGAAGATGTTCATCCAGATATTTTCTGACCTGTAAGTGCCAGTGAGGCGGAGCTCCATCTTGTACAAAAACGAAGTTATCACTCTCTTCCTGTATTTGAGGCATTAACCATTCGTGTAACATGTCCAGATAAATTACTCCGGTTATTGACACTTCGTGAAAGAAGAACGGCCCGTAAACCTTTGCACGAGATAAAGCGCAAAACATGTTAACTTTAGGGGAATCGCGTATATGTTGTAAAGTCGCTCTTGGGTTTTCTGTGCCCCATATCCTTACATTATGTCTATTAACTTTTCCACTAATGTGAAAGGTACATTCGTCACTGAAAATTAGGCGATTAAAGAATGTGTCATCATTTTCGAGACATTGTTGCATCTCCAGACAAAAATTGTTACGTACGACTTTATCACCGGCATTTAAACTTTGTGCTAACTGCAATTTATACGGTTTCATTTTCAAACGTTTCTGCAGAATTTTCCACACAGTAGGTTGAGGAATTTGCAATTCTAAACTTGCTGATGTAGTCGATTGTCTTGGACTTCGTAAATAAACATCACGAACACTATCGATTTGTTCTTTTGTAACAGGAGGTCTTCCAGTACTCTTTCTTTTACACAGACATCCACTATTTTCGAAACGTTTATACCAGTCATAGATTGATTGCCTTGTTGGTGGTGTTTTACCGTATTTTGTTCTGAAATGACGCTGCACAACAGTAACAGACTTTGTTTTGGCTAATTCAAGAACACAATAAGCTTTCTCCACTTTAGTAGCGGCCAATTTGCGAGACTGGTCGTTGTTTTAACAGCAGTACCAACCTAACAGTTGTACCACCATAAACTTTAAGAAATTCCCTATAAACCTATCTGGCTTACTATATTCAAATACACCTGTCTGATTTTTAAAGACTATCCAAACTGTCTATTTCATTTGTAATAACCCTGTATTCTATAGTAATCAAGATTTGTTACGGTATATCGCGCAGACAAAGAAAAGAGCAGCGAAAGCAATGTAGGTAGTCCGCACCGATTATCACAACGAAAAGAACGGAAGAATGCCGTGCTAACGCGGGGCCGAGTGGGAGGGGTAGGAGGTTTGTCAAAAAAAGAAAAACAATACTGATTCGCCCGTAGAATTTTACACAGTAGTTCAAGTTGAAGTAAGTTATATTTTTCATCTCCAAATATTCATTTTAATGCTCAGCGTTTCTAATTATAGTATATTGCAGTTGAATTAGCCTTCAATGCAGTCTTTCGTTCAAAAAAATTTATACAAAAAATCAAAAGACCTTCATTAGTTGCTATAAAGTAAATGTCATGTATATAAGCGTAGATAAAACAATTCCGTGATAATTCACCATTTTAAACGTTGTCCTTTACTTCATATTTCGTCTGTTATTTAAAAATTGCTTGGCAACACTGGTTATCGTGTCATATCTCACTTGAAGTTATTTTTATGTTAAAAACACCAAACGAACACTTGCTTATGAAAAGATAACTAAAATTGTCGGTGTCGCATAAGATAAACAAAACGATGGAAAAAAATATAACCCCTGTGTTAAACGTGAACGATACTTTTACTAAATTGCACGCATTCTATTTCACGTAACAAAACTTTTAACAACACTAAATCACTACATTTTAAAATTACATTTCAAACAGAATTTCATTTTATGCAACGAACTGTTTTAAAAATCCAACACTTATAAATGCCAGGAAGACCCATTTCACACTCGAAACACACGTAGTCAAGTTATCGTGTAAAACGGAACTAGAAAAGGTAAACAGGCGAGTGATAAGAAATGTAGACAAACGAATTTGCGAATTTAATGAAGTAAGTGTAAATTTGGTTGGCTATCTACGCGACTTGAATTTATAGAAGTATAGCAAACTGTAACAGTTTTTATTTCTGTTACTAAATAATTCATGTATATTTCTATTGCGTTTAATGTTCTTGTGAAGTAGGCATTTCTAATTGCAATATGTTATTTGGGTGGCCGTATGTGTACTGCACGTGATTGATTTGTTGGTAATCTGTTGAAATTTCTGATTGGTTAAAGTAGACGTGCCCACCATATTTAATCTTGTTTTTAACGTTTTGGACGGGTAAAATCGTCATTGTTATATCAGGCTTTGTGTGAGAACAAGTCCTGATTGTTCACTTTAAAATTTCTGCAAGCTCAGATAATTTTAAGTGGGTTTTGCCTGGTTAGGGGCGGACTTTGAAGCTAATTCGCTTACGAATTAAATTTTATCAAGTTTATTCCTAATTGTTAGTCTGGAAGTTCGTCCTTCTAATGGTTATATGGGATTTATCAATTCCGGACCATATGGATTGTTTCGAGAAATTAAAAGTTTTTCAAACCATGAAATTGTGTTAGTTATGCAGCATATGTTAAGAAACCAGATCCTGTTATTAAGAGACCTTCATTGGGTTATGGCGTGAGTACTATAGATTTTCAAGTTCCCACTACAAATGTCAGATATTTGATTATTTTCTATTTATTTCAATATTCATTAAATCTAAAAAAATTCAACGGTCTGCATACTCAATACTAGCTGTTCAATAATGTTTTACCTCATATTCAAGAAATATACTTTAGCCGGTAAGATCATTTCTAACATTTAAAATATAGTAATTGAATTTTACCTTATTTATGTTATTTCAGTTTTACCACGAGCTCGTTGTAGAATTGTAGGAGTACTTTAATTTGAAACTTTCAATAATTCATGATAATATAAAATCCTTGCACGGATTAAGCGCTCAATTGTAATTAGTATTTTTAATTTAAATGAATTATATTGATTTTTTTCTTGATTCCATCTTATTGAAATTCTTACAAGAGCCGTTTATTTAGCTTGTTGTCGTGCGCTCACTATCATATTACATATGCTAGTTTTATGCATACTTATTGCAGCTGATGTAGAGTGCGTTGAGGAACCCACCTCCCTTGCTTCCGACCCACAGCAAGAGAGCTAGCTACAAGGGTGTAGCAATTTTATTTTCCACCTAATATATATCCGTATAATCAATCCTTTTATTAAATATTAAATAATATAATACATTATAATGTTATCCAATCCACTTAATTTAATAACATCTATTGTCCAATAAAGAACTAGTATTTAGTTCATGTTAAAAGTTAAATTCTACGGTGACAATATATAAGCTCTTGTTTGGTATCCTTCCTAAAGCCCCCTCTACTCAGGAACCGCAAGGTAACGCTGTTACCGGGCAGCGACAAGCTCGGCCCGCACTTCTAACACAGCTGGGGTTAAAGCAGGTCGAAAATTGTTCTTAGGAGCGATGTCCTTCATTGATTTTTGGTGTTGGAAGCATGCACGATGGAAGATTGCAGGTGTAAGCCATCTTCAAAAATTGTTTTGGATGGTCCATTTTTTTGTTGAAACCAGTCGTGGAGAACAATGAAGTTTTTGTTAAAGGACCGTTAGGAACATGTAACTTTGGGAATAATTTAATTTAAAATATATTGCAACGTAAATTATAAATAAGCAACTTTTCTGAATGGTATTCATGCGAAATTGATGAAAACAATTCTATTCTTGTATAATATGGAATCACATATATAATTTATTCAAGTTAATTACAAACAACATTTGCTTTCTTGTGGTGTGAATTACTCCTGGAACATCTGTAAATTGAAACGCAGATAATGGAGGCCAAGTGACGTGTTTTCAGAATGCAGCACAACTATTTGTTTAAAATGGAATATTCCGTTGTCAATACATACGTCAGCTTTCAAGCAGGTATTTAGGTGCAATTTGGAGTTCTGGTATGTACAAAAATTATGTTCGTATGTTGTTTGAACTGTCGACGTAGAAACGAGATAAATTTTACTTTAACCGACTTGTGTTAACTTTGAACAGGTCAAGGACAGACCTCAATTATATTTTTCGTTGTTATACGATATGAATCTGTAATTTGTTCCTACATAATTCTTTTATTAACTCAATGAAACATCAGAAGATGTCACTACTAATTAGATAAAGTAAATTCTTATAACTTTGAACCTTTAGAAATTAAATTTCTACATTTGATATTTTATGAACAATTATCTGTAATTATCTACTGTAAAATTAAGGTAGATCTACCATAATTAACTCTTTCTATAAATAAGCAATTTTATGCTTTGTCAATTTGTTATATAAACCTCACTAAATAGTAATTGGTACGGATATATTCAGTACCATTGTAATTAACTCTTTCTAATTTAAATTAACTTATAAAGGAAGACATATTTTTGTAGAAAATTACTTTATTGGATACCAAAAGAATAGATTCTTATTTTCGGACTAAAGACTATCTTTTATTTAAGAGGAATGAAAGTCGATTCTGATTGTATTTAATTATTTTTGAGTTTGAATGCACAAACAGTGCTTTTCTTTGTTTAATTTGTTCACAGGTGCAATGGAGGATTGCTAAAGTCAAAGTCGAGCCATAAGGTAAGATACTTCAAAGATTAGGAGGTCTTTAAAAATTATATAGCGGTTATAGGAGAAAGGTTTCCGCATTAGCCTTGTACAAGGGACTTGTATTAGGTCTCCCCAGTATAAAAAAAATACGGTGGCGCCTTATTCTTATTACTAGTGCTCGCAATTACACCCCGACCCACAGCTCATTCTCTACCCAGAGCATATAGTTCGACTAGCCGCTATACCTTCGAGATTTCCTCAACATAGAGCCACCTTCCATCCGAACTTGCCGTGGGCTCCTTTTTAATTATCGGAAATTCTCTTTAAACTAAGTTTAAATTATTAGAAAAGGTTATAAGGGTCAAGTTAGTTTCCCTTAAAAGAGGTATTTTATTCTCATTAAAGGTTAGAATTATTGTTAGTGATTATTTATTTATAAAAAGATGAATAAATATTAACAATAGAAATTAATGAGAAGGCCTAATAGCTACATTTAGATTGTTTAAGGTGTACTAAAGGTCTCAAAACGTGAATTAAATGATTGGGACTGAATAGTATTTTTAAGGGGGGGGGGGGCAAAGTAATCCATGAATAATTAAATTCAAAATAATAGGAAAAATGTAGCTTCCACAACTTTTACTAAAATGCACGCATTCTATTTCACTCAACAAAACTTTTAACACCAAACCAATACCTTTTTAAATTACACCTCAAATAGAATATCATTTTGTGCAACAAACTGTTGTTAAAACCCATCACTATATGAATGCTAAAAAACCCATTTCGCACTCAAAGCTTGCGTAATCAAGTTTTCGGGTAATATAAGGAAATAGAAAAGGTACACAGGCATATGTAAGAGATAAGTAGTGTAGACAACCGAACTCGTGGATTAGATGAAGGACGCGTAAATGTAATTGCTATCTACGCGGGTTGAATTTATAGAAATATAGCAAACGTGAATTAAATGATTAGAACTAAAGGTTTTTTTAAAGTAATTAGGCATTAAATTCTTTTTAATATGAAATAGAACGTAACCAATTAATTTTTTTAATATGAAATAGAACAAAACAGATTTGTCACATTATATTTTATATTAAAAAAATGTAATGCCTCATTACTTTAGAAACGCCATTCAGTTCTAATCATTTAGTTACGTTTGCTGTACTTCTATAAATTTAAGTTAGTCAACCAAATGTATGCGTACTTTATTAAATCTACGAGTTCAGTTGTCTACATTTCTTATCTTTTATCTATACAAGTCCACCTGTTTACTTTTTCTAGTTCAGTACTGGTTTGGTGTTGTTAAATGTTTTGTTGAGTGAAATAGAATGCGTGCATTTTAAACGTTATCCTTCACTGCATGTTCTGTCTGTTATTGGATTAAACATTGCTTGGTAACGCCATCATCATATCTAACTTGAAGTTGTTTTTATATTTAGAAGACCAAACGAACACTTGTTTATAGAAAGATAACTAAAATTGTCTGTGTCGCATAAGATAAATAAAACGATGGATAAAAATATCACTTCTGTTGCTAAACGTGAATGAAACTTTTATTAAAATGCACGCATTCTATTTCGCCCAACAAAACATCTGACAACACCAAACCGGTACGTTTTTAAATTAGATGTCCAACAGAAATTCACTTTATGCCACGAACTGTTTTAAGATCCAATACTATATAAATTATAGTAAAACCCATTGCATATTCAAAGCACACCTAATCAAGTTTTCGTGCAAGATAAGGAACTTTAAGAGGTGAATATATGGACTTGTATGGGTAAGAGATAAGAAAAGTAAACAACCGAACAAACGAATTTAATGAAGAAGGCGGAAATTTGGTTGCCTATACACGCCGTTTGATTTATAGAAGAATAGCAAAGGTGAATTAAATGATTGGGATTGGGTAATGTTTTTAGAGTAAGATTGAAGCAAATCGGTCGTTTGTTCAGTAGCTTATAGTCGTCAGCTTAGCGTGTTGACCCTGTACTTTGAAATATTCAGCAGCAACTCGGAGTCGTTTGCCCTATGATTTGAAGTATTAACCTTAAAGTTTTAACCCAGTAGCTTGGTCTTTTATACCAATAACTTAGAACATTTAAGTCGTGATTTAATTTATTATTATCGTCGTGACTTAGTTTAGTATTCGGATATATTACTTGGATATATTACTCGGATGTGTTACTTGAATGTATTACTTAAATGTATTACTTGAACATATTAGTTGAATATATTACTTAAAGCCCTTAAATTAATAAAATGCCAAGATTTTACATATTAATTAATTCTAGACTTACGTTTATCTCAACGGCAGAATTTTATACACACTATTTCAACGCACTTTACTGTTTCACTTAAATTTATTGATTTATGTTACCTTCAATTTAACATTCACTAAATTTTTATTTGCGTAATTATCTTGTTTCAACTACTACAGTCGGCACGTCTATTATGGAATGAATGTCGTTTATATGCTCCGGTTAGTTTTATAGATAAATTTATTCCCGATGTTGCACGCGTCCTCATTGGCTGACAGGCCCCTATCGGTTTTTAGTTCGGGGAAAAAAGTGTTTCAATTATGTTTATCTGCAAGGTGTTATATCTGCAACCTGTTGGGTTTTATTAAATATTGCATTCTGTTTACGCTCTAAATATCACGTATCTCGCAACTTTGTAAATGGACTTATAAAATATTACATGTACATACGTTCAAATTTGCACATACATCGGAACTTTTTGTTATGAAATTTGATTAACAAATGCTAGTACATGCACTTTTCAATTTGCACGTATATCGGAATTTTTATTTCCATGCTTTCTTTACGCATGCTTGTTTTACCAAGTCTGGCACTTTATGTACGTTCAAAATGCAGATAACATCGCTTCAAATCTCTATACTTTATGAAATATGCCCGCTTTTAAATGTTTGCCTGTACAAACTGGTATCAATTACATGCGTTTATTGACTTGTTTACGCAATTGAAAGAAGTTTTATTTCACGGTTATTTTTCTGCAAATCTGTTAAATTTACAATTTGGTTTTTAAGCTTGCGAATGTTTTAATATTTTAAAGATGATTGGACTGCTTATGCAATTATGTATTTTAATGAGTCTGGTGAATTCATTAAGGAATGAGCTTTCGTTAATTAATTGTAGCTTGTTATTGGTTTTATACAGGGTGATTTGTATTTGCTTTTTGCATACTAAATGAATGATGTACATTTTATGATTTAAATGTATAGTTTTCGTGGTTTTTATGATATTTACATGAAATATTGCTCCTAGTGACCGAATATGACCTTAAATAACCCTATTATCATAGCTATATATACATATATATTGCTGTGATAAGAGGTTGTTTAAGGGTGTATTCTATAGCAAAGGTCGTGCAGGAATTAGAAATCATAATAGGAAGCAGAAAACTGCATTTATTTAATAGAAAATTGAGTAATTAGGATAGTTTGTAAATAGTAAGCAGTCAACACCCTGTATATAGGGTATAAATAGTTTTAAGCGACGCAAATAGATACAATAAGGCGCATAGTTAGCATAGAAATACGTAATACATGCACTAAGTAGATAACGAATATTTAACACCCTGTAGATAGAGTTTTAGTTAATTTAGGTAATGCAAATAACGATTTTTTTCAGTGGAAGCACGCGTATTTATAAGTAAGCATAATAAAAGTAATTAAACACGCATTCAAAAGAATTCCCGTCAGTTATGATAATACGAAGATAAGAAATAAAGCTTTGAGAAGCGTAGTGTAAATGCGTATTAACAATTTTGATAAGTAAAGGTGATTAAAAAATTGCGTAAACAAACAAGCATATATGAAAATTGAAAGTCGAATTGCATCAGGTATTTGTGCACAACATGGAAAAGCGATAATATTTCTCAAAACACCGCATGTCTGATAACGAAGCAGCTTTAAGCCAACAACAATTACTCGAAGGGACAAGAATGTTGCTTCAGAAAACTACTTTAAGTGTAGAAAATCGAGAGACCTCACTGGTTAAGATTAGCGACGGACTTGTGAGCCATGCCCACAGATGAAGTGGGATATCAAGCATATATTAACAGCGACAATGATAACGAAGTCAGTTTTCAACTAAACAAAGGCCGAGGTGCGTTACTTTGAACCTAAGTGTAACACATAAGAATAATTTAAAATTAAAATTGTTTAAGCGCGTCGAAGATGAAAATTACTATTGCCGATTAAACGTAAGGAGATTTTGGGGAATTTATTTATACTAAAACATAATAATAATAGGGCTCCGAGTCCGGTGAGAATAAATGATATTCTGAGTCCGGGGAGAATAGATTCTAACTCTGAGTCTGGAGAATAAATTACAATTCTGAGTCTGGGGAGAATGATAATCCAATTCTGAGTCTGGTGAGAAAATGTCATTAGTCTAAATGCAACGACAATAATTCGAGGGAGATAATGATTCTAAGTTTAATAATAATAATTCAGAGGGTGATGACAATAATTTAAATGGAATAATTCAAGCGTGTGAATAGACAATATTTCGAATGGGTATATAATAGTTCTAAATTGGTGGAGAATAATTTTGATCCAAATGGATGGTATAATGCATGGAAAATACTAGTTGATGCGTCGATAATTTTGGTTGCGAGAAGGAAATAACGAAGAAAACTGACCAGGTTAGATTTTTTAGTTTTAAGACATTTTTTTCTATTTGAATTTAAATATTGAATATTGAATTTGCTTAATTGTGACGGAGTCAACAATGAACTTGCATACGTTGAAAGTACGATAAAGGGGTTTTGAATGTTCCAGGCTTCTTTTTATAAAAACAATAGGTTTTTTGGTGACTTCAGATTGATTAAAAAAACATGATTTTTGAGATAAATAAGATTTACAACATTAATTGATTGAACAGTGTATTTTAAATATTTTTCAAAAACCTGTACATAATATTTGTTTTCATTATATGGAATTGAATTAACTTCATTTTATAATTCAAAATAAAAGCTAGTCGAGGTCAAAAGATAAAATTAGTGGGAGTGAAATTTCATAATTTAAAAAGAGAGGAGGAGTCAAGTAGAATACGCCATTGATATCAAGTAAGGCGTTATCACATCAAGTTTTGTTGTTAGTCGACACAAGGTCGGTTCAAGATAAAATCCCTGTTAGTTCCAGTTAGTTCCTGGAGGGCGTTCATAGCATTATTTACATGGCCGCCCAAACGATGGCGCAAGAATAATTGTGAGAAGTTCATAGCAATAATTTATTTGACGGCCCAACATCGGGGCTCGGTAATTCCAGTTACTGGAAGGAGTTGATAGCAATATATATATATATATATATATATATATATATATATATATATATGTTTGAGCGTGAAGCGGTAGTACAAACTGATTTTAATAAATAATTTTAGCGGAAGTTCCAAATACATAAATAAAGCAAGTGCAAGACAAAAGTACTTACCAATTCAGCATCGACTGCAGAAGATCAACAGGAAACCATTTTTCTACTAGATTCAAAAAGGGCACCCTTCATCAATATAGCTATTGGTGGCGGCGGACGAATTCGACAGCCGGCTGCTGATATTGGAACGGCGACACAAGTTTTATATTATATATTGGAAACAACACCTTTCAAAGCAAAGTCCGAATAGCAACTAAACTTGTACCTTGACTTTCAACATCTGCGAGCTATCAACTAGATAAATAAACTATATACAAATGTTAGCATTTCTACTTTTAATAAAATTACCTTAATGGCGCCAACATACCGCCCACCCAAAACAATGTTTTGATAAAAAATACAAAAGCAAAAAACACAAATTAACTTAACTATAATATAATGACTCCAAACAAATATGTAAACTAACTTTGAGTAATAGAATAAAAAATTGTTATGCAGAATCTAACAGCGGTAGGGTTGCCATTTTACATAGAGGTCTGACATAAACTCCTGTGCTAGTTTTAATTTTGGCAACTCTAACTCTTCCATCCTTGCTAGGATAAATCTCAAGAATTTTGCCAAGTGGCCAGGACAACGGGGGCGTGTCACTAACCTTTAATAGAACAATATCACCAACTTTTATATTTGGTTGATTTGCATACCATTTTAGTCGCGGCATTAGCGTGTGTAAATACTCGCTTGACCATTTGCGCCAGAATGACTGGGTAGCTTGTTGAAGTAAATGGTAGCGATCCACACCGCTTAATTTAACCCTTTCAAAATCCAATTCTGGGGGTGCTAACAAAGGGGATCCAATTAAAAAATGACCCGGAGTGAGGTAATCCGTGCCTTCATTTGGATCTGATAAAATAGAACCTAGCGGACGACTGTTCATTATTGCCTCTACGCGGGTAATAATAGTAGTCATTTCTTCAAAAGTAAGGATCCTAGGATCTAAGACTCTGTGCAAATGATGCTTAGCGGATTCGACACCCGATTCCCATAACCCCCCCAAAATGCGGAGCAGATGGTGGGTTAAAGTTCCATTTAATTCTGATAGTAGAAACGTGATCAGCGATAGCGATATTAGAGTCCTTTAACATTTTATAAACATCGGCGAAATAATTGGACGCGCCCTTAAAATTAATGCCACAATCACAAAATATTTCGTGGCACAAACCTCTGCGAGCAACAAATCTATCTAAGGCAGCAAGAAATGCAGGGGTGGATAGACCCGATACGAATTCTAGATGTACCGCCTTGGTAGCTAGACAAACGAATATGGCCAAATAACCTTTTGATTGCGGAGCATTTCTTCTGTGACTTTCTTTGATTGTCCAAGGTCGAGCAAAATCAATCCCCGTATTCCAGAACGGACGCGATTGCTGAACTCTAGCCTTTGGCAAATTTGCCATTTGCGGTTCACAGGTTTGAGCCTTTAACCTATAACAGCGCATGCATTTATAAATACGATGACGCATTAATTGACGAATTCCGGGAATCCAATAGTGACATTGAATGAGAGATTGCATTAGACGCGGACCTCTGTGCAACGTTATTTTATGTGTATAATCGCATATTAAGACCGCCAGATGGGAATCTCTGGGAATTAATATGGGATGCTTGGCGTCATAGGGGAGAGTCGTATTCACAAGACGACCGCCCACCCTGAGCAAGTTTTGATTATCTAGAAACGGAGTTAACTTTTGTAACGAAGGAGAACACAACTGATTCGTTTTTACTTGGTGTATTTCATTAGAATAATAGAATGCCTGTACTTCTTGTATGCATAGATACCTAGCATTTTGTAATTCAATCGGAGAAAGCGGACCAGTACGTCGTGGAAGTTGTAATATTTTACATCGTGAATTAAAACAAAATCTCAATACAAAAGCAATACTTCTTTGCAATTTACTAAAACTTGAACATTTATTTATTAATTCTAATAGAGGCAATATTTTAGCGGTGGGGGCAATAAGCGTTTCAGACTTTAATTCTGGTACTAAATTATCCTGTAGGGGACTGCAAGAATTTAAGTTCCAGGTACTAAAGGGCGTATACAAAAAACGAGGGCCCTTCCACCAGAGGGTAAATTGCGATAAGAATTTGGGTTGTAAATCCCTACTTGCACAATCACTAGGATTGTCTTGTGTTGAAACATGATGCCAATAAGTAGGCAGAGAAGTTTCTAAAATTCAACAATTCTATTAGACACAAAAGTTTTTAAGGTATGAGGCGGTGTACGTAACCAAGCAAGTACAACTGACGAATCCGTAAATAAATGAACGGAGCATGGTTCGATTTGTTTTATAAAACATTCGACGGAATTTAATAGACGACTTAAAAGAACTGCAGCAGATAATTCCAAGCGAGGAATACTTAAAGTTTTAAGCGGGGCTATACGACTTTTTGCTTTAAGCAAATAAATATTAATATAATTTTGAAATTCGCAGCGGATATATATGACCGCTCCATATCCCTTTGACAAACCATCACAAAATCCGATCACTTGACGAGAAAGTGCTAACTTAAAATCGATATAACGAGAAATTCTAATTTCAGTTAACAAGGGTAAATCAATAACGAATTGTTTCCATTCTTCTTGAATTTTAGTTGGAAGCGGCTCATCCCAGTTTAATCCTAATAACCATACCTTTTGAATTAGTAATTTTGCGTAAAAGATAACTGGCGTAAGCCACCCTAAAGGGTCATAAAATTTTGCAATTTCAGATAGCATACTTCTTTTAGTCATAACACTCGAATTCGAATTTATACGATACGAAAAACAATCTTCGCGTGGTTCATATTGAACACCGAGGATCTTAACAGAATTATCTTCTGTATTTAAAATTAAAGCGTGATTGCGATAATCAATGGGTACACCCTCAAGAACAGATTGATGATTGCTAATCCATTTTCGTAAACTAAAACCTCCTAGTTTAAAAATGTCTATTAACTGCGTTTGTAATTGTAATGCTTCTTGAATGGTATCTACACTTTCGCAGATATCATCCACATAAGTTTGTTGCATTATTGCTTTTGAAGCTAAAGGAAATTGTTGACCTTCATCTTCAACCAATTGATGAAGCACCCTTTGCGCTAAATAGGGTGCGGTTGACACGCCGAAGGTGACCGTATTTAATTCGTATTCTTGAATGTCACCGTCGGGTTCAGTGCGGTAGTAAATGTGTTGAAATTTACGTTGATCTTTGTTTATTAATATTTGGCGGTACATTTGTTGAACATCACAACAAACGACTACAGCGTGAAGTCGAAAATTGCAAATGATGTCTGTTATATCACGTTGCAATTTAGGACCTGGTAAAAGAAAATCATTGAGAGATTTACTGTTTAAGGTGGGGCGAAATGACGCGTCGAAAACCGTTCTAATTTTGGTGGTACTACTAGCCTGCTATTCTAAATTCTACGCAGTGATGTGGAATAATATAATTAGAATGTGAGGAAGCGATATTCATATGACCTAAGTTATTGTATTGATCCATAAAATTGCGATATTCGATATAAAGTGAGGGTTGGCGTTGTAAGCGTTTCTCCAAATTAATTAAGCGTTTCTGAGCGTACATCCTAGTATCAGGTAGAATTGGATTTTCCTCAAGAAAAGGAAGACTAACAGTATATCGTCCTGAAAGATCACGTGAACAATTCTTTATAAACTGCGATTCAATTATAGAATCTTCAGGATTAACCGGCAGAGGGCGGTTGACCTCTTCAACTTCCCAAAATTTGCGAAGAGAAGTGTCTAATGATTCACAACATAAAAAAAGCGAAGTATGATCAGATTTGTTACTAAGTGACAGTGAGAGGGGTTGAGGCACTTTGCCACACAGAACCCATTCAAAAATTGTAGAAATAGCACTTGGTTGTCCCTTAATAATAGAATGAGAGTCTGCCATAATTTCAGTATATAAATCAGCGCCCAATAAACAATCAATAGGAGCCCTTTTATCGAAATAAGGATCAGCTAGACTGATATCAGAAAAGCGATTCCTTACATCTGAAACTAAGGGTACATTAGGTTGGTCGCTACAAATTTGATCAACTATTAAAGCATTTGTATAAAGTTGGATATTTGAATTATTTAATGGTGTAATCGAACAATTAACAAAACCTCTATTTTTCTCTATAGCGATATTAGACACCCCCTTCAACGCGATATGATTTCTGTATCGTACCAAACCTAACTTTTGTACACAAGCATTGGTAATCAGACTAACTTGAGAACCACTATCAATTACGGCACGAATAGGAATTACATAACCACTTGCATCATACATCCCAATAATAGCGGTACTTAACAGTATTGAACAATTGTTCATCGAAACATTTTCGGTAACAGAGCAGGACAATGTCTGCAGTGCAGAATTTGATTCAGCCACTACTATATTATTCTCATCTTTCAGTGAAACACTATTTTGGCAATCTCGTATAGTATTTAATGAGGAACGATTTTTATTATCATTAATCATGTGCAATAAACTATGATGCCTGGGATTTCCACAATGTACACATTTTGACTGAGATCTACATACAGACAATCTATGAAAACCTAAACAATTAAAACATAATGCAAATTTCTTTACAACATCATGACGTTGAGAAATGGGAAACTCCTTAAACTTTTCACATGCGTAAATTTTATGTGATGAATTGCATAAAGGGCATCCAGGATGTCCTGTTGTAATGTCAGATTTATTGGAAGCGACAGACAACAATGAATTGCGTGGATTGCTAAAATGTCCCTTATTTGATTTAGTAATTGCAAGAACAGGCTTACATGATTGCGGAGGCGCGGACCTGGCGTTTGAGTGCGTTAATTCAACAACTTTAATCCTATCTTCTACAAATTTGATCAAGTCGTTACATTTAGGAATATCCATATCAGAACATTTGAATTCAAATTCTTTGCGTGAGGTAGGCGACAGTGATCGTAAACCAGCGTGTAAAATAGTAAAGTCAAATAAATCAGGAATTTGCAGTGCCTTTAAATTCGTACTAAATACTTCAACAAACGAATTTAATGATCTCGAGGAGTCTTCAAACAGGGTACGAAATGAAAATATTTTATCTAAATAATTTGAAGCTAGTAAACGTTTATTTTGAAAGCGTTTTATTAAAGTTTGCATTGCAATATCGTAATTCTGATCTGATATTGATAAGGATTCAATAAGTGATAATGCGTGTTGTTTTAATAAGCTTCTTAAATACGTTAATTTTTCCACCTTTGAAAGTGATTTATTTTTATGAATCAGTGACGTAAAGAGAGAGTAGAAGTTCGGCCAATCGCTTATTTTTACCCCATCAAACGGTTCAATTTCTATTTTCGGTAATTTTGCCGAGTGAAACTCAATATTTACTAAATTAGACGAAGTGGCGGCGGAGGTTTGCCCTTCAATTGTCGATCGCATTTGAACGTTTAATTTACGAGCTTGCGTTTTGATACTAAAGTAAAGTTCATCATAGGCTACTGAAGGTTGATTAACGTCAATGCGTTCCCTTTCTTCTAACTTAAAATTTAAAATTCCTATTTTATCATTTATGCGTTCAAAAGCATCTAAATCCTCTTCCATTCTATTGAAACGCGAAATGAAACTATCTAATTCTGGTGCGTATGATTGTTCCTTTTCTAATAACAAAATACATCTGTTTCCTACGTCATAAAGTGCTTGAATTCTAGCAAAATATTTCTCCCTTTTAGTTACCCAAGAACTAAGCTCTAAATGACTCATTGTATAAGCTTTTATTAATTAAATATCAAAACCTAAACAAATTAGTTTAAAGATTACGTTTAATCTCAATAGTTTACTTATCGCAAATTTAAGGCGTTTTCACAACAACTCAACAAGACTGGCAGATGTTGAAATTCAACAAAATTGTATCATATGTTTTATCATAGAATAATTTTTTTTATCACAAATAAAAACTGAACATCCGGCTCGAAGGACCAATGGTGAGCGTGAAGCGGTAGTACAAACTGATTTTAATAAATAATTTTAGCGGAAGTTCCAAATACATAAATAAAGCAAGTGCAAGACAAAAGTACTTACCAATTCAGCATCGACTGCAGAAGATCAACAGGAAACCACTCTTCTACTAGATTCAAAAAGGGCACCCTTCATCAATATAGCTATTGGTGGCGGCGGACGAATTCGACAGCCGGCTGCTGATATTGGAACGGCGACACAAGTTTTATATTATATATTGGAAACAACACCTTTCAAAGCAAAGTCCAAATAGCAACTAAACTTGTACCTTGACTATCAACATCTGCGAGCTATCAACTAGATAAATAAACTATATACAAATATTAGCATTTCTACTTTTAATAAAATTACCTTAATGGCGCCAACATATATATATATATATATATATATATATATATATATATAAATATTTTAGATAGTTAATTACACAAGGTAAGTTGATAAATACTATCATATTATAGTGAATAAGATGAAATAATAACTTGGACTTTTATGCAAAGCCTAAATGGTCATTTCAAATCGAGCTAGTAATTGAAAGATGGAAAATATAAGGTCTTGGACAGGACTTGAACCTGTATCCTGGTTTTACCGGAACCATGCGTTTACCAACTACGCCACCGAGACCAATGACGACAATTGGGAAATTTACAAATTCAAATCATGTACACAACCATACATAAACCTAATTTTCAATTACCTTTGGCATTTTTGTCAATCATATCTGATATTGTCAAGTTTTTGACTTATGCCAATTATAGACAGGATGCGACGCTCAAAATTACGGTTATAAGCCAAGTATTAAATATTAAATATTTTTGGGGTGTATTGAGTAGTAAGGGTCGCATGGTAACTGTAAATAGCGATAGAATCAGAAAACTGCATTTATTTAGCAGAAAAATAAGTAATTCGTACATTATGTAAATAGCAAGCATTTAACGCTCTGTACATAGACCGTAATTAACTTTAAACAATGCAAGTGAGCATATCTTTCAACAATAGAACGCGTATTCAGCAGAGAAATAATCGTACATGTAATTTAAACGACGTTGAGAAGTGTTTTAGAAGTTTATAAAATAAATACGCAGAAGATAAGACAAAATCTAACAAATCTGCATGCTTATTACGCTGAAACCATGAGCGCTTTGATAAGAAAACGCACTTTCAAATAAATAAATACATAAACGAAAGCAGCAATAGAGCTACATAATTTATTTTTGTACAATTATCCAAAAACATTATTTATACAAAACAACAGACGTAAGTTGAAAGTCTAGCTACGATAACAAATTATAAGATATCAAACAATAGCAAATAACATGCATGATATTAAAATTTAAAATAATTTCATCAGAAACAGCTTAAAAATACAGGAAATATTAAAGACAAAACACTCTGTAAAACTGCTTGGAAATTCAACCCAGATGTAGTGGGAAAAGGCTATTTAACACCCACCGGTGATAAGACAAGTCAGTCCACACTTGATGCACGTCGAAGACACGACACTTTTAACCAGAAATCTATGCGTCAAATAAATAAAGTTTAGAATATATCAAATTTAGGTTATTGTGAAAATAGTGCTACATAAAAAATTGTGTTAAGAATATATGAACAGCTTTTGCCGTTTTCCTCAGAAAACGTGAGTAGAAATTGGGTAATTAATTCAAATTAAATATTTATAATCATATAGGGCTTCTAATTGGATTCTGTTTGACTTCTGGTACAATTCTAATTGACTTCTAATCAGCTTCTAATCAAATTCTAATCAAATTCTAATTGGCTTTTGGTACAATTCTGGTACAATTCTAATCTGCGTCGAACAGAATTCTAATCTGCGTCGAAAGTATTTAAGGGAAGAGATTCAAAGCATATGTAGAGAAATATAAAATAAAGAAGCACGAGGTGATTTTTGGAAAACAATGGGTAACTGTACTCAAATATTGGTTCAACAAAGCAGAGCATTGGTATTCCATTGAAGACAACAAGGGAATGTTGATCCACAACACGAAACAACATATCAGGAGATCACAGGTTAGATGTACTTAATTTTAAGATATTTTTCAATTTACATTTTAATACTAAATTTATTCAATTTATCCAAAACTTGTAAAGAAGTCAACAAGAAACATTGCATACGTTAAACTTACGTAATAAATCATAAAGAGGTCTTGAACGTTACAGATTTTTTTATAAAGAAGTAGTTTTTGGTGACTTTATATTGAATCAAAAGTATATAAATTTTGGGATAAATAATCCATATGATATTAATTGATTGAATGGTGTATGTAAAGAATTTCAAAAATTGTAAATATTATTTCCTTTCATTATCTGAATGTTGATTGACTTCGTTTATCAATTCAAACAGGTAATCATAAAAGGGTGAAAAAGGAAAATTGATCATCGTTACGTTGTGCACTCTGTGTAGATTAAAAAGGGCTAGCCGTGGTATTATAATAAAAGTAAGACTTGAGAGAAACACAGAGAGGTAGCGTTTAGTAGAACGTTTATTACATCCGACTACAACAACGTGGGGGCTACTACAGCAATATATATATATATTGCTGTGAAACCTCTATCTTCCGTGAACTGGTCCTAAAAAAAACATTCGAGCCCCACAGATTGGGCGTCAAATTATGCTGTGAAACCTCCAAATCCGTGAACTATTCTTTTCGCCTCGGCTGCTCACCTAATTTTATAAATCTCCTCATTCATAAAAATTAAACACATTCCTACCACAAACATCAACGTTAATTCTATTTACATCAATATTCAGAATACATTAAATTTTCAAATTAAACTTCAGCATAAAATTCAGTTTTTAAAAGGAATTTCAAAATTAATTTTATTATCACTTTAACGTGCATCCAGAATTCAAGTCCTTGTTGGATGCCTACTAATTAATATAACAATATAAGCAGACCGGAGTCTGAGTACAAAGGAGCATCTACCACCCTTTACGTTAATTAACCAGGTTTGTCTAATTGAGCTCAAAGACATACCCAAAGTTTCATCATATTCCCGAACATCAAAACAAAATACCCTTTTACTTAAACAAGCAAATTTCATCTTAAAATTAAACTTTTATGGTTAGAACAATTTCACTAATGTCCATTTAAAGTAAATCAATTATAAAGTCATTCAATACACACAAAATGTCAAACAAAATAGTATAATTTACCTGAAGGTTACTGTCCTCGTCGTTTCAAAGTATCGTTTTTAGTTAATCACACCATTCAACAGGATTATAATTACGGCTTCTGATTCTCTACGCTTTTAAAATTTTCTCCATCACCATCCATTCAAAGTCGTTTCTGGGCCTTTCCGGAACTCATCTGTGTTTATCTGACCCTTGTTTCATGGATCCAGACACGTATTTGAACCATTTAATTATTAACACCCCCGAAAAATAGCAAATAACTTCATGCTTCTGTCACCAATATATGCCAAAACTGCCTACTTTTGTGTATACATTCGTTGTTGTAAATTTTGCTAATTGGTACAGTGAAACTAAATTTTATTACCTTGTATCTAAGTGCACTGAAGTACATTCATGTTAACACGTAAATAACAAGCTATTTTGAATCACTAAAATATACTAACAAACTTTAAATTATTTAATCAAACTAAAATGCACGGTTTACCATCTTTAATCAAGTCGCGTATGTACGAGCTTTTAACGCATCGAATCGTCAAAAGTCTAAGAGTCTAAGAGAGCTTGTTTATATTCATCTCGGTATATATAGCAAAAAGCCTGTCTATCGGTCTGTTCCCCAAAACGGGTAATTCTAAAGAATTTCTCATGCCATGTTCCCAGTCTGCCGCTCACGCGTCGATTTTTACGAATTTTCACTCGCCCCATTCAAAATTTCCACACGGCACGCAAGCATGTCCGAGAAAAACTAATTGATTTTGTACAGAAATTGTTGTTCTACCTCTGATATTTGCATCCTATTTTTAACCAATTGTGACCCCGTGACGTTGCTTAAATCCCGCCTTCTACAATATGTGTCTTTGCTTGACGCATTTTCTCTTTCCTTCTCTACCGTGTTCTTATTGGTGCAAATTGACACTCTTCATTATCGATTATTTCAGTCCACGCGGACTGTTATCTGGGTTTAATAAACCCGTATCGCACATTCTCGTGAATACTAAGCCCCGGTTTCTCCAAGATTCTTTGAAACATTAATTATCTGCAAAATTTACGCCGAATGTGATATTTAAACTACGCAGGTGTTCAAATAATATTAATTCTCAGAGCTTTATTCCGTGGTATTTTAATCTTGGGTTTTTACAAGTTTCTATAGGTATTATGTGTTATTAACGGTTTAATTAACTCCAATTAAAATTGATTTCTATCCTTTTCATTTTTAGCGAATACAACTTAAATATTAATTATTATACGTACACTTTGTTTTACTACCGGTTACTTAAAATAGGGTTAATTAATATAAACTTTGCACGTAATTTCTCTTTGTTTAGGAATAATTACATTACACGCAGAGCTTTTCAATACTGCTTCTTTTGATATAAAGCGTCTTATAAATAATTTAAATTTCTTATTTTACTGAAACAACCGAGTTTATTTATGCTTCATGGTTTTAATAACGCGTATTATTTAATGAAATTCCTTATACACGGTGATTAAAATTATTTGATGTGATTATTTAATTTTCTACCCTGGTCTAAATATGAGTATTTTCCCCCTATTTGAATACAAATAATCCCACTTATTTGAATGCAAATATAAAGCATTTAGACAAAACAGTACAAAAAAATTGCCTATCTCTCTCACCCTTATCTATCTAACTTACCTACTTTGTCTCCAATCCAAAAAAATATTTACAGCTATCCTATATCCCTATCCTATTCCTAACTTTCACCTAATTCTATAAACTGAAATTATCCCTAACTTCATCCTACTCATCCATCTAATCCTATATACATCCTATATACCTATCCTATTCCTAACTTTTAACTAATCTTTACTATACTTTACTTCCCCCTACCTAATCCTATATGCCTATCCTACTTTTACTCTATTCCTAACTCTCCACTAATCTTATATGAATTATCTACACTTAACCTATCTTATTTTCTTCCTACATTTACTCTTTATTCTCATCCTAAATCTATTCCTAATTATCTCCCATATTTATCCTATACCTAGCTTTATTTTCTATAAACACTTACTTCTACTTTTCTATATACACCTATCTCTATTCTTATCCTATTTAAATCTAACTCTCTTCTACACCTATTTCTCCTGTGGTGCTGGTTCTCCGGTATAAGGAATAGTAGGTTGACGTGAAACCGTCCCTCTCATTTCCCGTACCTACTTCCTTAATAAATATGTGCACTCCTACTACTTCCCCTATCTCAAAGGTCCCTCATATGGCAAGTGTAGTTTAGCACATGTCATCCTATCTCTCTTCCCTACTCTCAAGCTTTTTACTACTACCTGGTCTCCCACTTTAAATTTTACCCTCTTTCTAATTCTTGCGTTCATCTTCCTTGTATATTTTCAGCTCTCTTCCTTAACCTCTCCTCACATCTACCAAAAGTTGTTGGAATTCATCGTCCCTAGGCACAATTTGCCATGGTCTTTCGGGATACTGTTGCTTGATCAGCATGATGGGACTGGTTTCTGTCACGGTACTAGGGGTTTCATTGATGAAAGATTCAACCTTAGACAAATTGTCCTCCCATAAACGATGATTCCTATGTGAAGCTAAACGCAAAAACTTAACCGTCTCTTGAATATATCGCTCAGCTGGATTCGCTTGAGGATGCCTTATGCTACAAAACACCACTTTAACGTTTTGCCTCTCCCAATAATCTCTAAATCTTTGATTATTAAAATAAGTAGCATTGTCTGCTAATACCCGTTTAAAAGTTCTTACTTTCCTACAAAATTGTTCCAATTTCTTGTTAGTTCCGACTGTGTTACAATCCCGAGTGGGATATAATTTGGTAAATTTCGAAAACACATCCGTCACAATCAGCACATGTTTGTGTCCTTTTGTACTTCGGACTAGATTGCTCAAATAATCAATAGCAACTAAGTCCAGAGGATTTTGTACGTGTATACTTTGTACCACATCCTGACTCGTACTATTTTTGTACTTTCCTAAAGTACATAAGTGACAAGTGTTGATGACAGACTTTACTAACCCTAAGTCTTTAGTTGAAAAAACGTTTCCTAAAATTAACCATGTCTTTCGGAGTTCCTATGTGACCATATCTTAAGTGCAGATCTTTGATAATTAATTTTGCTTGTACCCTACCCCCCACATACACTTCCAATTCTTGAATTTTTTTACACAAAAAGCCGTTTATCATATGGAAGTTTTAAATCCCGGTTCGCTTTCTAACTTCGTTCTAACAATCTGTAGCTCCTCACTCTGCCTCTGGTTCCTCAAGATCTCCTCTTCTCCATATACTGAATCATTTTGTAGTAGACTGTTCATGGCAATCATGATGTCACACGGTCTTTTGTTATCCATGTCCCTGTTTCTACTAAACGCGTCTGCTATAAAATTATTTTCTCCCTTAATATATCTAATCTCAAAGTCAAACTCCTGTAGTAACAACCCCATCGATATACTCGATTGTTAGAAAATCTCGTATTCATCAACGCACACAACGCCGAATGATCCGTTTCGATTACAAAATGTCTTCCTATCAAAAAATTTTAACTTCGTAACACCAAACACCACTGCAGCCATCTCCTTTTCACTAATCGTGTAATTTACTTCATGCGCCTTCAGTGTGCGTGAAACAAAAGATATTGGCACCTCTTCCCCCTCTTGTACTTGGTACAACTCTGCTGCTAATGCACTATCCGATGCATCCGTCCTCAGTACGAAACCTACATCAAATCTGGGATGCCTCAAAATTAGTTGGTCGTGAAATTGTTCCAACAGTGTTAAATATGCTGCCTCTTGACTTTCCGTCCAACTCCATCGTACTCCCTTCTTCAGAAGTTTAAACAATGGACCCGCTTTTTCAGCAAATCCCGGTACAAACTTTTTATAAAAGTTAAGGACCCCCAAAAAAGCTCTTAATTTCCTAATGTTTTTAGGTCTCGGATATGTCAAAAGTTCGGACAATCTTTCTTTATCGATACACATACCTTGAGTGTTCACCACATACCCCAGAAATTTAACGGTTTTTGAAAAAATTCACATTTTCTATATTCAGCCTCAATCCTGCTAACTTAAGCTCTAATAATATCCGTTCTAAATGAGAGTAATGTTGTTCCTCAGTTTCACTAAAATTAAAATATCATCCACATAGTGTATGCAGAATTGCTCATATGCTCCTAAAATTGCTTGCATTGCCTTAATTAATGCTGCACTTGACGTTGACAAACCATACGGTACTACCTTAAAATTATAGATTTTTCCTCTACGGAAAATCCTGTGTACCTTCTAGAATCTTTGTGTAATGGAATCAGCCAGAATGAATTCCTTAAATCTAATTTACTAAAATAAATTTGCCACTTAATCTCGTCAAAAGTGTGTCCATGGATGGTGGACAATGGAATTGCGGTTTGGTCCGTTGGTTAATTTTTCGTGCATCTAAACATAAACGAATGCTATCATCCTTTTTCTTTACTACCACCAACGGATTTATGAAATGAGTGTTTGATACCTCTATTATGCCATCTTCCAACATTTTATTTAATTCTGCCTTCACCTGCTCCCGATATGCTGCTGGAATTGGATAAACCTTTGCGTTGAACGGTTCTGAATTATCCACTTCAATCTGTGCTCATAGCCTAACGCTGTGCTTGCTTCTACCCCACTAATTCTGCATGTTTTTGTAATAAAGCTTGAACCTCTACTCTCCTATCCTCTGGACATCTTACTGTGTTGATCTGTTTAACCTCATCATCCTCTACCTCTACTACATTAATACTTAACCCCGTGTCATCCTCTGTGACTTCATAACTGCCCTTCCATGGCACTACCCTATCTTTAATCCTTACTACCTTCCTTTCCATATCTATCAAAACCCTAACTTCATCATACAGTCAACACCTAAAATGCTCTGAAACTTCAGTCCAGGTACAATTACAAACTCCTGTTCACAGCTTAAATCTCCTATATCTATCCTAAGCACCACAACACTATTTACTACAGCAAACTTCTTTTTATTTGGAGCTACTAAATGGCTACGTTTTATAGGCATAATTCTATCACAAACCTTATCCCTAATTTTGCTGACGAATTCCTCCGATATTAAACTCGCCTCTGCCCCTGTATCAAGTAATACTTCTACATTATTCTCAAAAATTTCTAAATTAATAATTGGCAAATATAATTTTCTACAGTTTCTGGCTCTACTTCCTCCTCAATTTTGAAAAATTCACGTGGATGTTCGTATACATTTACACAGAAATCTAGTGGTCTGTCACGTTCTAAAAATCCTGTCTCATCCTGTTTTCCGTGCTTGGTCCTGGTTGTCCTTCTACAACCTGTGCGTACGTCCTCGTCGTGTTAATATCCGTGTCCCTGTCTCTATTCGGCGTGCTGGTCACAGTCCTGTTTACTTCCGGTAAACTGTTCTGTCGCGTGTAACTAGGTCTTGGCGTCGGTCCCCTAGTCGCACTATTGCTCCTGTATTCCTGTCCTCGTCGTTCCCAATTCGGTCGAAAATTTCTGCTGTAGTCAGGCCGTCTCGGATAATTCGGTGTCCTGTTGTCAAACCTAACTGTGTTAACGTTTCGTTCTCGTATCTCTCTTATCCGTCCTACACATACATCGTCATATCTCTGCAAATACTCTAAAAATGTCTCCCGTTCTGTGATGTTTTGTAAGGCCACGTGTTGTCTAATTTCCAGTTCAAAATGTCGTGATAGGTACTTAATAATCTGTCTGTCCGTCAATGGTGGATTCAGTTGTTTGGCCACACTGTACTTGCGGATGGCATATTGCTCCTAGAACCTGCAAACTCTCCCTTAAATTTTCCTGTAATCAAGTCGTCCCTAATCTGATCCTGTTTGTGATCACTCCAGTAATGTTGTAAAAATTTGTCTTCAAAGTCGTGATACGTGTCTATGTCCTGTCCTACCAAATTGTACCATGCTTCCGCGTTGTCATTTAATAAAGCCTTTATCGTATTCAGTTTAGTCTGTTCGTCAAATAGATTTCCCACTAGATTTCTTACACTATTAATAAAAATTTGTGGATTTACCCTGTTATCGCCATAAAACTTCATGTGTTGGTCCAATGATACTCCACCTGTATAAAATCTGGGACCATCCCCCGTTAAATTTGACATGTTGTATTTAATACTACTAACTTCACGTTCTACCCTGCCTAACTGATCCCTACATGAGTCTGTCACTTCAGTCATTTTTACGTTTATTTCTTCTTCACAGAAAATGCGTACTTCGGACCTTAAATGTCCCATTTCCTGTCGAAGACCTGTAATATCACGTTCATTTTTCAACCCTATTTTCAACTTCCCCATCTTTACGGTAAGACTATTTTAAATTCTGAAACTTCTTGATTCGTCTTATCTATTTTCTGACTAATTTGTTCAAACTTACGATTCGATTCCTCACTCATTTCTCTAATCTCTTCTAACTTCCTGCTCGATTCTTCCTAGCTCTATTAGATTCATCGCTTAGCTGTTCTAATTTTCTATTGGACTCCTCCATCGCTCTATTCGATTCTTCCCTAGCTCTATTAGATTCTTCACTCATCCTCTCTAACATTCTCAATATCATTTCGTTTCCTTGATCCCCTGATTCCGTCCTCGACTGATCTCTACTGCCTCCAGCTTCTTCCATTTTAGAATTTTTCTCACACAATGCACTATCGTCACTTCCAATTTCCACTCCTTGACTCCTTAACCACTCTTTTCTCTGCATACGTTCTAATCACTCACACACACTCTAAAATACTCTTAAATTTATACACACACAGAAACTCTCTCTCAGATCGCCAGTTTCCTGGAATAAAATAACAAAATTTTATTTGGAATTCGAGCCTCACTTTTGGGTCGCCAAATTATGCTGTGAAACCTCTATCTTCCGTGAACTGGTCCTAAAAAAAAACATTCGAGCCCCACAGATTGGGCGTCAAATTATGCTGTGAAACCTCCAAATCCGTGAACTATTCTTTTCGCCTCGGCTGCTCACCTAATTTTATAAATCTCCTCATTCATAAAAATTAAACACATTCCTACCACAAACATCAACGTTAATTCTATTTACATCAATATTCAGAATACATTAAATTTTCAAATTAAACTTCAGCATAAAATTCAGTTTTTAAAAGGAATTTCAAAATTAATTTTATTATCACTTTAACGTGCATCCAGAATTCAAGTCCTTGTTGGATGCCTACTAATTAATATAACAATATAAGCAGACCGGAGTCTGAGTACAAAGGAGCATCTACCACCCTTTACGTTAATTAACCAGGTTTGTCTAATTGAGCTCAAAGACATACCCAAAGTTTCATCATATTCCCGAACATCAAAACAAAATACCCCTTTTAATTAAACAAGCAAATTTCATCTTAAAATTAAACTTTTATGGTTAGAACAATTTCACTAATGTCCATTTAAAGTAAATCAATTATAAAGTCATTCAATACACACAAAATGTCAAACAAAATAGTATAATTTACCTGAAGGTTACTGTCCTCGTCGTTTCAAAGTATCGTTTCTTTAGTTAATCACGCCATTCAACAGGATTATAATTACGGCTTCTGATTCTCTACGCTTTTAAAATTTTCTCCATCACCATCCATTCAAAGTCGTTTCTGGGCCTTTCCGGAACTCATCTGTGTTTATCTGACCCTTGTTTCATGGATCCAGACACGTATTTGAACCATTTAATTATTAACACCCCCGAAAAATAGCAAATAACTTCATGCTTCTGTCACCAATATATGCCAAAACCGCCTACTTTTGTGTATACATTCGTCGTTGTAAATTTTGCTAATTGGTACAGTGAAACTAAATTTTATTACCTTGTATCTAAGTGCACTGAAGTACATTCATGTTAACACGTAAATAACAAGCTATTTTGAATCACTAAAATATACTAGCAAACTTTAAATTATTTAATCAAACTAAAATGCACGGTTTACCATCTTTAATCAAGTCGCGTATGTACGAGCTTTTAACGCATCGAATCGTCAAAAGTCTAAGAGTCTAAGAGAGCTTGTTTATATTCATCTCGGTATATATAGCAAAAGCCTGTCTATCGGTCTGTTCCCCAAAACGGGTAATTCTAAAGAATTTCTCATGCCATGTTCCCAGTCTGCCGCTCACGCGTCGATTTTACGAATTTTCACTCGCCCCATTCAAATCTCAGAAAATTTCCACACGGCACGCAAGCATGTCCGAGAAAAACTAATTGATTTTGTACAGAAATTGTTGTTCTACCTCTGATATTTGCATCCTATTTTAACCAATTGTGACCCCGTGACGTTGCTTAAATCCCGCCTTCTACAATATGTGTCTTTGCTTGACGCATTTTCTCTTTCCTTCTCTACCGTGTTCTTATTGGTGCAAATTGACACTCTTCATTATCGATTATTTCAGTCCACGCGGACTGTTATCTGGGTTTAATAAACCCGTATCGCACATTCTCGTGAATACTAAGCCCCGGTTTCTCCAAGATTCTTTGAAACATTAATTATCTGCAAAATTTACGCCGAATGTGATATTTAAACTACGCAGGTGTTCAAAATAATATTAATTCTCAGAGCTTTATTTCGTGGTATTTTAATCTTGGGTTTTTACAAGTTTCTATAGGTATTATGTGTTATTAACGGTTTAATTAACTCCAATTAAAATTGATTTCTATCCTTTTCATTTTTAGCGAATACAACTTAAATATTAATTATTATACGTACACTTTGTTTTACTACCGGTTACTTAAAATAGGGTTAATTAATATAAACTTTGCACGTAATTTCTCTTTGTTTAGGAATAATTACATTACACGCAGGGCTTTTCAATACTGCTTCTTTTGATATAAAGCGTCTTATAAATAATTTAAATTTCTTATTTTTACTGAAACAACCGAGTTTATTTATGCTTCATGGTTTTAATAACGCGTATTATTTAATGAAATTCCTTATACACGGTGATTAAAATTATTATTATATATATATATATATATATATATATATATATATATATATATATATATATATTGATATGCTAACGCTGTACTCGGTGTTAATGACGTTTTTACTTAACTCTACCGCTCTGTGTTCTCAAACCAAATTTAATCTTACTAATTTTATTATTATGCCACGGTTAGCCCTATTTACGATGATCAATTTTTCTCTTCTCCACCCCTTAAATTACCTATTTGTTTGAATTGATAAAACGAAGTCAATTAATTTCATATAATGAAAAGAAATATTATTTACAATTTTTGAAAAATATTTAAATACACCCTTCAATCAATTAATGTCATAGGTATCGTATCGTTTATCCCAAAATTTATATACTTGGAATTTAATCTAAAGTCACCAAAAACTACCTTTTTTTACCAAAGAAACCTGAAACGTTCTAGACCCCTTTATAATATATTACGTAAGTTTAACGTATGCAATGTTTGTTGTTGACTTCATTACAATTTTTATATAAATGAGTAAATTCAGTATTGAAATTTAAATAGAAAAATGTCTTAAAACTAAATAGATCTGACCTGCTATATGCTTGTTGTTCGGGTTGTGGATTAACACTCCTTTGTTGTCCTCATTCGTCTATCCCTGCTCTGCTTAGTTGAACCCCTCGTTTTCCATAAATTACTTCGTGCTTCTTTATTTTATGTACCTTGAATCTCGCAACTTAAAATTGTACCAGAATTGTACCCAAATATAATTGTCGACGCTGATTTGAAATATTATATTGACCCAGATTTGAATTATTCTTATCGACGCATACTTGAATTATTGCAACTTGAATTATTTAGAAATACACCACATATTCAAAGTGTTATATCTCAGATTCGAAGTATTCAAAAATGTACCACCAATTCGAATTATTATATCAGAGATTTGAATTATTATCATCAAGATTTGAAATGTTCAGAAATGTACCATCAATTCAAATTATTATCTCACAGATTTGAATTATTATCATCAAGATTCGAAGTGTTATATCATAGTCTCGAAGCCGTTAAACGGAAAAAAGTCTTCGTAATCGTTGCACTTATTATCACGGTAAGATAGACATGAGATATTATTAAATATTAAATTACGCGTGACTTTCTGGTAAGCAGTGACGCAGCTTTGCCCTGCCTGAGTTATGAACTCGTCTTATCATTGCTCTGTGTTAATATAGGCTCATCCCACACATGTGGGCTGGGTTTTCAATAGTTTTGCCAATATCTCAATCAACCAGTTCTTTATTATTTTCTGCATTTTGAAGTGGTTTCTGATGTAGGCGGCTCCGTGGCGTAGTGGTATGTGTGTGACTATTACGCCCAAGGTTCCGGGTTTAAATCCCTACACGGTCCGCTTGAAAAATGTTAGGCGAGCATTTTTCACAAAAATACACCCTCGTTCGGATGAGAGGTAAAAATGGAGGTTCTGTGTGTAAGTGTTGTCACGCACGTTAAAGATCCCTACCTTGCTTGGAACAGCAAAGGTTCTGCAAAATTCCAAATTTTCCAAGTAAAAGAAAAAACTCGCTTCCTGGCCAATGTAGTACCTTCGGGTGGAGCATTGGAAAATCACATGTAAGGTTTCTGATGTAACATATTCGGTTCTCCGTGTAATGGTGTTTATTTGATACTTTATAATTCGTTATCTTGACCATACATTGTTTTGTGTAGATATCGCATTTTCAATAATTGAACAAAATGAATGATGTAACTTCAATGCTATTTTCGTTTATCTATTTTTATGCGTATTTGAAATTGCGTTTTCTTATCAAAAATGTTTATTGTCTCCGCGTACTTGCATAAAGCTTTGTTAGGTTTTATCTCTTATCTTCGTATTTGTTTTATAACTAATTAGAACACTTCTCAACGCGTGTTTAATTACATGTACTATCATTTCTTCTTGAATACGCGTTCTGTTGTTGAAAGATATGCTCACTGGCATTACTTAAAATTAATAACGGTCTATATATAGAGTGTTAAATGCTTGCTATTTACATAATGTACGAATTACCTATTTTCTACTAAATACGCGTTCTATTGTTGTAAGATATGCTTACTTGCATCGCTTAAAGCTAATTACGGTTTATATACAGGGTGTTAAATGCTTGCTATTTACATAATATACGAATTATTTAATTTTCTGCTAAATAAATGCAGTTTTCTGATTCCTATTGCAATTTATGGTTACTCCACGACCTTTGCGACTCAATACACCTCTAAGCAACCCCTTATCACAGCAATATATATATATATATATATATATACGTCTATTTATTTATTTAATTGTTAATATTGGGGGAAATCATTCAAATTTGATGGATCAACGAACTACTCTGCTGCCCCAGTATAAAAAATTAAATAATTATTCAGCCAGTCCAGATGTCTTAAGTACATACATTATATATATACCACAGGTATAGTTGCGAAACTAGTGAGATTTTCAAATTTTTTAATCATAACATTGCAACAGCTATTTTTATGCGTAACATTTTTTTTTACAGAATTACTCTTGCTGTGTACCTGGTTGTACAACGTATGCGGACATAAACCAATTCATTAGGCTACCTCTTGATTATGAATGGCGGATAAATTGGATATCAGCAATACCTAGAAAGGACTGGGTTGCCGACCATGTTACAATGGCCTGCAATAGACATTTTGATTACGATGATTTTGTACATAAAGTATATACCAGCAAGGCAAAAAACGGAAGAATTGTTAACCTTAGTAACACTCACTTGAAGTACAATTCAATTCCTTCAATTTTCGATTTCAATAGAAATGAAAAACTAAATCAATATGAATTATATGTTCCCCGGTATATGTTTGAAGAATATCCACGGGACAACAAAGGTCCTGAAACCTTTGAAGACATTGAAAATAATGCTACGATAGATTTTGTTATCGATTACTGGTATTTTACTTTGAATTACACCGAAATGCTGCAGAATGTTTTAAGTAATATCTGGCAAGTTACTTCTACGCCGGAACAGACTATATTTTTTGCAATGGATTTTACATACGTCCCTAGAATCCGTGCAAGCCTTAAAGTTGATTGCAGCTTAAATGTAGAAGTTGCTTTAAGCGGTAGAGTTATGGACCCTATTGACTTAACGTGGGCGTTACCGATTGGTGGAAAATTAAATCGTTGGTCGCAGCTGCGTATTATGCTATCAGTGTTTGGAAAGTGATTGAATTTTTGTCTGTTTATTTGTTGTTTTTGCTAATAAATTCCTTCAAGTTATTTTCTATTCTACTTATATATATATATATATATATCGAACTGGTATTTGCATAGCCATTACAAAACAATTTGATCATTATGGGAATAAACATCCATTGACCAGGTTTCGACCTCTTGGGTCTCGTCAGAATGGACTAGTCTTAACTAAAAAATATCAAGAAACCTAAGTATAACGAGAAACTGTAGTTGGCGAAAGGATGCCCATGTTGACAATGCACTAGCTGAATATGACATTTGATTCGAAATTATTGTTCTATAAAGTATCACAAATACGTTCGCCTTTGGGATATTAACAGTAAGAATATTTAATGCAATAGTAACATTATTTCGTGGCGGCGTCAATTCTTGCCTTTAAGGCACACAAAATATAAAAAGCAAAACTTTCTCTGCAATCTGCAGTTACAATTAAACCAATTACATGAGATGTATCTGTAAATACACATTGTATTTACCTATACAAATCGAACTGGTATTTGCATAGCCATTACAAAACAATTACTTGATCATTTTGTAGGAAAACATCCATTGACCAGGTTTCGACCTCTTGGGTCTCGATTGCAGAGAAAGTTTTGCTTTTATATATTTTGTGTGCCTTAAAGGCAAGTTGACGCACGCCAGGAAAAGTACTATTGCATTAAATATATGCATGACATTTTAATATCCCAAAGGCAGAACGTATGTGATAGCCATTAAAGTATAGTTTCGAATCAACTTCTGTACAGTTTCAGCTTTAGCTGTTGTAGCCAACTGATGGATCTCCTATTCGCCAACGTAAGAGGTTTCTTGTTATACTGAGGTTTCTTGATATTTTGTTAGGTTAAGACAGTCCATTCTGACGAATCAGAGGTCGAAATCAATGGATGTTTTCCACAAATGATCAGAATTGTTTTGTAATGTATCAATTCAGTTCGATTTTAGGTAAATACAATGTATTTACAGATACATCTCATGTAATTGGTTTAATTGTAACTGCAGATTGCAGAGAAAGTTTTGCTTTTTTATATATATATATATATATATATATATATATTGTTATGGATTCAAAGGGTTAAATTTGGGGTAAGCAATGCAATTTCAAACACCCTGTATAGGTAAAAGAACTAATTATTTACGCGCAAAATTAATTTCATTTATTTAATTCAAATAAACAAGTATTGACGTATTTTTATAATTAATGATTGAAAAGTAATAGGTTCATAAAGGAAAACCAGTTTTAAAAACAAATACAAACGCATAATTAATTTAATTTATTTTAATTCAACGTATAATAACGTCAAAAAATGCATCGGGGTATATAAAATCAATAATCCCAAGGCGAAAAGGGTTCGTTGTAACAAACAAGGACGTTAATTGTATCGAACACCGTGAAATATAAACTCCAAGAAGTGTTATTTTAAACGATCAATAATTAAGAACACCTGCATGTTGGAAAGGTCACCTTCTTCGTATTTATGAACGTAATAACACGGGTTTCAAAGAATATATTTTCCAACCGTCAGTGGCTCCGCATAAAAGCTAACAAGAGCTTTTTAAAGAGCAGAAGGATGCACAATCAATAAGATGCTACAGATAGAGATGGGTATAAAAGCATTCGATTTCAAACGCACGTATTCAATCCACGTGGACGCGGTCAGCAATATCGATTTTCTACCACTCAAGTGGGGTTGGAACGCGACATCCAATATGCATAAGACGAAGATAACAATATTACAGGCGGAGTTTAATGATGACACAAGACTGTATCTTTAGTTGAAACGAGTAGTTAATAAACAGACGAACAGGCGACAGGTGAATGCGGTAGTACGGATGATACGGCGAGTTCAGGAGGTAAAATTCGAGGAGCTTTAAGGCGGTTATATACAAAATTTGCAGAAATATTATTTTAAATTGAGTATTTCGCGTTAAATGGGTCCGGGAGATTACATTTTGAACCGTATAAATACGGGATAGAAATTACTAAGTTTCTCTTAACTACTCTTTATTTTCGCATCGCTTTAGCTACGTATAACAATAAACCGACGTTATAGTAGAGTTTTGTGAGTATTAAAATTTATTTGTAACATAGTAAGGTAGTACTAGGTATTATAACTTGGTATTTGGGGCCTTATAGTTATTAACGCGAGTAGTGGCGAGTGATTTAAATTAACTGAGGTCCAACTAATACCATGTCAAGCTAGTAAATTAATAAAGCAATAAACACTAGTGTAATATACGTGAATTTGGATGATGGGATGATATGGTAATTGGTAGCACGGAGCTCAGTGTAGACTGAGTTATCATCTATAAATATCTGGTGGATCAGAGCGCATAGTCAAGAGGCCTAGGGGTTTTAGAGGACAGCATCTTCGACAGAGATGGAGCCTCGAAGCATTTTCCAAGTAATTCATTTGAATTTGCTGTTATTTGATAAACTGTTGGAACTATTTGTGATGTGTGAGTGAACTTTGGGGGTTATTTATGTTTTTTTAACGTATTGGAAAAGATATGTGTACTTGACTATGATGAGGGTATTTTAAATATTAAAAGAAAAAAATGTATATAAAGTTTACTAAATTTCATTACAAATTTAAATTAGATTGTTAAGGGTACATGGGTTATTAGTTATGTAGTAATTTTATGCAAGGTAAAAAGCATACATTAATAAACTGGGTTATTATGGAATTATATATTAAGGAATTATTTGGGGGCCCATTTACTCCTGTTGTATTAAATGTGTTTACAATTAAAATTTTA
This sequence comes from Platerodrilus igneus, assembly GCA_036346225.1. Classification (NCBI taxonomy): domain Eukaryota; kingdom Metazoa; phylum Arthropoda; class Insecta; order Coleoptera; family Lycidae; genus Platerodrilus; species Platerodrilus igneus. The sequence goes on along the minus strand of JARFIW010000916.1, from coordinate 161,649 downwards.
AAACAAGGGCTTTACAAAAATTGCACTTATTGAGTTGTAACTAGAGTACCGAAATGTACATATCTGTGAATAATTTTTGTAAATAGCGGTAAATAAAGATTGTATGATTGTTGTATTATTTTGTGATTTTATTCAATGGTGTGTGAATGGGAAGGAAGGATGATTGTAAATTTAGGTATCCATGAAGAGGCACAGCTGAGCTAGCTAGGGAAGCTGCTGAAAATATTTTGTTGCAGCAGAAGAATTCGGGTAAGAAATTTTTTTTGTGAAATCTTTCTATTTTTGAAAAGTATTTAATGACTCACTCTCGATTCTTAAACGTTCCACAGCAATCTTATGACGGTCCAACGATGGGGCACGAATTTGGGTGAGACCACAGCAATATATATATATATATATATATATATATATATATATCCTATTATTAAAAATTCTTATTAACGTGTATAGGAAAACGGCAATTTTTTACTGGTAACTTTAATGAACCAACTATACTTGTAACATTAGTTTAAAATATGAGTAATATTGCATATAATTTATTTCGCTTCAATAAATCTTCTATAAAAAACTGCATGGTTTCATAAAAAGTTGCAAAATGTTATTTATAAACAAAAATTTGCATAAAAGCTCTGTTGCCTTTCAATTGTCAATCTTATCAAATTGCATAATTAGAATAAAACAAGAGCGTTAATTGGACGTACGCATAAAATTTGCTACGTACCAAGACGTAGCCGGAAAAAGAAAATACCAGGCTAACTATCAAACGGCGAGAGTCGGGGGGATTCACCTACATTCCAAGAAAATAAAAAAAGCACGTCGCCCACGATTATTTATTAACAAATAAAAATAAATAAAGGATTCTGTACAAACAAGCAAGAGCAATAAATTAAGCGTTACTATTTCAAAGCAAACAGTTAGATGATATGAACGGTTTAGTGCTTTAGATATGAAGTGCGCATCTCGTATTTTACACAAAATAAAATTAATCAGTAGTAAATAAACATTTGAGAGCTTTTGTCAAGCGTTTTTAAAATTGCACCTAATACTTTTTGTAAAATAACTAATCAGTAGGAAAGAATTAACGTGTCAGAGCTTTTCTCAAACATTCTTTTTAAATCGTACATAATACTATTTGTAAAATAAACCAATCAGTAGAAAAGAATAAACGTGTGTTTGTTAAACATTTTTAAAAATGGTACATCACACTTGCAGAGCGATAATATCGATTCGCAGCAACAAACAATAGTTCTACAGTATCACGTTTCTTATCATGTAACTACACCAAACGCTGATATGGAATATGCCATTGACATACACAAAAGAAAACAAGTTGTATACCTGTATGTGTCTGGATACTTAGCTTGCAAACCGTCGGGGTGAGTCAGCACAGCAACCCCACGGTAGTCAGGATCCATTCGCCCTGCCACCGTAACTGCAGCAGCGGTCTACAGACAAAAGAAGTTGGTCTACGTCAACGAACAGTTGGGCCTACATAAGGAAAGAACCAATTTGGTCAGCAACTAAGAGCAATACACGTAAGATACCTCCTACTTGTCGAACAGAAAAACGTGCATTGCTTTTGAAGTTCTGTGACGAATAATGTAGAAAATATTTCAACGCATAAGCTGCAGAATCAAATTCAAAATAGGGTTCAAATAACACGAGTTCGAACTGCAATCCACGTGTTATCGAAAGCGCGATTCGCAAACTGGAAAACACGTTATGAAATAATAGTAGGATCTATTATTTCGACAAGTCTTTAAATGGGAAACACAAGAGAAAGCAATTATACGTTATCGGAATGTTTAACTTATTAACATATACCTAAAACAAGGTATTGACTATTTAATTTATGGAATAAATTTTCGTTTTAAAAGCAAAGTGGATTTGAGTTAAAGTTATGTTAAGCGGGTTTATACTGAACAGTTACACTATATAGGGTGTTGTTGGAGAATTTAAGAATAGAAAAAGGATTTATGTAAATGAAATAACCAAATACCGGATACGGTTTTACTGCCGGAAATGAACGTAACAAATTCTAGGGATTAAAGAATTTAGAAGTGAAATTTTTGGACACATAGTCTTCCCGGCTAGAATAATCTAAGTTATAAATACATATACTTAGCATACATCGCAATTGGTAGCAGGCGCCCATACTGTACGTTAAGAACAAAACAAACATTAACAATACCCACCTTTTTCAACAATACAGGCTCGTCATCGAACACAACAAACAATTTTTAAATTATTTATAGTACAGTATTAGCCGTCGTCTCTTGATATTTCTTGTACAATTTTAATCTTCCAATTATATTTGCTTTCAAAAATTTTAAGTGATAAATTCAATAACTATAGTAGAAACACAGTATCTTAAAATGTTTATTCACTGAGAGTGTCATGCGATAACCAGTTTAACTGTCTCTTGCACAAGTTCAAACTGGATTATAAAAATTTGTGTACTGACAACGGCAAGACTGACACTTTTTTGCATGACTCACTAAAGAGAAAATTATTAAAATATACAATTATAAGGCGCATCAAGTAATTTTATACAGTATGTAGTTTAACAAACAAATTTTAAAAATCATGAAAGGTATGAGACATACGCCCTGTTAACTTGCTTCCATGGTTTGATTTTCCAGAGACATTGTGCTTCATGTGTTGAGTTAGTTATAGCTGGATAAGTATTTGTGATGTAAAAGAAGATGATAACATAGGAAAACTATATTAGTTGGAGAAAGGGCAGATTGTGGACATTTGACTACTTTTAATTTTGTAATTCGTTCCATCTTTAGGGTATCTGACAAATTAGAAGGTGTGAGGTACTTGTAACGTAGGCGTGTAATAGCTTAAGCGCATTTGTGAACAAATAAACGAACTTTATTGAAAACAACATCGTGGGGTGTATTTTCCATGACAAATTTTTTGGTGTGAACTAGAAAATGCGAGTTATGTATCCCCCAATTTCCCAATATATATTGAATAATCGAATCTAATAGGAATTATTAGAAATTACTCCCTGTTAAATAAAGTATAAGTTCATTGCAAAATGTAATACAAGGATAACCCAGAGAGGTTATTAACAGTTCATGAGAACGGATATGCAACTTTGTATCCGAGAGGGCAGTGATACTGCAGGTGGCAGGTCACAGACGGTTAACTTACCGCAATTACCTAGAAATAAGATTGTCACAATGTAATAAAGTGTAGAATTAAGAGAAAAGCAGGCATGAGATCTGCAAGTTCCCACAGCCATGTGAGGGGCAGGTTATTATAAAAAGCCCGGTAGTTCAAGGCCCGGCAGTCAGTCTTCGAACTCCATACTTCGTTGTTCAAGCTACTCACCTTATTACAATTAATTAAATGTTTTCGAATTAAAGTTATATTTTACAGTTATTCAAAATTCCATGCTAATTTCTGTTTTAAGATAAAATAAATTTGTTAAGAGTTTAGAAACGTTTTTTAAAAACACCGCTCCAAAGGTCCGAACCTTAACTCGCGTCGGTGATGTAACCTAAGAAACGAGAACCTCCAGTGTATTTCAGAGGTGAAATTAGCAGCGACTTTGTAAGCACTAACGTTCTTATAAATGCCGAAAGTTAGTACTTTGTTAGTGTTCTTTCGTGCTTTATAAAAAAAGATCGCCCAATAAACGTTGTTAGTGATCTCTAGTGCTTCATATCTCAGCGCCCTACGACTATTAATAAAAGGCTTGTGGCAACTTATTTTTCTGCGGCTAACTTCACAACTGGCCGGGGTTTATTTCAAATTCAAAAACTCGTTTCAGCCGTTTCAGCGGCGTGCGACTTTTAATAAAAAAAGTTATGGCCACTTATATTTTTAATTCTATTCGTGGTTTGTTTCAATTTCAAAAAACTTTCACAGCCAAAGGTTAGTGCTTTTTAATGCTTCATATTTCAGTTGCGTTCGACTTCTAATAAAAAAGTTATGACCACTTATATTTTTAATTCTAGCCGCGGTTTGTTTTAATTTCAAAAAACGTGGGCCATCGAAAGTTAGTGCTTCGTTAGTGTTCTTTAGTGCTTTTTATTTCAATGGTGTACGACTGCAAATAAAAAGTTACAACCACTTACATTTTTACAGCTGGTCGCGGTTTTTTCAGTTTCAAAAATTTGGTACCGCCGTAAGATAGCGTTTAATTAATACTCCGTAGTGCTTCATATCTCAGTGGCGTACGACTACTAACAAATCAGCTACGCCATTTATAGCTGGCCGCAGTTTATTTCAATTACAAAATTTTTTTAACGCCTAAAGATAGTGTTTTTACTCTCAAGTGCTCTATATTTCAGTGGCATACAAATATAGATACCAGAGAAATGGGAAAATTCTGAAAATACAAATTAATTTGATTAATTTTATACGAAAATAATGCTCCTAAATTTTATACGAAGGACTAAAGATTTTGCTGCATATTGTCGTTAGTGCATCTACAACAAAAAAAGTTGTAGCCCATTTTCGGATGAGATACTGGAAGTCGAATATTTTCGAAACCGGAAGTGCGGCTGCTTTGCGGTGTGAAGCACAATAAAACACTAACGAAGTACTTAAGAGTATGCTACAAATTGTTGTTAGTGCTTCTACAACAAAAAAATTGTAACTTATTTTCGGATCTGACCTTTGAAGTCAAATATTTCCGAAACCGGAAGTGCCGCTGCTTTGCTGTTTGAAGCACAATAAAATACTAACGAAGCACTAAAGATTATGCTACATATTATTGTCGCTAGTGCTTACTACAACAAAAATGTTATAGCCTATTTTCGGATCTGACTTTTGAAGTGAATATTTCCGAAACCGGAAGTGCGATTCTTTGGGGTTAAGGCACAATGAAGCACTGCTTACTATGCTACATATGATCGTTAGTGCTTCTGTAACAAAAAGTTTTAGTCAACTTCTGGAACTGAACTTTAAAGTTGTATACTTCTATTGATTCTACTCAACGCTAGTTCAATTATACTTATTTCCAAAGCTCAATTATTTCTAGTATCACAGCTTATAAAATTACAAGTAAGAATGTATTTCAGAAGGCGATATGTGTATTTTAAATTTTAGATAATATATTACATGAACAGTTAACGTTAAGATTTACCCTATAATTACGACTAATGTGTAAACTTACTATTTCGCAACTTCTTAATATTACTGTATAAATAATATTTTTTGCGTATAGCAAACAATTTTTTTCGAAAACTTTTTCACTTGATTAAAATAAATTATTAATAATTTAGAATTAATTGCCTTTTATGTCTTTAGGAAGTGTTGCTTTAACATCGAGAGTTTTGTATTAAATCGCAGCTATATAGAGAGTTTAGAAAAATACGATCACGATATCCTGTTAAAATTCTAGCTCAGTAAATAGCATTCGTAAGGGACGGCGTTTTCGTATAAAATTAATCAAATTAATTTGTATCCTCAAAATTTTCTCATTTCTCTGGTATCTATATTTGCATGCCACTGAAATATAGAGCACTCAGGAGTACAAAACACTATCTTTCGGCTGTAAAAAAATCTTTGTAGTTGAAACAAACTGCGGCCAGCTCTAAGTGGCGCAGCTAATTTGTTAGTACTCGTACGCCAGTGAGACATGAAGCACTATAGAACATTAATGAAACGCTATCTTACGGCGGTACCGAATTTTTGAAACTGAAACAAACCGCGGCTAGAATTAAAAATATAAGTGGCCACAACTCTTTTATTAGAAATCGTACGACACTGAAATATGAAGCACTAAAAAACACTAACGAAGCACTAATTTTCGGCTGCAAAAGTTTTTCGAAATTAAAACAAACCGCTGGTGAGATATGAAGCACTAATGTCCGTTTGTCCTGCACATCTTAAACAAGGTTTAATGCTAAACTCCGATTAAAAGTCAAAAATTGCTTTGCACCGTTCTGTAAACTGAGATAAAATCCATCTAATCCAAGATTAAATTAAACTGTCAATTTTGGGGGTTTAATAATTTAAACCTAGTTTAAAGTCTAGTTTCATATTTAAAACCTTACTATTTGTTTATCTTACTTTAATAATTGCTATGGATAAATTGTTATAATCTTATTCAGCAGCAGCGATTTTCCGTACTTAATTTTTTTATTTTTAAAAAAACGTTTTAAATATTCAACTCCTCTGTAAATGCTGTCCTGTAACTTTTTCTCTTGAGGTAACCTAATAGGATGCTTTATTTTCCAGATGTCTTTGTACCTGGCGCAAATAGCGATAATATACATTTTTTATCGTTTGTAAAATTTGAAGTTCTGGATCAATTTACAATAACGTCTTCTTCCATTTCAATTACTTCGTATATAAATAAAGTAATATATAAAAATCTAACTGAATCTCAAAATCGTATTTGATAATTTAATGCAGTTGCCTAGCAACCAGGTGACTTTTACAATGTTCTCAAATGTTACTGGTGTCTGAAACTTCGTTTAGTTAACTGGAGATAAATCTAGTACCTTACAAATCAACCACACCTTAATCGTAGGGTAAAATAAAACCTAGATTAGTTAAATGTCGTTTAAAGTAAATACGGTTCAAGTGGCCCTTAGAAGTACTAACTAAGCACTAAATTTTGGCTAAAGCGAATTTTTGAATTTGAAACAAATCCCGGCCAGTTGTGAAGTTATCAGCAAAAAATGTAAGTGCCCATAACTTTTATTAGTAGTCGTAGGTCGCTGAGTTAAGAGACACTAAAGATCACTGACGAAGCACTATCTTTCGACTGCAAAAAGTTACTTTAATTAATAAAAAACCCCGACTAAGTGTAAAGTTTTGCCGAAAAATTATAAATTGCTATTTTCTGAGAGACGATTATTCGGCGATTTTTTTTTTATAAAGTACTAAAGAGCACTAACGAAGTATTAACATTTGGCACGTATTCGAACATTAATGCTTACAACGTCGCATTTAACTTCACGTACCTGTATTCCAGTTAATAAATAATTCCAAGTGAGTTGCTCCGTTAAATTTTTTAGTGATGACTGAATCATTTCATAATTCTATAACATTATTTTAGCAATTTAAATTTTTTATGTCTTGGAGTTCCTAGATATCATGTATTAGTGAAAACGAAAAACTAAAAATAGAGAGATTTTGGCCAACAATCGTTTAGGGGATTGGTTCGTTAATTAAGTAAAGATAACCTTTATACTTATTAATTGTTAGTTAAATAAATATTTCCCAACTCTATTAGTTTATACATATTTTTTATACAACATCATTTCTATTACGTTACAAATACTTTCATCCAATTATAATTAAGTCGACAAGTAGTACTTGATATGTTTAGAAATCCACGCCGTTTACTAAAGGTTAGTTTTGTATTTTTCGCATAAACTTCTCTCGCGTCTTTTGGAATCCTTATTTGATTACTTAATTGTATCTATTAATGGTTTCCGCGTCCAGGGAGGAAATATAAAGGCAAAGAATGGGTATTAATCGTATTGTTGGCGCCGATCAACATAGAATTTTAAAGGAACACAGCCAAGGATGTTCGTCCTTTATAAATAACTAAGTCAAGATAATCTGACCCCAACTATAGTTATTGGAATGCACTAAAATTTTTTAAAAGCAAAAATAATAGATTGCATACACGTATACAACAAATTCTCTGGCTAGGATAGCTGTCTTTGTGTGTGTGTGTGTGTGTGTGTGTGTGTGTGTGTGTATGTGCGTGTGTGTCTGTATGTGTACGTGAATGCATGCATCTGGGCGTTTGTGCGCGCGTGTGTGTAGACGTGCTTACGTGTGTGTATATAGGTGGGTGGACATGTACGTAGGTGCTTGCATGTGTGCGCTTGTGTGCTTTGGCGGATACATGGGTGAATGTGTGCCTGCGCGCATGTGCGTGCGTGTGTGTATCTGTGTAAGGTTTTTTGTTGTCTAGGGTATAATTATCGCTTGAATTACTAGGCAACTCGGATAATTTCTTGTAGCGTAATTTTTTTAAGCTGAACAGAATTTAGTTAGTACTATACGCTCAGATTATACAAACACCCATTCGGAGATTAACAAGTCACGTCTTAACCTGAAAGTTCTTGTCTTAAATATTATTAATTATTGAACTGACTTTCTTTCATCTTTTATTAATTGTTTTATGAATGCCTGTCAATTTTTGTTGGCAAATAATTCGATGTGTGACTAGTTCCCTTAACTGACACGATTACCAAACAAATACTATCGTGTTTCAAATGGTTATCTCGCGTCTCAGGTAAAATAAGCAGTCCTTCCTCTACATGTCTTCGCATACTATACAAATTTAACGTTAACTTGGTACTAAAATTATTCTTATATATATATATATATATATATATATATATATATATATATATATATATTGCTCGAGTATTCAAGCTCCACGTTGGGCGCCATAAATTTGCTGTAGTACCTCCCTTACTTGTTGTAGTCGGATGTAATAAACGTTCTACTTAACGCCAAAGCTCTGTGTTCTCTCAATTTAATCTTTTATTTTTATTATTATGCCACGGCTAGCCCTTTTTAATTTACACAGAGTGCACAACGTTACGATGATCAATTTTTTTTCACCCTTTTAAGATTACCTGTTTGAATTGATAAACGAAGTCAATCAACATTCATATAATGAAAGGAAATAATATTTACAATTTTTGAAATTCTTTAAATACACCCTTCAATCAATTAATATCATATTTGTTATTTATCTCAAAATTTATATACTTTTGATTCAATATAAAGTCACCAAAAACTACCTCTTTACAAAAAAATCTGGAACGCTCGAGACCTCTTTATGATTTATTACGTAAGTTTAACGTATACAATGTTTCTTGTTGACTTCTTTACAAGTTTTGGATATATTGAATAAATTCCGTATTAAAATTTTAATTGAAAAATATCTTAAAATTAAGTAGATCTGACCTGTGATCTGCTGATATGTTGTTCCGTGTTGTGGATCAATACCCCCTTGTTGTCTTCAATCGAATACCAATGCTCTGCTTAGTTGAACCAATATTTAAGTACAGTTACCTCTTGTTTTTCAAATATCACCTCGTGTTTTTTTATTTTATATTTCTCTGCATATGCATTGAATCTTTTCCATTAAATACTTTCGACGCAAATTAGAATTCTTTTCGACGCAGATTAGAATTGTACCAGAATTGTACCATAAGCCAATTAGAATTTGATTAGAAGTCAATTAGAATCTAAATAGAATTGTACCAGAATCCGATTAGAAGCCCTATGTGAGGATAAATATTTAATTTAAATTAATTACGCAATTTCTACTCACGTTTTCTGAGAAAACGGCAAAAACTTTTCATATATTCTTAACACAATTTTTTTTATGTAGCACTATTTTTACTATAACATAAATTTTATATATTCTAAACTTTATTTATTTGACGCGTAGATTTCTGGTTAAAAGTGTCGTGACTTCGACGTGCATCAAGTGTGGACTCACTTGTCTTATCACCGGTGGGTGTTAAATAACCTTTTCCCACTACATCTGGGTTGGGTTTCTAAGCAGTTTTGCAGATTGTTCCAAACAACCAACTTTTGTCTTTAATATTCCCTGTATTTTTAAGCTGTTTCTGATGAAATTATGCTTGTTATTTGCTATTATTTGATATTTTATTATTTGTTATCGTGACCAGACTTTCAACTTACGTCTGTTGTTTTGTATAGATAATGCTTTTGGATAATTGTACAAAAATAAATGATGTAACTCTAGTGCTGTTTTCGATTATGTATTTATTTATTTGAAAGTGTGTTTTCTTTTCAAAGCTCTCATGGTTCCAGCGTAATTGCATGAAGATTTGTTAGGTTTCATCTTATCTTCTGCGTATTTTATTTTATAAACTTGTAAAACACTCCTCAACGTAGTTTAAATACATGTACGATTATTTCTGCTCACTTGCATTGATTAATGTTAATTACGGTCTATATACAGGGTGTTTAATGCTTGCTATTTACATAATGTACGAATTACTTATTTTTCTGCTAAATAACTGCAGTTTTCTGATTACTATTGCTATATACAGTTACTATGCGACCCTTAATACTCAATACACCCCTAAACAACCCCATATAACAGCAATATATATATATATATATAAATATATATATATATATATATATATATATTGCTGTGACAACACCTTTTGGTGTGCCGCTAAAAGAGTGCTGTGATACAGATACAGCAAATTGTAAAATTTGAAATTGATAACTTACCTTTCTTTCTAACTTTTCTTTGTCTGGTTAGCTCAATGGAATTGATGGAGTTTACAAAATGAAATCAAACACAGCAATATTATAAGGCATCTATACAGTCAAAAAATATTTTCTTTCGTAAAAAAAATATAGATCATTCACAGCATAATCTTTTTCAAACATAAAATTATTCCTAACAAATGCTTATTTACCTAATTATCAAAATGTGTCTCATTTTATTTAGGTTTAAATTTACAGCACTAAACCTTTTCTCTTATGGATAGTTTACCTCGTTTTTATTACCACGCTTGTAATGTTTGTTTTGGCCAAAAAAATCCTTGACAGATATAAAAAGGGTTAAAGTGTTTCGAACGCTAATCACGAACTTTCCTGGTAAAGAGCTTTATGAAAATAAATATTATATAATTAAGACTAAATGACAAATACTCAAATATCAGTTACAAACAATATTTTAAAAAGTAATACTTGCAAAAATCCATGAAGCTCTTCTTCGGTTCGTAATTAACAGTGTTAAATATCTTCCGCTTCCATTCTTTAATTGACGTCATATCACTGTTTGCAGAATTATGCATAAAATCTTCCTTTAGAAACCAATATGCATCCTCGACTTAAAATAACCTTTTATCTTGAAGAATTTTTCATGTTCATTACATTTAATAACTTTTATATTTATACGCAGGCTACGTTTAATTTATTTATTTGAAAGTGTGTTTTCTTTTCAATAGCTCTCATGGTTCAGCGTAATTGCTAAGATTTTAGGTTTCATCTATTATATTTTATTTTATAAGTAGTACTTGATATGTTTAGAAATCCACGCCGTTTAACTAAAGGTTAGTTTTGTATTGTTCGCATTAACTTCTCGCGTCTTTTGGAATCCTTATTTGTTCTTAATTGTATCTATTAATGGTTTCCGCGTTCAGAGTGTAAATACAAAAACAAAGAATGGATATTAATCGTATTGTTGGCGCCGATCAACATAGAATTTTAAAGGAACACAGCCAAGGATGTTCGTCCTTTATAAATAACTAAGTCAAGATAATCTGACCCCAACTATAGTTATTGGAATGTACTACAAATTTTTAAAAGCAAAAATAATAGATTGAATACGCGTATACAACAAATTCTCTGGCTAGTATAGCTGTCTTTGTGTGTGTGTGTGTGTGTGTGTGTGTGTGTGTGTGTATGTGCGTGTGTGTCAGTATGTGTACGTGAATGCATGCATCTGAGCGTTTAAGCGCGCGTGAGCGTAGGCGTGCTTATGTGTGTATGTTGGTGGATGTGCGTGTGCGTACCTGCTTGCATGTGTGCGTTTGTGTGCTTTGGAGGGTACATGGGTGAATGTGTACCTGGGCGCATGTGCGTGTGTGTGTGTGTATGTGTGTATGTGTGTAGAGTTTTTTCGTTGTCTAGGGTATAATTATCGCTTGAATTAATAGGCAACTCGGATAATTTCTTATAACGTAAAAAGGAACGCTTTTTCCTACTAAAATTCAAATGACAAATACACAAATATCAGATAAAAACAAATGAATCTAAAATTAGTGCTTGCAAAATCCAAAAGCCGGTTATTTAATACGTTATTAACAGTATTAAATACCGCCTTCTTCCATTTTAAATTAATGTCACAAACTAAGCTTACAACATTTTCTGTATTATTTAAAATTTTCATTTAGAACATCAGATACCAAAAGAGCATTTTCCCTTTTTAATCAATTACTCTACAGTAGCTTTTGTATCAGGACTGTCTATGTTAAAGATTGTTCAATTCTCGTAATGTTTTAAAATAATTACGTTCCTTGTTTATGCAGAGTTACGTTTAAGAATTGCATATTTATTCAAAGTTACATTTTAATTATTAAATACCGTATGCATGCCGCATACTTAATAAACGACTATTCTCATGGTAAAATGTTCGCCAATTTATGAATGAATGAATCACCCCCTAATGAAATTCCTGCTTATATACAGTTTATCTAATTACGTCACGGTTTTCTGGAGTTTTTCAGATTTAATTCCAATTTTAGTTACATGGGTGGTGTAATATTTTCTAGAATCTCACAGTTTCAATGGTCTAATTAGTGTCAAACTACCTCGATCTAACATCGCAATCATTGTTTATTTTTGTCCAAAGCACAAAATTACTGGTTTGCGGTCTCTTACTGATAGGTACGGCTATTAACCGCGTTCTTATCTATCCTTTTATTACTTTTTATTGTTCGCGCTCTTAGAATCGAATATTTATTGACTTAATGACTTTTAAAAGCATTTTCCGATAAAGAATGACGCACTCGTTTCCGAATAAACAAAGTTCTAGAACTTTAGTTTATTTAAAATTTACAAAGTGAATTAAAATAATATTTTGATGCACACGGAAGTCAATTTATACGATTCATTAAAACCTTAATTGCTTTGTTTATCTGTTGTAAATGCAAAAGATTGATATGGTTTTTTAAGCTAAATAAAGCGAATGTTTTATGCACGGAAAGTGTATTTTTATAATAAATGAAAACGAATGGATTTATATTTTAAAAAGTAATACATCCAGAAATTAATCGCATTTGCTTTTATATTTACACACATAATTAATAATGGTTTGTGTGTATTTTCCAAATGCAGTAAAGTTTGTATTCTTAACAATTGCAAATAGAAAATATTTGCTTTGACGGTAACTAAAACGTGTTTTTATAACAAAATTATTTATTTCATGCATGGAAGGTGTATTTTTATAATAAATAAATGGCTTTGTATTTATATCTTAGAGTGATTATTTACACTCACGGAATGTTGTTTTTGCTTTGCACTTTAATGGCTAAAAGGTACGCTTGTATTATACAAGATGGAACAATGAATCTTTGGGAATTTTCAACTTTTCCGGTTTCCTTTCTGATTGGGTGAATTTTGTTTGTACAATATGGGTTTTTATGACCTCTCGACCTTTTTATCACGTCAAGATATAAATACATTCATGCATGTATATATATATATGTATATATAAAATATATATTCTTGATTTCTCTCCTCTCCCCTCTCTCCCTCTCTCTTTCTATTTCTTTAGCCCTTCACTTTTTCTGCTGGGCTTTTACTTTCAATTAGCTTCCCACTTGTTGGGTTTCAACTTCCCTTTTTTTCTTTATTTATTACACTTTAAACTTTAAACAAAATTTATTACACGACTTTTGTCGTCGTCCCTACTTTACTATTCAATGTATGACTTCAAATCGAGGTGCTTTAGCAAACGTTTGGTTGGTTCTTTATTTACTATTTACTATATTTTATGCCTCGACTATTTGAAACTTTAATCTCAGGGTTTTCTCACCTACTCACCGTGAGTTCAATCGTGAGTAGATGTGCACTACCCAACCAAACTGCACCCTCGTTTGTTTTACCACTTTTTTTTTAATGTACTGAATTTACTATGTATGCCAAATTTTAACAGATCAAAGTTACCTGATGCCAAATTAATTTATGTAACTATTTATGACTTCAATTTTTGACGTTCTAATATATTCACGGTACTTACCAGAATTATACCGCGCTGAAGGCCTTCTTTTAACTGCTGGCTCAAGTTCGAAATCACCGTACACACTTTCACAAAAGATTCTCCAATATAGTCCGCTTGCGTACTGCCTCCAGGTGTTCTTAAACCAATTTCGTTGACCCAAACCTGAAATAATTTTACCCCAATTTAGATTTTAGCAAAAAACGTTATGTCAACTTCCCCTGCGTTAAATCTTCCTCGTCGTATACTGCTCTCCTGTTCCTCTGCTTCGTATTCCAATTAATCCTCTCTTCGCTCAATCCAAATCAATCCCGCTGTCCTATTACAAATCACTCCTAGTCCTGCTATTCCAATTATCCATACGATGTCCTTACTGCCGTTTAATCTGCTCAAATCACTCCAAAAATTATCTATGTCGACGTTGCCTTCTGTATCCACTCAATTTTCCTACTGCCGTTATACCAAATCTATCCAAAACCAACACCAATCTTCCTCAAAACTAAATAATCGTCGCTTTCCCCGTTGCACAATTTAAACCACTTTCAAATCTTCTTTAACTGGTCGTATCGCATATCTCCTACACTGATTGCGAAAACTAATAAATAATTCTTATCTATTTTTATGGGTATTTTAATGTTCCGGTCGCTTGGAATAAATATTTCTTTGTTAATTAGGTCATACGAAATTGACGTATTTCTTCTCAATTCCTCTCGAAATTTCGAGAACATGTTTTATTTAAATTGAATTTACGTTATATAAAGTCAATTTGGCTAATTATTGTAAACTTTAATTGTTTCATCCACGGGTTTTGCACATGCCGAAAAACCCGCATCTTTATAATTGTAATAAAAAGATTGATTTTCACGGCAAAATGTGTTTTATTACACAAGTAAGATAAAAGCGTTATTTTTTAACAAGATTAATGTAGTTCTTACGTTAAATAGAACGGGAAATGTATTTTTATACCAATAAGTGAATATAAATTGCCTTGCATTTATCTTAGAGTAATTATTTAAAAGCGCGGCTTAAATTTGTGTTTCTGACTACTGCACATACTAAATGCTATGTATTTACAATACGCTTTTATTACACAGGGTGATTATTTATACACACGGAACTTGCATTTTCGCTTGGCAAAAAATAAGCTTGTATTTTACAGGGTGTAACCATAAATTTTAGGAAAATTTCTATTTTTTCTAAATCGTTTATATTTTAGTGGGCTTTATTTGTAGAATTTGGGTTTCAATGACCTCTCGTGACCCCACCACGTCAATATTTCCACGCTTATAAGTGTGTTTGGCCAAAAACTACTCACGTAAAATTTTTTGAAGGTCAAAAGGCTTGAACTCGTCATTAGAATTTGAAGCAAACTATCCGCTTCCTAAATAATAAACAGGAAAGCGTATTCCTACTAAAATTTAAATGACAAATACACAAATATCAGTTACGAACAAAAAACTGTAAAATTAGTACTTGCAAAATCTAAAAAGCGCTTATTCATTTCGTTATTTACAGTATTAAATACCTTCTGCTTACATTTTAAATTAACGTGAAATGCTCAGCTGACAACATTTTCTATATTATTTAAAATCACCATTTAGAACATCAGATACCAAAAGTGCATCTTCCCTTTTTAATCAATTAGTTTTAAAGTAGCTTTTACATAAGGGCTATCTATGTCGAAGATTGTTCAATTCTCGTAATGTTTTAAAATAATTACGTTCCTTGTTTATGCAGAGTTACGTTTTAAGGATTGCATATTTATTCAAAGTTACATCTTAATTATTAAGTACTGTATGCATGCCGCATACTTAATAAACGACTTTTCTCATGGTAACATGTTTCGCCACTTGATGAATGAATGAATCACCCCCTAATCACGTTCCTGCTTATATACAGTTTATCTAATTACGTCACGGTTTTCTGGAGTTTTCTGGATTTAATTCCAATCTTAGTTAAATGTGTGGTGTAATATTTCCAAAAAACTCAGTTTCAATGGTCTAATTAGTGTCAAACTACCTCGATCTAACATCGCAATCATTGTTTATTTTTGTCCAAAGCACAAAATTACTGGTTTGCGGTCTTTTTCACTGATACGTACCGTACCGTACCGCGTTCTTACCTATGCTTTTATTACTTTTTATTGTTTGCGCTCTTAGAATCGAATTTTTATTGATTTAATGACTCTTAAAAGCATTTTCCGATAAAGAATGACGCACTCGTTTCTGAATAAAAAAAGTTCTAGAATTTTGGTTAATTTAAAATTCATAAAGTGAATTAAAATGATATTTCAATACACACGGAAGTCAATTTATATGATTCGTTAAAACTTTAACTGCTTTGTTTATTCGTTGTAAATGCAAAAGATTGATACGGTTCTTAAGCTAAATATAGCAAATGTTTTACGCACGGGAGGTGTATTTTTATAATAAATGAAAGCGAATTTATTTATATCTTTAAAAGTAATACACCGAGAAATTAATCGCATTTGCTTTTATATCTACACACATAATTAATAATGATTTGTTTGTATTTTCCAAATGCAGTAAGATTTGTATTCCTAACAATTGTAAAAAGGAAATATTTGCTTTTACGGTAACTAAAACGTTTTTTAACAACAAAATTATTTATTATATGCATGGAAGGTGTATTTTTATAAAAAATAAATGGCTTTGTATTTATATCTTAGAGTGATTATTTACACTCACGGAATATTGTTTTTGCTTTGCACATTAATGGCTAAAAGGTACGCTTGTATTATACAAGGTGGAACAATGAATCTTCAAAAATTTTCCATTTTTCCGGTTTCCTTTCTGATTGGGTGGATTTTATTTAGAGAATTTGGGTTTCTATGACCTCTCGACCTCCTTATCACGTCAAGATATAAATACATATATACATATACACATGTATATATATATATATATATATATATATATATATATACACGCGCGCCCGTGCGCACACAAAGTAAAATGTTCTCTGCAATTTGCAGTTTTAATTAAACCAATGAACACGAAATGCATCTGTAACTCCAAACAGTGCATTTACACATACAAATTGAACTGGTATTTGCATAGCTATTACATAACAGTGACTTGATTGTTTCGTAAAGGGAAAAACATCCATTGACCATGTTCAGGCATTCATTGGGCTAGTCGGAATGCGGTAGCTTTAATTCTAACAAAACACCTAACAATCCCATTGTATATGCTCGAAGGAACGATTAATTAATTGTTTTGTAATGGCTATGCAAATACCCGTTCGATTTGTATAGGTAATTTCACTGTGTGAATTTACAGATGCATCTCATGTTAATTGGTTTAATGTAAACTGCGTATTGCATAGGAGATTTTGCTTTTTATTGCATTTTGTGTGCCTTAAACGCAAGAAATGAACTCCGCCACGAGGAGGTTATGATACTTTATTGCATTCAATATGTTGGTATAATTTATCAAATCCCAAAACTTCTGTACAATTTCAGCTTTAGTGCTGGGTTTAGCCAACCGATGGCGATTATATATACATTTGTCAGTGTACAGACGTTCGTCCGATCATATATATTGAGATAGCTTGGTGCCTTGTTAAAACTACTCCATTCTGACGAGATCCAAAGGCCGAAACCTGAGACCTGTCCATGGATATTTTATTCTTACGATACGATCAAGTAGTTGTTTTGTAATAACAATGCAGATACCAGTTGGATTTGTATAGGTATACATATGAACTATGTGCAAAATAATATTTATAACAAAGTGCAATTATGCTTTATTTTGGTAGGCTTGCGTGAACTATTCTTGATCGTTTTTTGAATTTACTGCATGCGCATTTTTTGGATTTGGATGGTTTCTAAAAATCTTTTTTTATTGTCTTGTATTTTTTAATAACATAATTGCATTTTGTTATAAATATTTTCTGCACATAGTTCATATGTATACAACCACTATTAAACGTGCCTTACTTATTACCACACACTATAATTTGTATTGTTTAACATTGTAGACTAAGCAACTAATAGCATTACGTTCCTATTCATTTTAGTGTGTTTTTTGTACTTGTGTTTTTAAATGACAAACATATCACTTTATTTTATGGAAAGACAATTTTTAAAGTATTTTTATCATCATGACAGATGTTTTAATTAGTTTAAATATACAATCTACAACTCAGTTTCAGGTATGTACTTTTTATAAATATTTTTCGTATTTTATAGGTAATATTTTGTAGATTATAATTGATAATGGTCTTGATAACCAAAACGCGTCTCAAAAATAATAAAAACGTAATTACAAATTGTTATATTTATTCTACCTACTCTCAGAAATAACTATGGGTATACACTGACCAAGGTCCAAGAAATTTAAATATCATATTTATTACATATGGTCAAAATAAGATATTGTAGCGGGTTACTACTACCGCGTTTCACTAATTTAAAACAAGTAATAACAAAGGTTTTTATTACTCACTGTTCACAAGTCTAATTAACAGTATATGCCTTATTTATAGATGTTTTCAGTCCAATTAACAATGGAACACTATCACACTAATGAATTTAGAAGCACTAATATCTTCTTTAACTAACTTCTTAACTATGTCTTCTTAGCAACACTAAACACTACTATAATTTATTTATTACACTTTTGTCAATTTATGTATTCTACAAGCTGCATGTACATTAGACACGTTCACATCATATAGCATTTATGTTTACTCTTAGACTTCCAAAAGCTCAACTATTTAACTTTACACAATATAATTTATATTCGACATTCTGATATAGACTTACTCTGTACTTCATCATCGGTTTTATTTATACCCTGAATTAAAAAGGATGATTCATCCTCCAGTAATTGCCAGAAAATTCTCGGTCCCTGGGGAATATAAAGTGCTTACGGCGTTTATGTGTTTGACGGTTGCCTAATAGTGGCTCGCAACACTGCCCTTTCTTTAAAACCGTTACGTCTCGTAACTGTAAATACATTTTGACGCCAATTCGATGACTGATAACGGTATCGGCAGCTATCTCCTCTGGTGCATCCCCCGCGTCGTTGGAAATAACAGTCAACACTCTTTTCTTGGTCTTGGTAGACAACCGGTTGATAACAACAAACAAGGACCTGGAAAACTATTTCTAGCATATTTCGGACTATCCTCCAATCTAAGCGATCCATTTCACAGCCTAGCTTGGGCACCGCTAGTCTCGTTACTCCATTTAACATCATCTGAGCCTTAAGATTTAGCAAAGCCTCCTATAGATGTCCATAACTAAGACTCTGCCATGAAGAATTTTTGGTGACCAGATAGTAAACATAACGATTTTTATCCTGAAGAACCAAAGCTTTTCCTACATTGTAATTTGAATAAGAAACCGCTATACTTGCGGCCACGTCCCCAATGCTCCACCCGGAGGTACTACATTGGGTTTAAACGCGAAAAATAATCGTGCTTCTAATTAATTCTAACTTCATAATTAATCCACCCTAAATAAAATTCTAAATAAAAACCTAACAAACCTAACAAACTCTAACAATCTAACTAACCTAAAAATCTGACAAACTGAAACAAAAACTAAAAACAAAAACTACAAACAGGGTTGTAAATAATGGTATCCCTAGCGCTGACTTTGGAGTGTACCCGATCAACAAGACACAAGCAAAAATGAGAGGGAGGGATCCGTAATACCGGATAGCAGACGCCGGCTCTGCTTACCAGTGCGACCTGAAGGATCGTCTTAAAACTATACAAATCTAGCTAACTAATTTAAATCCATCCCTAGCGCTCCCTATTATTCCCTAACTGATTTATATTATGGTTACAATCTTCACTATTCTACTCTTCCTTCCCACATATATACTGCAACTAAAATGGCGACAGAACGTCAAACAAAACAAATATGCCACGAAATACTACAATTCATGCTAATAAATATAAAGTGTAAATATAAAATATAAGTAAATATAATTATATAAATATATAAATAAATGTCTAATAAGCGTTAAGCATATAGCAGTGCACAAAATAGCAAAAGCATCACCTTATTTATCAGGTGAACTCGCACAAGCATTATGTCGGCTAGCGCCATTACGCACAAAACGTGCTTGTTAAATTATTTCAAAAACTACTAATTAATGTAAATCAATGCTTGTGCGAGTACAGCCGCCACAATTTAAGTCTTACTTCGATGAAAAATCCTCCAGCATCCGAAGATCTGGTCGTCTGCCTACATCTAACTGTAACTTACTTCTAAGGGGAAGATGGGGTGCACTGCTAAAGTCCTGGCGGGTATGCACTAAATGTTCTGGGTGGGGGGGGATCACACTCACTATCACTATCACTTCACTTTCAAGTCCTGGGGGGGATGCGCGGTTTCACTCTATTTTATTATCTTTGTTTATTTTATTGATTTAATTTAATGAGGGTTTCTGATTTATTTGTTATTGTTTATTTGTTATTATTTATTCCCAATTTCCCAATTTTCCGCACATAATTATGAAGATAGGCAGTGACTGTATTAATGGTGAGGGGGTTTCTCGTGCATATTGGACATTTGAGTATAACTATCATGTTATTTTTTTTTTTAAATTTTTATATCAGGTTTTGGTTATATCTATGCTCGTATCCTTACTCACGCCAAGTCAATCTAAAATTTTTCAATCCTCCCACCAACCCCACCGAATTTTACACGCGGTTGTCATTGTCTAATCTCGCGACCCTTCCCGCGAATTCTTTTAAGGCTGTCCAGAACGCCCTCTGGTTAACCACTTTCCCGACTTCCTCTAGGCTCTTTGGCCATGCCAGACCTAGGATAGCTAGTTTGCTATCAGCCAACCCTCGATTTCCCGCCTCAAGCGGGCAGTCGAAGAGCACGTGCTCTGCGCTTTCCGCGCCCTCACCGCATTCGCAGCGGTCGCTGTTGGTTAGACCGAACCTTTGTAAATACGCCTTCAGGGCGCCGTGCCCTGTTATCAACTGCACCATTTTGTGATCGAGCTTAAGCTCGATCCTACCTCTAGCTTCTATGCTTGGTATGAATTTGTGGGTCAACCTGCCCGTGGCAGCGTTGTTCCACCTCTCTTCCCATTGTCGAATTGATTTTTCGCGCAGCTTATCGACGAATGTGATATCCGAAAGTCGCCCGTCGCGGCCTCTTTAGCTAATTCGTCAGCCCTATCATTTCCTACGTTACCATCGTGCGACCTAACCCAACAGAACTTTAAACGTCGAAACTCGAGAGCTGTATGCGCTATTTTCCAGACGTCCGCCTGGAGGTCTGTCGAGGTGTTCATGTTAGTTAATGCCGTCAGCGCTGATTTACTGTCGCTGATTATATAATAATCGTCTCTGCCCGTGTGATTTATTACGTAATCGATGGCCTCTCGTACGGCTACCAATTCGCACTGGAAGATAGTGCTCCATTTCGCGAGTTTGGTTTGAAACCGGAACACCTCCCTTTCCTGCTTAAACACGACAAACGCCGCGCCTGCTTGCCCGTCATCCATACGTGAACCGTCCGTGTAAATTCTAATACCCGTCGCGTCCCGATCACCTTCGATTCCTCTAATATCGGCCGGGTGCCCCAACTCTGATACCACGATCTTTCTTGCAACGTCGCTATTATCAAGATTAATATCTTTGATAATTTCGCGCCCGTTCCCTATATCTATATAAGTCTCCTATCTCTAATCTCCCTAACGACATATTCGATAGGGAGAGTCCTACTGATCACCAGGACCGCCTCCGTGGAGGTGGTCCTGTACGCCCTCGACGCTTTTACCGCGGTTATGCGTTGTACGCTCGTCAATTGCCGCAACTCCCTGATTTTACAACCTTCTGCCCATACAGAAGCTGCGTACAGCATTGCCACTCAATTGCTCCGGTATAAACCGTCCTCAGCGATTCGCCCCTGAAACCCCACTTTATTTTAGCCGCCGCCATCATTTTATTTGATATTTCGCGGCCCTTACTTTTAACGTATTGTACGTGCGCTTTCCAATTTAATTTATCGCCGATCTTGACGCCGAGGTAGGTAATACAATCTTTAAACGGGATTTTCTCCCCTCCTAGCTCTAGCCTAGAAGGTCTCTGTCCTGGTTTCGTGCCGAAATAAAGCGCCTCTGACTTCTCCGTGTTAAATTTTAATTTTACCGCCTGCGACCATTCGTGTAATTTATTAAGCGCCTCGTTCGGTTTTGTGCGCATATTCCATTAACAATCTCGATCTTACAATTAAAAGCGTGTCATCCGCAAACCCAACGATTGAGCATTCTGCGGGCAACTTGACCCTAAAGATGCTCTCATACAACAACTTCCAAAATGTGGGACCAGAACATGACCCCTGCGGGCATCCCCTTTCCACCTCACGCGACAAAACTTCACCCGGAATTTCAACCTGTGCCAATCGCCCCGAGAAATAACTCTTGACCAAAGACATCAAGTTTCGCGGACAACCCCTACGATTTAACTCGCAAACGATTAATGGCCACCAGGCAGCATCAAATGCTCCTGAAATGTCCAAAGCAATAACGACACAGTACTCTTTAGCATCTCTCGCCTGCTTAATTTCTCCGACAACGAACTCTAACGCGTCGATAGTCGACTTGCCCTCCACGAAACCAAACTGTCGGTTATTAAAACCGCCGCTGTCTCGCATTAGGTGCTCAACACGCGTAGTCATAACGCGATCTAAAACTTTCCCCAGCACCGGTAGCAAGCTAATTGAACGATAGCTGCCCGGATCTGACGCATCCGCCTTTTTAGGTTTAGGTATAAATTTCACGTTCTGGATTTTCCAGCAACGCGGAAAAACTCCCCTTTCTAAACAAAGATTAAACAACCCGACAAAGACACACGGGGCTAACAGGCACGCCTCCAGAGCTGCGTCTGAAGTGATTCCATCATGCCCCGGTGCCTTCTTAGGGTTCATCCTCCTAAGAGCCCTGACGACCTCGTGAACTAGGATTGCCTTATAGGCACCTGTTCCTTGCGCCTCTGCAGCTTCCCGACGTACTAAATCGTGCGACCCTTCATCCCTCTCGAAATTATCCGATGGGAAAAATTTCTCTAGTAAATATTCCGCTGTGGTTTTAAAACGTTCCGTGTATTCGCCATTTGTTTTCTTTATATTACTGAGCGCGATTTATTGTTGTTTTCCTCTAATTACGCAGTATGCGGTTCCCCAGGGCTCTTTCTCTGAGTTTCGCGTGCAGAATTCTTTAAATTTATTCGTTTGCGTTTCTTCTATTAATATTTTATATTCGCGGTAACTTTGATTATATTCTATTCTCCGTTGTTCTCTTATATCTCCTGAGGCGCGTTGATAGCGGCGCCTTAGGTTACGCGTTTCTGCCCGCTTGGTGGTTAGTTCCCGGGTCCACTAGGGTACACTGTCTTTAAATGTTTTCTTTTGCGGCATGGAATATGACGACGCGTCTACCACCGCGTCGTTAAATTTTTTTGTGAGTGTTTCTACTTCGTCTGACTCTCGGCAGTTAAATAGCTCATTTTCGAGCACAGGGATACTTTCGCCAAATTTTTGTTTAAATCGCTCCCAATTTGCTTTTTTATTACAGAACCGCGGAAATATAGTTAGCTGCTCGTTTGCGCTTGTTTTGGTTTCAACGTCCCATGTTATTAATTTATGGTCGGAGAGCGTTTCCTCGTCCGACCTTAATTTCCAATTACAAATCGTTTCTAACATTTCGTGCGATTCTGCAGTAATAAGCTTTTCCTACAGTTGGCTGCTGTTGTACTAATTCATCTACACATCCAAACTTTTTCTTGAAAACAACAGCTACTCCTCTTGACATTTTCAAATCTTGAGCTACCCAATGTGCAAGGGAATACTCCTCTGGTGCTCTTAACAGATTTTGCTGTTTTCCAACAACAACGCCAAATCTCGCCTTAGCGGAACCACCATACGCCGCCGTAAAACCCTCAAAATCTACATTTGGCTCATGATTAATAACTCGTTGAAAACCATTCTCATTATTCGAGTCTTCCTGGATGTTGGCAGCGTAGGATCTTAAACGGTCAAAGTGTATCACTTTCGATTTACCACGGGGAGATCTTCTGATCCGGTACACAACATTATTAATTCTTGTTAACACTTCATACGGGCCTTCCCATTGCCTTTGTAATTCTGGCGACAGCCCACGTTTTCTTGGTGGATTATACGATCACACTAAATCTCCAGGTTGATAACCACCCTCTTGTGCTTTCGTGTCATATTGTGATTTCATTCGATCGCTTGCTGCCTGGATATTCTTTTGGACGTTTTCGTGAATGCTATTTGATCTTTCACGAAGCTTACCAACGTAATCTTCACCTGCGATCTCTTCTCCAGGTTTAAATACAAACTGAAGATCACACGGCAGCCGCAATTCACGTCCTAACATCACGCAAGCGAGAGAGTATCCTGTACTATCATGTACCGAAGAACGGTACTCTAGTAGGAACAAATGTAAATATTGATCCCAGTCTCGTTGATGTTCAGAGACAACTTTGGCTAAGTACTTTCCTAACGTCCTGTTCATTCTTTTAACCATTCCATCCGATGGAGGATGAAGTGGCGTGGTTCTAGTCTGTCTGACTCTAAAATGCTTGCAGACGTTTTGAAACAATCCTGTTTTGAAGTTCCGACATTGAACGGAGTGTAATTGCAACGGAACTTCAATGCGACAAAACAATTCCCTCACTAGTACATCTGCAACCGTCTCGGCTTCTTTGTTAGGTATAGCATATGCCTCCAGGCATTTGGTAAAATAATCCATTGCAACTAAGATATATTTATTTCCTTTTTTTGATTCAGGAAACGGACCAGTTATAGCAATGGCTACCTTCTCAAAAGGATTCCCCACGTTATACTGTTTCACTGGGGCTTTCCGTTTTGCGATCGGGCCATTTGCAGAAACACACAACTCACATTTCTGGCACCACTCCTTCACATCTTCTTTGCAGTTCACCCAATAGAATCTTTCTCTCACTCTTTCGAGAGTTCTTTTCATGCCAAAGTGCCTCCGGAAATACTATCGTGCAAGTGTTGCAACATTTCCGGCACTCTGCTTCTCGGCACTATCAGTTGAAGCCTCTCAGTGCCATCTTCACATTCCAGGCGTCGTTTCAAGATTCTATTTTCAATCCCCAAGGAGTCCCACTGTGCCCATGTTGCCTTCAGGCTCCTACTTGAAATACTAATTTCTTCCCAAGCTGGTCGTTGTCTTCTACTTTTCACTCCATAGTACCTCCCAATTCGGCGTTATTCTCCTGGTCTTCTCGTATTTTTTCGGGTTGCCAATTATCATCGGTTATCGTCATTCTATGGATGACACTTATTTTCTCTTCCATTTTGGAGCGATGATTGCAGTCTACCGGACAAGGTCTTCTTCATAAAGCGTCTGCATTCCGATAGCTAGTTTCTACACGATGTTCTGTGTCAAAGTCATATTCCTGCAGCCGCTCTATCTACCTTGTAACTTGCCCTTCAGGATTTCAAAACTGCAGTAACCATTTTAGTGCAGCATGGTCTGTTCGCAACAGGAATTTACGGCCGTATAAGTACTTATAAAAGTGCTCTACGGATTTGACGACGGCCAACAGCTCCCTTCTTATCACACAGTAGTTCCTTTCTGGCCGCGACAAGATTTTGCTGAAATACCCAACAACTTTTTCTTGTCCGTCCTGCACTTGAGAAAAAACGCTTCCTATAGCTGTGTTACTAGCATTGGTATCCAACACAAATTTCCCCTCTATCTGTGGATAACTCAAAATTGGAGCTGTAACTAGTAGCCGTTTCAGTTGTTCAAATGCACTGTGGCAGTCGTCATTCCAATCATATTCTTGTCCATCTTCGGTTAATTTCGTTAACGGTATGACAATGTTCGCAAACCCAAATATAAAACGTCGATAATATGTGCACAATCCTAAAAAACTGCGTAGTTGGTGTATATCTCTTGCGCCATTTTTATTTTGTCAGGGTCAGCTCTTATTCCGGTCTCTGAAACGACATGTCCTAGGTATTTCACCTCTTTTCCCAGCATTTTAACTAAGCTTTTCATCTATTTTCGCAGTATTTTCACTTAACTTCTCTTGCATACTGGATTTAAAATCTTTAAGAAAATTCATTAAAGTTTCTGCGTCCATCTTACTTTAGCTTCTTGTTACAGGCATATACAAATTACTTAAATGTTTTTAGACGTGTTTTTCTTTTAAATTAATCACTATATACCCCACACAGGCCTGACACCAGTGTAGCGGGCTACTACTACCGCGTTTCACTAATTTAAAACAAGTAATAACAAAGGTCTTTATTACTCGCTGTTCACAAGTTTAATTAACAGTATATGCCTTATTTACAGATGTTTTCAGTCCAATTAACAATGATGCACTGTCACACTAATGAATTTACAAGCACTAATATCTTCTTAAACTAGTTCCTTAACTATAAGTCTTCTTAGCAACACTAAACACTACTATAACTTATTTATTACACTATTGTCTATTTATGTATTCTACAAGCTGCATGTACATTAGACACATTTACATCATATAGCATTTATGTTTACGCTTGGACTTCCAAAAGCTGAACTATTTAATTTTACTTGATATAATTTATATTCGACATTCTGATATAGACTCACTCTGTACTTCATCATCGGTTTTATTTATACCCTGAATTAAAAAGGATGATTTATCCTGTAGAATTGCCAGAAATTCTCGGTCCCTAGTGCTTACGGCGTTTATGTGTTTGACGGGTTGTCTAATAGTAGCTCGCAACAATATATTTTTTCTGTGTATAATCGTCGTCCGGGCATTTGAAGATATTAAGCTATGAACAGTTTCTTTATACAAAGTACAAATTTTGTAGAACTTATTGCAGAAAACTTACCTCTAGTGATATTACATCCAAGAAATCTTCAAACGTATGAGCCTTTGGTAGACCACAATAGTGACGGAAATCATTATAGGAAGCCAAACCATGATCCCTGTCTCGGTGAACGTCCATTGCTCTTAAATCTAGTCCAAACTGTTTTTTTCCTTTGAAGAGGAATTGGGTTATCTAAAATTAAAGCCTTAATGAAATAAAACTATTGATATCTGCGATTTTAATAATGATTAAAAAAACTAACCAACTTTTATTAATATCAATATTGTTTTTTAAATAAATGCTTATTCCGGAGTTAAAATTTTGCCGTAGTCAAGGTAAACATGATTTATAATATAGGCTTACTATAGTAGTATTATTATCTCATGGCGGGTGACCTTGAAAAAACCTGCGCGAGGAGGAGCTATATTAATAATCAAAATAAAAAAGTGAGACTAGAAAACATCGACTGCTTGCAAGTCCAGTGTTGCCAAAGCAAAAATTGTCGAGCAACCAAGGAATGTGTTTTAAATAGTTTTATGTTGATTTTTGCTCTTCTATAAAAATGATCTGAGCTTTATTGTTAGATGTGATACCCCAGATTATTGATTGATTGGATCAGTGTACACAAGATATTTTATCACTTATAGTCACTAGTAGAACAAAAACAATTTGTTAGTACTACATATTCGTTTTTTTCAAATCAATAGACGTTTTTGTTTTAAACTCAAACTATAAACTATAAACACTATAAAAATGTCAAATGCCCATCTCGAAAATATTACTAAGATTTATTACAAAAACGTTTTAAGAATATTGTAACGGGCTACTACTACCGCGTTTCTTTACTTCAAAACAAGTAATAATAAATGTCTTTATTACTCACTGTTCACAAGTCTAATTAACAGTATATGCCTTGTTTACAGATGTTTTCAGTCCACTTAACAATGAAGCACTATTACACTAATGAATTTACAAGCACTAATATCTTCTTAAACTAACTCCTTTACCATAGGTTCATTAACAACACTAACACTACTTTTTGTTTATACACTTCTATTTATTTATGTATACTACAAGCTGCATGTACATTAGACACAGCATATCACATTTATGTATACGTCTAAAAGCTCAAAACTACTATTACTTTACGTTATAATTTATATACGACATTCTAGTATAGACTGACTCTTGCATTTATTAGCGGTCTTATATATATCCTGCATTAAGATATGACTCATTATCCAGTACTTTGTAGAAGGATTCTCGAATGCTGAAGAATACGCTGTGCCCCGGGCGTTTGTATGTTTGACGGGTTGCCTAATAGTGGATCGCAACACTGCCCCCTCTTTAAAACCGTTACGTCTCGTAACTGTAAATCCATCTTGACGCCAATTCGATGACTGGTGACGGTATCGGCAGCTATCTCCTCTGGTGCATCCACCGCGTCGTTGGAAGTAACAGTCAACACTCTTTTCATGGTCTTGGTAGGCAACCGGTTGATAACAACAAACAAGAACTTGGACGTTGGTTCCTGAAAACTACTTCTAGCATATTTCGGACTATCCTCCAATCCAAGCGATCCAGTCCACAGCCCAGCTTGGGCACCGCTAGTCTCGTTACTCCATTTTCCATCATCTGCGCCTTAAGATTTAGCAAAGCCTCCCATAGATGTCCATAACTAGGTCTCTGCCATGAAGAATTTTTGGTGACCAGATAGTAAACATAACGATTTTTATCTTGAAGAACCAAAGATTTTCCTACAGTTGGCTGCTGTTGTACCAATTCATCCACACATCCAAACTTTTCTTGAAAACAACAGCTATTCCCTCGACATTGCCAAATCTTGAGCAACGCAATGTGCAAGGAATACTCTTCTGGTGCTCTAAACAGATCTTGCTGTTTTTCAACAACAACGCCAAATCTCGCTTTAGCGGAACCACCATACGCCGCCATAAAGCTCTCAAAATCTACATTTGGCTCATGATTAATAACTTGCCGAACACCATTATCATTATTCGAGTCTTCCTGGTTGTTGCCAGCGTAGGATGTTAAACGGTCAAAGTGTACCACTTTCGGTTTACCACGGGGGGATCTTCTGATCCGGTACACTACATCATTAATCCTTTTTAACACTTCGTACGGCCCTTCCCATTGTCTTTGTAGTTTTGGCGACAATCCACGTTTTCTTTGTGGATTGTACAGCCACACTAAATCTCCAGGTTGATAACCAGCTTCTTGTGCTCTCGTGTCATATTGTGATTTCATTCGATCGCTTGCTGCCTGTATATTCTTTCGGACGTTTTCGTGAATACTATTTGATCTTTCACGAAGCTTACTAACGTAATCTTCACCTGCGATCTCTTCTCCAGGTTTAAATCCAAACCGAAGATCACATGGTAGCCGCAATTCACGTCCTAGCATTACGCAAGCGGGCGAGTACCCTGTGCTGTCATGTACCGAAGATCGGTACGCCAGTAGGAACAAATGTAGATATTGGTCCCAGTCTCGTTGATGTTCAGAGACAACTTTGGCCAGGTACTTCCCTAACGTCCTGTTCATTCCTTCAATCATTCCATCCGATTGTGGATGAAGTGGCGTAGTTCTAGTCTTCTTGATTCCAAGATGCTTGCAGACATTTTGAAACAATGCTGATTCGAAGTTCCGACCTTGATCGGAGTGTAATTCTAACGGAACTCCAAAGCGACAAAACAACTCCTTCACTAGTACATCTGCAACCGTCTCGGCTTCTTGGTTAGGTATAGCATATGCCTCCGGCCATTTGGTAAAATAATCCATTGCAACCAAGATGTATTTATTTCCCTTCTCTGATTCAGGAAACGGACCAGCTATATCAATGGCTACCCTCTCAAAGGATTCCCCACGTTATACTGTCTCATTGGGGCTTTCCGTTTTGAGACCGGGCCATTTGCAGAGGCACACAATTCACATTTCCGGCACCACTCCTTCACATCTTCTTTGCAGTTCACCCAATAGAACCTTTCTCTCACTCTTTCGAGAGTTCTTTTCACGCCAAAGTGCCCTCCGGAAATACCGTCGTGCAAGTGCTGCAACACTTCCGGCACTCTGCTTCTCGGCACTATCACTTGAAGTCTCTCAGTGCCATCTTCAAATTCCAGGCGTCGTTTCAAGATTCTATTTTCCATCATCAAGGAGTCCCACTGTGCCCAGTATGCCTTCAGGCTCCTACTTAAAATACTAATTTCTTCACAAGCTGGTCGTTGTCCTCTATTTTTCCACTCAATAATACGTCCCAATTCGGCGTCATTCTCCTGGTCTTCTCGCATTCTTTCGGGTTGCCAAGTATCATCGGTTACCGTCATTCTATGGATGACACTTATTTTCTCTTCCATCTTGGGGCAATGATTGCAGTCCACCGGACAAGGTCTCCTTGATAGAGCGTCTGCATTCCGATGGCTAGTTCCTACACGATGTTCTGTATCAAAGTCATATTCCTGCAACCGCTCTATTCACCTTGCCACTTGCCCTTCAGGATTTCGAAACTGCAATAACCATTTTAGTGCAGCATGGTCTGTTCTCAACAGGAATTTACGGCCGTATAAGTACTTGTAAAAGTGCTCTACGGATTTGACGACGGCAACAGCTCCTTCTTGTCACACAATAGTTCCTTTCTGGCCGCGACAAGACCTTGCTGAAATACTCAATAACTTTTTCTTGTCCGTCCTGCACTTGAGAAAGAACGCCTCCTATAGCTGTGTTACTGGCATCGGTATCCAACACAAATTTCCCCTCCATTCGTGGATAACTCAAAATTGGTGCTGTAACTAGTAGCCGTTTCAGTTGTTCAAATGCTCTGTGGCAGTCGTCATTCCAATCATATTCTTGTCCATCTTCGGTTAATTTTGTTAACGGTTTGGCAATGTTCGCAAACCCAAGTATAAAACGTCGGTAATATGTGCACAATCCTAAAAACTGCGTAGTTGGTGTATATCTGATGGTGTAGGCCACTCTTGTACCGTTTTTATTTTGTCAGGGTCAGCTCTTATTCCGGTCTCCGAAACGACATGTCCTAGGTATTTCACCTCTTTTCCAAATAGGTGGCACTTCTTGGGGCTTAATGTAAGGTTTGCCCCGCGTAATCTTTGGAATATCTCCTCTAGGTTCTTAAGATGTTCTTCAAAAGACCGGCCTAACACTATCACGTCGTCCAGGTACACCAGACATGTCCTCCAGGACAGTCCACGCAGTACCGACTCCATCAATCATTTCAAAAGTAGCAGGTGCATTGCATAATCCAAATGGCATGACCTTAAACTGCCATTATCCAGTTCCAATTGTAAACGCAGTCTTCTCTTTGTCGTTTGGCTCCAAGCCTACCTGCCAGTATCCGCTTTTCAAGTCCAAGGTCGAAAACCATTTGGATCCGGATAGAGTATCCAAGGTGTCATCAATTCTGGGCAAAGGATAGCTGTCTTTCTTTGTCACATTGTTAAGCCGCCGGTAGTCTACACAAAACCTTGTCGACCCGTCCTTTTTCTTGACAAGTACTACCGGGGATGCCCATGGACTATTCGAAGGTTCAATCACTCCCTGTTCGTCCATATCGGTGATAATTTGCTCGGCTTCCTTACGTTTTGCCAAAGGAAGTCGCCTGGGGTGTTGTCTTATCGGTTGCGCATCTCCAGTGTTGATCTTATGTTGCACAACATTCGTCCTTCCTTTCTCACTATCATCCAGTGCAAACACATTTCGATATCGTCCGACCAGCTCTTTTACCTTGTCCAGTCGGTCGCCGTTTAATCCTTGACACGAAGGGATTAACATATCCAGCAATTTCTGTGAGCAGCCGTTGGCTGGTTTATCTTTCATGTCGTCCACACAACGTTTAATATGGCATACTGGGATGCAACTTCCCACAATCGTGTCTTTCTTCAGGGTCACCGTATGCGGATTAATGTTCAGCACCCTTACTGGTACCATATTTCGAAACTTTACCAGCTTTCTTCCAATCAGTAATCCCTCCTGACCCATTCCCGATTCAGTTGCTTCCATCATGCATACTTGTCCTTCCCGAAGCGTACCATCCGGGCGTCCCATTACTATCATTTCCGCTTTCTCGGGTATTTTCATATCAAAAATCATTCGAACATGCATCGTCTGGTTACTCGTACCTTGAAATGGAATCTCATCATCATCTATCCGAAGCACATTTTCTTTCATGTTGACATGAAACCCATATTCTCTCATGAGATCCATTCCCAAGATCACTTCCTCTGTAATATCAGCTACCAACACTCGATGATTAATTAATTTGTCCCCAATTGTCAACATAACGGCAGTCTCTCCGTGAGTACCAATCTTCTCACCACTTGCCGTTCGGAGACACACCGATACAGGTAGCACTTTTCACGACCAACCAAATCTGGTCTCACAATAGTTCTTGTCGCTCCTGTATCCACAAGTAATCGGACAATTCTACCATTAATTCTACCATCGATATAAATGCTGTCCAGACTTCCCATTGACGATGCAGCACGGATGATAATCTCCGGAGCACTACGCTGTGCTGTCGACGTTCGTCCCCTTACATTGACCTGCTTTAACTCAACCGGTTGTTTCTTTGGTTGAGTATAGCGTCTCTGCATATGACCAACTTCACCGCAGTTCCAGCATCGCAGACGCCATCTCCGCGGTCGTTGTAGTTCCAGCCTTTCTGCCACACGGTTGACTATTTCATCTATGCTGTTATGA
Source organism: Platerodrilus igneus (assembly GCA_036346225.1). NCBI lineage: Eukaryota > Metazoa > Arthropoda > Insecta > Coleoptera > Lycidae > Platerodrilus > Platerodrilus igneus. The sequence continues at coordinate 129,337 of JARFIW010000916.1, read as the reverse complement.
GCTTGACCAGGTTCCTCTAAGGCAGATCGAACTTTGTGACCCATCCTGTGTGATGTCTGCTTAGCTGCTTCAAATTCAAGCGCATGGGCCAGTGCGTCATCCAAAATTTTTGGCCGTGCTAATCTTAGCGCTTGCTGTATTTCACTGTCTTTGATGCCATCCACAAATGTTTGAACAGCCAGTTGTTCGAGGAAACTATCTGGTGCCGTTGGGTATGCCAATCTAACTAATCTTGCGATGTCAGCTTCGAATTCTTGCAGGCTTTCACTTGTCTTTTGCGAGCGGTTCTTAACTTGTGCGTAGTAAACCTGTTGAAGGTGAACATCTCCATATCTCATCTCAAGCTTTGATGTTAAGAGGCCGTAATCATTCTGCTGGTGATCGGGAATCGTTTGTAAGATGTTAAGAGCCTCCCCCCGTAGGGCCACTATTAAGGAGATAGCCTTCTCTTTGTTGCACCAACCGTTGGCTATTGTAGCAGCTTCAAATTGTTTCAAATATGTGGGCCAAGGTGTTTTACCATCGAATGTAGGTGGTTTTACTTTAAATTTAGACGGAATTGACTCGCTTCTTTCCATGGTTCTTATTTCTGGAATGTTCTGATTAACAACTTGGTTTGATAATTCAAGTGGTCGCGTTGTTAGTGAAATCATTTGTTCTTGAAGCCTCATAACATCTTCTTCCATTTTTACCAATTTATTATCCAACTTTTGCTCAACTGTTTTTACCTGTTCAGTGAAATCTTCTTTCAATGAAATGGAACTTTCCATTAATCTTTGTTCTAACGTGGCTGTACTTTCATTCAACTTTTCTTCCATTTTGGCAGCATTTTCACTTAACCTTTCCATTTTCTCAACGTTTTCAGTAAACTTTTCATTTATTTTTGCAGCATTTTCAGTAAACTTTTCATTTAGTGTCACTTCCAGTTTAGCCGACCTCTCCTCCATACCGGATTTAAAATCCTTGAGGAAATTCATTACAGTTTCTGCCTCCATCTTACTTTGATTTCTTGTAACTGGCATATACAAACTACTCAAATGTCTTTAGACTTAATTAATCACCCAACACAGCCTGACACCAGTGTAACGGGCTACTACTACCGCGTTTCTTTACTTCAAAACAAGTAATAATAAATGTCTTTATTACTCACTGTTCACAAGTCTAATTAACAGTATATGCCTTGTTTACAGATGTTTTCAGTCCACTTAACAATGAAGCACTATTACACTAATGAATTTACAAGCACTAATATCTTCTTAAACTAACTCCTTTACCATAGGTTCATTAACAACACTAACACTACTTTTTGTTTATACACTTCTATTTATTTATGTATACTACAAGCTGCATGTACATTAGACACAGCATATCACATTTATGTATACGTCTAAATGCTCAAAACTACTATTACTTTACGTTATGATTTATATACGACATTCTAGTATAGACTGACTCTTGCATTTATTAGCGGTCTTATATATACCCTGCATTAAGATATGACTCATTATCTAGTACTTTGTAGAAGGATTCTCGAATGCTGAAGAATACGCTGTGCCCCGGGCGTTTGTATGTTTGACGGGTTGCCTAATAGTGGATCGCAATAATATGTTTTCACAATGACACTCATGGTGTTGTAACTAACAAAAACAAAACAAAAACAATTTTTAATTAATACCAAAAGGTTTTTATATCATTTGTTATATTAATATTATTATAAATTGCATATATCTCCTGCTTTATTTTAATGGATCATAGAATCAACAATTCAGTGCTGTAGAATTGAAGAAAGAGGAACAGCTATAGTATGAAAAGAAAGGTAATTAAGGTTTGCATCTTGTCAGGTTATATATCTTTTACATAACCTCATTTATAGTTTAGAAATATTTGCTAAATTAATATATTTTTTACGCACTTCATCGATAATCTAGCTATAAAATAATTCCTTGAATAATTAATAATCTTAACCTTAACACGATCGGATAGAAGCGCCGAGATAAATACAGTCAATAAGAATCCCTTTTGGAGACAAAAAATGGACATGCTTAATAGAATTGATTATGATTGGATTAAAATGTAAAATGATTCAATCACTTTGAAAGCCAATCATTGATTGTTTCATCTTTAAAAGTGATCGATTGTCACAGCACTACTGAACATAATTTCATATAAAGACTGCTTCCCTCTTTAAGCAAGTTTTATTTCAACACCTCAGTAATAAACAATAATGTACAAACAAATGTATTTATGACACATATTTTCTACAACGCTAAATAAAGACCATCATTCAACTATTTTACATAAATTATATTTGAAATGGGTTCACATCCTAAACTTTCATTCCCATCATCAGACTCTTCGCCTGAGGATAAGTATCCATCTGAATTATCGCTATTATCATCAACCCGTATAATTAGATCTTGAACCACGTCTATTAAAGTTTCTCGTTCCATATAATTCTTTTCAATTTTCTCTACGTGCAGACATACTTTAGTCCACTCGTTGATTCCAATATTTGGTCACGGTTTACATCACGTGACCTCAGCTAGAGACTTCTACCTTGCGATAAATACTTTCAAATACGTCTAAAATAACAAATCAACAGTAAAAAATGCGGGTTTTTGCGATTTATGCGTAAAAAACGAGATTTTTGTAACCAATTTTGAGGTTATGTAACCCGATTAAGTGTTATTTTAATTTTGCTTTAATTATGTTTAGGGCATTAATTGTGATATAATAAAAGGACGAAACACGTTTGGATAGTTATTTCTGATAATCTGCTTTGAATACAACTCACACAAGGTTGGATTTTTTGCCAAAAAACTTTTTGTTTAACCTTTTCTAAGAATGTGTTAGGAGTAATATCTTAGTTATTTTGATTGTTTTATTTTTATCACAAATACACACCGCTAAATTATTAAATACTTACGTTTTCGGTTACTATTACTGCTCATTACCATTTTTATTATAAGAATTAAATTCTATTTTTATTTTTTGAAGGATTAAAGCATGTTGCATAATTATATTATTGTCTCATTCTGAGATGTTAGTGCATAAGAATAACAAGGATGTGGAATGATTAGGCAAAACGTTGTTGAATATTACTTCACCAACATTGTTTGTTGCTGAGGGTATCATGAAGGATGGGTATCTACTTACATTAAGGTTATTGGTATAGTAGTTATACTAACATTATTCGATGCTGACTGTCAACCAAACAATATAAACACAGTTAAAGTGCGGCGGGGTTTGGTTTCTGTAATAATTAAAAGATATTAAGTTATTGTTTTAATAGTTGCATTAATATTATTCGGAACTTCAGGTACAGGAGAATTTATTTAAGAAGAGCCTGAATGTCATTTGACATATGCGCAAACCTTGAAAGTCAGTGGCGTAGCGGATTTAATAATTTTTATCAAACTCCATGGAGTAAATATTCTAAAATCAAGTTTTATTTTGTCGGTGGTTTAAATTTACATGGCGAATACGCAAATAAGCAAGGCATAAAATACAAAGAAACAGAAATGAAACTATGAAAGCGTAACAAATAAATATAGAATGTCAAAGTCGCAAATGTCAATTGGCACTTAGTACCAAATTATCTATGTCACTGATATGCTGAACGAACACGCCTATTTATAAACAATGGACTAATCTGACACCGTTTTAGCCGTATACGCATGATGATGTACAGGCTCTTCTTAAATAAATTCTACTATACTAGATAATCGAACGGGTGCATGAGTGGAAATAGTGTTGAGGTATAAATAATGCGCAGGCGAAAATTGAGGTTTCAGCTTAGATTAGTAGTCGAAATGTTTTACTACTAAGACGAAATAATCGAACGTGTGTAAGAGCGGACATAGTGAGGCAAAAATAGTGCTGATGATTTTACTTAGGTTAGTAGTCGAAACGTTTTATTACTAAAACAAAGTAATGGAACGGGTGCATGAGCAAACATATAGCATTGAGGCATAAATAGTGCTGAGTTGAAAACAGTGCTGCGGCTTCAACTTAGGTTAGTAGTCGAAATGTTTTACTACTAAGACAAAGTAATCAAATGGGTGCATGAGGGGAAAAAGTGTTGAGACCTAAATACTACTGAGGCGAAAATAGTGTTGATGTTTTAACTTAGGTTAGTAGTTGAAATATTTTACTACTAAGACAAATAATTGAACGAGTGGATGAGCGGACAGAATGTTGAGACTTAGATACTGCTGAGGCGAAAATAGGGTTCTGGTGTCAACTTAGGTTTGTAGTAGAAATGTTTTACTACTAAGACAAATAATCAAACGGGTGCATGGGCGAACATAGTCTTGAGGCATAAATAGTGCTGAGGCGAAAATAGTGTTGTGGTTTCAGCTTAGGTTAGTAGTCGAAATGTTTTACTACTAAGACAAATAATCAAACGAGTGCATGAGCGGACATAGTGTTGTGACCTAGATACTGCTGTGCCGAAAATAGGGTTGAGGTGTCGATTTAGGTTAGTAGTCAAAAAGTTTTACTAATAAGACAAAATAATCGAACAAGTGCATGAGCGGAAATAGTGTTGAGACATAAATAGTGCTGAGACGAAAAAAGTGTTGAGGTTTTAACTTAGGTTAGTAGTTGAAATGTTTTACTACTAAGACAAAATGATCGAACCGGTGCATGGGCATAAATAGTGCTTAGGCGAAAACAGTGCTGCGGTTTTAACTTAGGTTATTAGTCGAAATGTTTTACTACTAAGACAAATAATCGAACGAGTGCATGAGCTGACATAGTGTTGAGACCTAGATACTGCTAAGGCGAAAATAGGTTGAGGTGTCAACTTGGGTTAGTAGTCGAAAGGTTTTACTACTAAGACAAAATAATCGAATGAATGCATGAGCGGAAAAACTGTTGAGACCTAAATACTACTGAGGCGAAAATAGTGTTGATGTTTTAACTTAGGTTAGTAGTTGAAATATTTTACTACTAAGACAAATAATTGAACGAGTGGATGAGCGGACAGAGTGTTGAGACTTAGATACTGCTGAGGCGAAAATAGGGTTCTGGTGTCAACTTAGCTTAGTAGTCGAAATGTTTTACTACTAAGACAAATAATCGAACGGGTGCATGGACGAACATAGTCTTGAGGCATAAATAGTGCTGAAGCGAAAATAGTGTTGTGGTTTCAACTTAGGTTAGTAGTCGAAATGTTTTACTACTAAGACAAATAATTGAACGAGTGGATGAGCGGACAGAGTGTTGAGACTTAGATACTGCTGAGGCGAAAATAGGGTTCTGGTGTCAACTTAGGTTAGTAGTCGAAATGTTTTACTACTAAGACAAATAATCGAACGGGTGCATGGACGAACATAGTCTTGAGGCATAAATAGTGCTGAAGCGAAGATAGTGTTGTGGTTTCAACTTAGGTTAGTAGTCGAAATGTTTTACTACTAAGACAAATAATCGAACGGGTGCATGGGCGAACATAGTCTTGAGGCATAAATAGTGCTGAAGCGAAAATAGTGTTGTGGTTTCAACTTAGGTTAGTAGTCGGAATGTTTTACTACTAAGACAAATAATCAAACGGGTGCATGGACGAACATAGTCTAGAGGCATAAATAGTGCTTAGGCGAAAACAGTGCTGTGGTTTCAACTTAGGTTATTAGTCGAAATGTTTTACTACTAAGACAAAATAAACAATTGGGTGCATGAGCGGGAAAAGTGTTGAGACCCACAATACTGCTGCGGCGAAAATAGTGTTGAGGTTTTAACTTAGGTTAGTAGTCGAAATGTTTTACTACTAAGACAAATAATCGAAGGAGTGCATGAGCGGACATAGTGTTGAGACCTAGATACTGCTAAGGCGAAAATAAGTTGAGGTGTCAACTTGGGTTAGTAGTCGAAAAGTTTTACTACTAAGACAAGATAATCGAATGAATACTTGAGCGGAAAAAGTGTTGAGACCTAAATACTACTGAGGCGAAAATAGTGTTGATGTTTTAACTTAGGTTAGTAGTTGAAATATTTTACTACTAAGACAAATAATTGAACGAGTGGATGAGCGGACAGAGTGTTGAGACTTAGATACTGCTGAGGCAAAAATAGGGTTCTGGTGTCAACTTGGGTTAGTAGTCGAAAAGTTTTACTACTAAGACAAATAATCGAACGGGTGCATGGACGAACATAGTCTTGAGGCATAAATAGTGCTGAAGCGAAAATAGTGTTGTGGTTTCAACTTAGGTTAGTAGTCGAAATGTTTTACTACTAAGACAAATAATCGAACGGGTGCATGGGAGAACATAGTCTTGAGGCATAAATAGTGCTGAAGCGAAAATAGTGTTGTGGTTTCAACTTAGGTTAGTAGTCGAAATGTTTTACTACTAAGACAAATAATCAAACGGGTGCATGGACGAACATAGTCTTGAGGCATAAATAGTGCTTAGGCGAAAACAGTGCTGTGGTTTTAACTTAGGTTAGTAGTCGAAATGTTTTACTACTAAGACAAATAATCAAACGAGTGCATGAGCGGACATAGTGTTGAGACCTAGATACTGCTAAGGCGAAAATAAGTTGAGGTGTCAACTTGGGTTAGTAGTCGAAAAGTTTTACTACTAAGACAAAATAATCGAATGAATGCTTGAGCGGAAAAAGTGTTGAGACCTAAATACTACTGAGGCGAAAATAGTGTTGATGTTTTAACTTAGGTTAGTAGTTGAAATATTTTACTACTAAGACAAAGAATTGAACGAGTGGATGAGCGGACAGAGTGTTGAGACTTAGATACTGCTGAGGCGAAAATAGGGTTCTGGTGTCAACTTAGCTTAGTAGTCGAAATGTTTTACTACTAAGACAAATAATCGAACGGGTGCATGGACGAACATAGTCTTGAGGCATAAATAGTGCTGAAGCGAAAATAGTGTTGTGGTTTCAACTTAGGTTAGTAGTCGAAATGTTTTACTACTAAGACAAATAATTGAACGAGTGGATGAGCGGACAGAGTGTTGAGACTTAGATACTGCTGAGGCGAAAATAGGGTTCTGGTGTCAACTTAGGTTAGTAGTCGAAATGTTTTACTACTAAGACAAATAATCGAGCGGGTGCATGGACGAACATAGTCTTGAGGCATAAATAGTGCTGAAGCGAAGATAGTGTTGTGGTTTCAACTTAGGTTAGTAGTCGAAATGTTTTACTACTAAGACAAATAATCGAACGGGTGCATGGGCGAACATAGTCTTGAGGCATAAATAGTGCTGAAGCGAAAATAGTGTTGTGGTTTCAACTTAGGTTAGTAGTCGGAATGTTTTACTACTAAGACAAATAATCAAACGGGTGCATGGACGAACATAGTCTAGAGGCATAAATAGTGCTTAGGCGAAAACAGTGCTGTGGTTTCAACTTAGGTTATTAGTCGAAATGTTTTACTACTAAGACAAAATAAACAATTGGGTGCATGAGCGGGAAAAGTGTTGAGACCCACAATACTGCTGCGGCGAAAATAGTGTTGAGGTTTTAACTTAGGTTAGTAGTCGAAATGTTTTACTACTAAGACAAATAATCGAAGGAGTGCATGAGCGGACATAGTGTTGAGACCTAGATACTGCTAAGGCGAAAATAAGTTGAGGTGTCAACTTGGGTTAGTAGTCGAAAGTTTTACTACTAAGACAAGATAATCGAATGAATACTTGAGCGGAAAAGTGTTGAGACCTAAATACTACTGAGGCGAAAATAGTGTTGATGTTTTAACTTAGGTTAGTAGTTGAAATATTTTACTACTAAGACAAATAATTGAACGAGTGGATGAGCGGACAGAGTGTTGAGACTTAGATACTGCTGAGGCAAAAATAGGGTTCTGGTGTCAACTTGGGTTAGTAGTCGAAAAGTTTTACTACTAAGACAAATAATCGAACGGGTGCATGGACGAACATAGTCTTGAGGCATAAATAGTGCTGAAGCGAAAATAGTGTTGTGGTTTCAACTTAGGTTAGTAGTCGAAATGTTTTACTACTAAGACAAATAATCAAACGGGTGCATGGACGAACATAGTCTTGAGGCATAAATAGTGCTGAAGCGAAAATAGTGTTGTGGTTTCAACTTAGGTTAGTAGTCGAAATGTTTTACTACTAAGACAAATAATCGAACGGGTGCATGGGAGAACATAGTCTTGAGGCATAAATAGTGCTGAAGCGAAAATAGTGTTGTGGTTTCAACTTAGGTTAGTAGTCGAAATGTTTTACTACTAAGACAAATAATCAAACGGGTGCATGGACGAACATAGTCTTGAGGCATAAATAGTGCTTAGGCGAAAACAGTGCTGTGGTTTTAACTTAGGTTATTAGTCGAAATGTTTTACTACTAAGACAAAATAAACAAATGGGTGCATGAGCGGGAAAAGTGTTGAGACCCACAATACTGCTGCGTCGAAAATAGTGTTAAGGTTTTAACTTAGGTTAGTAGTCGAAATGTTTTACTACTAAGACAAATAATCAAACGAGTGCATGAGCGGACATAGTGTTGAGACCTAGATACTGCTAAGGCGAAAATAAGTTGAGGTGTCAACTTGGGTTAGTAGTCGAAAAGTTTTACTACTAAGACAAAATAATCGAATGAATGCTTGAGCGGAAAAAGTGTTGAGACCTAAATACTACTGAGGCGAAAATAGTGTTGATGTTTTAACTTAGGTTAGTAGTTGAAATATTTTACTACTAAGACAAATAATTGAACGAGTGGATGAGCGCACAGAGTGTTGAGACTTAGATACTGCTGAGGCAAAAATAGGGTTCTGGTGTCAACTTGGGTTAGTAGTCGCAATGTTTTACTACTAAGACAAATAATCGAACGGGTGCATGGGCGAACATAGTCTTGAGGCATAAATAGTGCTGAAGCGAAAATAGTGTTGTGGTTTCAACTTAGGTTAGTAGTCGAAATGTTTTACTACTAAGACAAATAATCAAACGGGTGCATGGACGAACATAGTCTTGAGGCATAAATAGTGCTTAGGCGAAAACAGTGCTGTGGTTTCAACTTAGGTTATTAGTCGAAATGTTTTACTACTAAGACAAAATAAACAAATGGGTGCATGAGCGGGAAAAGTGTTGAGACCCACAATACTGCTGCGGCGAAAATGGTGTTAAGGTTTTAACTTAGGTTAGTAGTCGAAATGTTTTACTACTAAGACAAATAGTCAAACGAGTGCATGAGCGGACATAGTGTTGAGACCTAGATACTGCTAAGGCGAAAATAAGTTGAGGTGTCAACTTGGGTTAGTAGTCGAAAAGTTTTACTACTAAGACAAAATAATCGAATGAATGCTTGAGCGGAAAAAGTGTTGAGACCTAAATACTACTGAGGCGAAAATAGTGTTGTTGTTTTAACTTAGGTTAGTAGTTGAAATATTTTACTACTAAGACAAATAATTGAACGAGTGGATGAGCGCACAGAGTGTTGAGACTTAGATACTGCTGAGGCGAAAATAGGGTTCTGGTGTCAACTTAGGTTAGTAGTCGAAATGTTTTACTACTAAGACAAATAATCGAACGGGTGCATGGACGAACATAGTCTTGAGGCATAAATAGTGCTGAAGCGAAGATAGTGTTGTGGTTTCAACTTAGGTTAGTAGTCGAAATGTTTTACTACTAAGACAAATAATCGAACGGGTGCATGGGCGAACATAGTCTTGAGGCATAAATAGTGCTGAAGCGAAAATAGTGTTGTGGTTTCAACTTAGGTTAGTAGTCGAAATGTTTTACTACTAAGACAAATAATCAAACGGGTGCATGGACGAACATAGTCTTGAGGCATAAATAGTGCTGAGGCGAAAATAGTGCTGTGATTTCAACTTAGGTTAGTTGAAATGTTTTACTAACAAATAATCGAACGGCTGCATGGACGAACATAGTCTTGAGGCATAAATAGTGCTGAGGCGAAAATAGCGTTGTTGTTTCAGGTTGGGTTAGTACTTGAAATGTTTTACTACTAACACGAAATAATCGAATGGGTGCATGGGCGCATGGTCTTGAGGCATAAATAGTGCTGAGGCAGAAATAGTGTTGTTGTTTCAGCTTAGGTTAGTAGTCGAAATGTTTGACTATTAAGGCAAAATAATCGAACTGGTGCATGAACGGCATTAAGGTATAAATAGTGCGGATGCAAAAACAGTGTTGAGGTTTTAACTTAGGTTAGTAGTTGAAATGTTTCACTACTAAGACAGAATGATCGAACGGTTACATGGGCGAACATATAGTCTTAAGGCATAAATAGTGCTGAGGCGAAAATAGTTATGTGGTTTCAACTTAGGATAGTAGTCGAAATGTTTTACTACTAAAACGAAATAATCGAACGGGTGTAGGAGCGGAAATAGTGTTAAGGTATAAATAGTGCTGAGGCGAAAACAGTGTTGAGGTTTTAACTTAGGTTAGTAGTTGAAATGTTTTACTACTAAAACGAAATAATCGAACGGGTGCAGGAGCGGAAATAGTGTTAACGTATAAATAGTGCTGATGCGAAAACAGTGTTGAGGTTTTAACTTAGGTTAGTAGTTGAAATGTTTTACTATTAAGACAGAATAATCGGACTGGTACATGGGCGAACATATAGTCTTGAGGCATAAATAGTGCTGAGGCGAAAATAGTGTTGTAATTTCAACTTAGGTTAGTATTCGTAATGTTTTACTACTAACACAAAATAGTCGAACTGGTGCGTGAGCGAGTACAGTGTTGAGGCATAAATAGTGCCAAGATGAAAATATTGTTGAGGTTTCTATTTAGTTTAGTAGTCGTAACGTTTTACTACTAAGATAAAGTGATCGATTTGGTTCATGTGTGAAAAACTGTTGTGATTTCGTTATAGGTCACTAGGCGGAACATTTTACTACAGGGCAAAATAATGAAACACTATCTGCATGGGACCGCAGCATATCCTAGTAATTCACCTACGATTATGCTGTATAAAGCCCTCTTCGTTGTAAGTCCCTTACAATAACGGCTTTGTCGTATTGAAAATACTCATATATATCAATGTCGATTAGAACTGGCACACGCAGGAAGGTAATGTTCAATAATTGATTTTGTTTTGTAAAATAGTTTGGAATAGTTAATACAATAAGTGAGTATTAAATGAAAACATTTAAACAAGCAATTGCAAAAGATACATCATTACAACAGAACAATTGCAACACAATTAGGAAGCAGTGCTGATTCGTACGTTTGACATTTAATTACTGTGAAGTTTGTTATATTCGTATGGTTGTTGACGTTACAATAGTAACACTATTGTTCGATAAATGTATAAAATCTGCAAAAACTCTGTTTTTAATTAACATTTCATTTTATGGTTTGCTGCGTTAGTTTTCAACTTTTAAGCGTTGTCTGTGTTTCCATTCAATAACCCGCAAAACTTCTATCGTATTATCAATAGGGAAATAAGATCGACAATGTCGGAATGAAAAATTGAACTGAATGCAGCCATTATTTTTTACAAATTATGCTACGCCAATGACCTGTTCGAAACTTACAATCTGTGTTTAATGGTTATAGATGTTCTGTGTGTGTTTATGAATCAATCCTTGAGAGCCTTCGTTGTTGTGGCGCGCATTGATATTTAAATTACAATTTCATACTGCAAGGAATATGTTATTGTTATGTCTATAATAGTGTCAAAAGCTCTTCCAACTGTCAAAAATTATACAAGGCGAGTTTAATGTTCTCATAGTATCAAGAGAAATTGTATATTTATCCGCGATCTACGGTCGCGTGACATTTCAGTAAGAAGTAGTTACAGGTTTTGGAATTTAATTAAACCAAATTTACTGAAAAACCCGCAAATTTTTCATTAGTATTTAAAAATGTACGTGTTTTTGTATGGTTTCTAATAATTTTAATTATTTTGACAGGTCACGTAATGTAAACCGGACCCCAATATTTTTTATATGTTCTTGTGCCAACTTCCATACATCATCTATTTTGAAGGTTACATTACATGCAGCGACACGGTTTTTAAGTAACGCCCAAATCATCTCGATAGGATTTAGTTCTGGGTGATATAGAGGTAAACGCAATACTACATGACCATGTTCTGCCAGTAGCTGGTCAATTACAAACAGCTGATGAACAGGTTTATGTGCCTTAATTTTGGAATATATTTCAGGCTTGGTTTCCTTACATTCAAAGAGGATATTTCGTTCCTTCAACCATTTCTGCATATCTGTTTTCTTCCAACTTGAAGTAGGATTAGGATGCACAAGAACATTATGATATGACGCATTGTCTATCACAAACACTGAATTTGGTTCCAAATTTGGTATTAACTTTCCTTGCAGACACTTTTTATAATTGCGATGATTCATGTCATTGTGATAATTCCCAGTTTTCAAACTAGACTTAAATATCAATTCTGCATTTGGAACGAACCCATTTTTTCCACCTGAATGAACAATTATCAAACGCTTCCCTTTTGAAACTGGCGATTTCAAACCCTTGGTGGTGCCGTCATGCCAACACTTTGCTACACTGTGAGAACTGTGCAGATATGTTTCATCGTTATACAAAATGCTTCTGCCCTCTTCTTTATACTTACTAAGATTTTTCAAAAATATGGTGCGCTTTGTCCTTATATTGCTTTGTTCAACAAGAATTTTCCTGTTATCTACAGTTCTCTTCCAACGAAACCCTGCTCTTACAACAATTTTTCTGAACAAATCTAATTTTCCTGTGTAATGAGGGCAATCATTTTTAAATTCGTCAAACACTAACTTCAAAGTCGGTCTACGTTTTTGTATTGCTGCAAACTGATACATAACGGTTCTTAGAATCTCTTCGTCAAATCCATTCACTGTTGACTTAGGGCTTGGTTTATTTACGGTTTACCTTGGTGAACTGAACTTGCTGCAGGGTGGTTTATTTGTACCTTCCTTTACAATTCTTTGCACCGTCCGCAATGACACACTTGTTGCTTCAGCTACGCACTCTTGCAAATTGTTCAGGTTGGAGGCGCCCGAATCTTTTATGCGTTTCAAATATTGAAACACATTAAAAACAATCTGTCGTCCTTGACTATGAATCGCCTCCTTCTTATTCATAATATTACTCTAAAAAATATCATAATTAATCATTGAACGAACATTCTTTTTTTTTTTATGTACTAAATCGGTTGTATTTTTTTATCTTATACTATATCTTATGACGACCAAACAAAATAATATAAAGGCACACTATTAAAAGTAAAAATAGGCAACATCTTTTAAGTGTGTGTAGACATACAGGTTTTATAAAAATTAAATTTTTAAATCTAAAAGGAAATGTGAAAACAATTAATCTGAAAAGAAAACGAACAAAAATATGTCAGTACTACAATTACAATTCATCTCGCCGTGCAGTATCATCATCTTCAGTCTCTTCTTCAACTGGCTCTTCTGCTGCACCATCCTCAACACCACCTGACTCTACAAACTTAGACAACCCTTCAAAAGTCCTAGGACCATTGTAATCAATGACTTTGTTGTCTTCTTTCTTGTATAGTTTAATTTTGGGGAAGCTTGTAATACGAGTATGTTTGAGTTCATTTGCTGTGGAATCAATTTTAGCAATAACAACATCAACATTACACTCAAAATGCTCTGCAACTTTTTCATAAATAAGGACCAACTGTTTACAATGACCACACCATGGAGCATAAAATTCTACAAGGACGTCCTTGGATTTATCTAATACAACTTCATCGAAATTGCTTGCAACAAGAACACGCACGGGTTGTTTATTCCAATCTTCAGGAAGTTCTTGACTTAATAAATGTTGTTTAAGCTCACCTTTTAAGAACTTATCTACAAATGTAGTTATGCTTTCAGCATCAAGTTCGGACGATTCAGGTTTGAGTTTTGACATTTCTTCCTCAAGTTTAATAATACGTGCAGTGGGAACCTCTTCTTTTTTAATTCCAAAGAATTCTAAAATTCGCTGGTGGTCTTCCTCCTCTACATCGATTGTAACAAACAAAATTTTAGATTTGTAAGGTTTGGCGACAGAACGAGTAGCAGATACAATAGCACTGGTTTTGTCATCACTTTTAGATACAAAGATGAGTAAATGGCTCTTAATTTCACCTCCAAAGATCTTAGGTGCCGTTTCATGATTGAATTCTACGAGGTTTGGTAGCGACTCTGATGTAACAAAACTTTTGATGTTCTGTTCAGTATGTTCACCTTCAAAAATGGATTTTCCTTCGTCGAACTGTTTAAATAAGACAATAGAACCACATGTAGCTTCATATTCCTTGTAAATTGCTTCGTCAGAAGTGATTCCGAACTGATAATCATCGACAGCATTAGCAACAGATAAATAAGCTTTAGCTTTATCTGAAGTTTGATCTGAGAAGAAACCAACAACTGCAACTTTATTTTCTTCAATAAATTGTTTAGCTTCCTCGACTCTCTTAAGCTCTTTAGCTGCAGGACCAGTTTTCTTTTCAAGCCAAGCTACTATTTGGGCAGCATCACGTCCTCCTGAATAATCAATAGGCTGTCCATTTCTAAAGAATTTAAGGGTAGGATAACCTTTGACATCATATTCCTTAGCAAGATCTTCCTCTTCGGTAGCATCAATTTTACCAAGCTTTATCTTTGACTCTTTGTCTGCTAATTCTTTTGCAGCTTTGGAATATTCTGGTGCAAGGGCTTTACAATGTCCACACCATGGTGCATCGTCATAGCAAGCAGAATTTTTAAAAATTTGATCTATATCAACCAAAAATTCTTCACGACTATGGTATTTTTTTGGGTGCAAGTTATCTCGAATTGACTGTAAATCCATGGGTCGTTGGATAATATTTTGATAGTGTTCGACTAAATTCGCATTAACAGGAAATACGAATGGTTTTACATCTGGCATATCATGAAGTTCATTTAAGATTTCTTCAAGAATACTAGATAGTATAATAATTGGATCGGTTGTTCGTCTATTGGCAGGTTTATTATGTTTTGTCAGATAATCGCAATGTAGTTCAGAATTAGGCCGATATAGGTTTCTCGCATGCATTGTATCTCTAGGAACTTTCGAAACTAAGGTACTTCGTTTCATTTCTTCAGAATGCATTTCGTAGAATAGAACATATGCTTCTGCTTTTACAAGTGTTTTAGAGGATATACTGCACACCTTTGAATCGTTATATTGATGCCATACAAATGAGTACGGGTGTCGACAGTATGCGATGTAATGGCCTTTCAAAGTAGTCCCACTGTGTTTCGATATTGCGTACAGGTTATAATGACAATTTCCAAGATTTGTTTCTGCAGCGTAGTGTCGCATATCTAGACCTTCTAATGGAAAATCTATAGGCGTAGTTAGCTTTCTTTGATATGTACCTGTAGGTGAAAACCGTTTTAAGTGTATCACCAATATTTTAGGAAACCTCTGTATGGACAGTGATTTGATGCATTTTCTCCTTTCTTTGCACTTAAAACATACCGGTTTTTCGTCGTCATCCAATGTTTCAGGCCTAGTAAAATGATCTAGACAAAGCTGTAACGTTAAGCAGCCAGTGTGTTTAGGTATAGCTAGTGATAGATCCCAAAAGAATTCGAAAGTTACAGAAGAATGATTACAGTGTGTGCAACGTACTGTTGATTTTAACTGCCCAGCGAAAATATCAACAATTTTGGAATTGTTACTTCTTAAATATTGCTGCCAGGATTCATTACCTTTGTCAGAGTCACTTAATGGTTCATTTAATTCTGACAATATAGGAATTTGATTGGAGGTAACCTGATTAACGTCTTCATGAATACCATCTAGCAAGTACCGCATAAACTCTTGTGCGTCTTGTTGATAGAAGCCCATAAAACTAGGTGCAAATCGATCAAAGTGTGATTTCAAGTTATTAGTATTAATCACTTTGTCGAAAGTATCTTCAGACCACAGATCTTTTATTACTTGTGCAAAAGATTTAATTAAAGCTCCTTTCATGGTTGAAGTGCTAGTATTGATATGCTTCGAAAACGCATTATGTTTAATATATTCAAGTAATAATTTTGTATTTGAGAGGCACTGAACTATACAGTTTATAAAGCAAGTATTGCCAATATTTTCCAATCCTTTTTTGCCTAAATTTGTAATTGTATTTGAAAAATCATTTAAGTTCTTAAAGATGTTTGTGGGTTGTACTGTAGCGTTGTGAATCTTGAGGTTTAAGTTTAAATTGAACCTATTGCGCATGTGACGTCACCCGCCATGAGATAATAATACTACTATACACCAGTACATAGAGTAACCTTCAGAGTGTTATCGTAATAGGAAAATTTGTCCGGGTGCTATAAAAATCTATCTCACTTCATTGTATAGATGGAAGGATGATAGTATCTTTATCCATCAATATGTAAAGTGTACTGAGAGGACACAAAACTCAATCATAAATTTGACAGATTTCAAGGTGATTTCAGGCGCGCAACTGTCAGGTTGACAGTTATCGGTGTTTAGAAAGTTAAACCAGCTTATAAACAAAGTTGTTCCTGCTGTTTATTACGTTTTTGTGTTTATATTTAATTCTTATGTTAATTTCTTCGTTTATGTTTATGTTATTGTTTCGTTTATGTATATGTTATTCTTTAGTGTAGTTTGTTGCATTGAACTAAATAACAGCGTCTGAATATTTTCGCTAGAAAAGTGCGTTTAAATTTAACTGCAAGTTGTTATATTTTTGATCATTAAGAATTTTATATGTCTTTTAAAAAATAGTTTTGCATTTTTCATTAATTTTATTTAGCGCAAGAGTTTATTATTTGTTGTGTTAAAATTGACTTTGTAAAATTGAAAACAACAAATTGTTGAAACCTTAGATACAACTCGAGACCAAATCACAATATGTAAAATTTTAATAATTAATATAAAAGGAAAATTAAAATTTTACATTGCATGGTGATTTGATCTTGAATTATATTTGAAGTTTTGAATAAATTTTTTCTTACAGCTTATTTGAAATTTCCGCCAAATTCTGCACCTAACAATTTGAATTAAACAGTTTCCCGCCATTTTCTCCCATCCACATTTGTGGCGCCCCCTCAGTCACTTTGAAACTGTGTAAAAAAAGATGAAAGTATATAAAAATTGATATCTCTGTCTATCTTGTGACAGATAAAAAATTAGCATTAAATTGACTCTTTGAAGGTTACTCATGACCGGTAGTTCTATAGTTGGTATACTACATATACAAATATTAGGAAAAACGTTATGCCATAGTAATTACTAAGTTCAGAAATAACGTTTTAAATCAAATCAAATTAGTGATTGAAAATAGAATAGAAATTAAGCTATAAATAGGATTTGAACGTAAATCCTATTCATTACGCGCTTACCAGTTGCGTTACCTGAGGCATGACGTAACTGATAGCTTAGTTATAATATGCGTGCATTTTGTATATATTTCTGACCACTTTAAATCAATTAGGTCAAATTTAATTTGACATTAGGATCATTTCTCCCAAACATATTAACTTAACATTGCTTTTATTGGCTAGTAACCACAGGTTGGAACATAAACGGGCATTTTTTAGTTTTTCATTTAATAGCTTAATACATTTCTCTTTAAATAGCTTCATAAGTGTCTTCCACTTCTTAAACAAATACCGGATTACAATGACTTGCTTACTATCATTTGAAGAAATAATGTGCCTAAAACAACGTCCCTGCAACCAACCACTACCAACAAAAGTGTTAAATATGTGTAACTACCGTTTTTTAGAACTTCTAGGAATGTTAATAAGATATTTGAACAAGTTTCTTTCAAAATTGCTGTTAACAATGCAAATAAAGTTCAACATTTGTTAGACAACCTTTCAGATGAAGTGGACAAGTTGTAAAAGTTTGGAATTTATGAGATGAGTGGTTGAGAACCAGGATATTTTCAAAAATATGTCAAACCGTTTCGATTGAATGATTTACAAGTATCGCAATCGCTGTTTATCTTTGTCCAACGTACAAAATTACTGGTTTGCGGTCTCTTCCACTAATACGTAAGGCAATTAATCGCGTTCCTATCTATCTTGTTATTAACTTTTAATGTTTGTGCTCTTAGAATAGAACATTTATTGTTTTAATGGCTTTTAAAAGCATTTCCTGATAAATAAAGAAAGTTCTAGAATTTGTTTCATTTAAAATTTATAAAGTGTGTAGTGATCCGTAGTGTTTCTAAGTTAATTTTTTATTGGTTGATAATTATTGCAAACATTATATTGTACATTTCGATATTTGAAGGTGTTTGTTAGAATAGCTCAGTAACTACTTGCACAAGTTTTTGAATGCATTCCGTGACGTCAGAATTTACACTATAAGGGGCGCATGTGTAGGGACGATCGATTGAGTCGAAAAGGTTAAAGGACTTTGTTCTGAGATTTCAAGATTGAAGGTTGAAAGATTTCACTTGGTTTATTAAAGGTAATGTTTCATGCTGATAATGTCGTTGCTATTTAAGGTAATCTGATTACATCTTGTAATTCCAGCCTTGTTTTGAGTGTGATGTTGGTATTTATTGTAAAACATTAGTTATTAAACCATTGAAGGAAATATATTTATGGGTTACCAATTGCTCTTGACTTACAATTTGATGTAGAGTGTTTAATTTGTAATTTCAGGTAAATTTACTATTTTATTGCATATGTTTTATGTATAAAGGTGTGTTGTTTGGTTTAACAACCGAAATCTAATATTTATTTATTTAAATCGTTTATTAATATCTAAATCAGAGTAAAACTAATATTTATTTATTTGAAATAATGTTGATATTGTATTTAATGCAGAGTTGGAACTACAATTGCGTTGCACTTATTGCAGAATCAATAGCAAAGGTGCCATTGCTGTAATTTTACGACAAATAATAAAAATACTGACATGATATTAAATCATTATTGGGCAAGTTTTTATTGTTTTATTTATCCTATTATCTAGCCGATGTTCATATACAATTAACTAATATCTTACGTTTGTGATAATTGTTGTGTTGTAATTACATTGAACCTCTGGTATGACCGACCATTTCGTGCCGTTGCGTTTGCATTCATGACTATGTTGGAGATAGTCAATTCAATAACCAGCGCCTTTTTAACCGTGCGCAATCATACCATAAGTTCATTTCAGTGACTCATGTTGTCTTGTCAATGTACTTGTAGTTGTACCCTTTTGCAAATAATAGGAAGTCGGCTAACCTTTGTGAAATATTTTGTAACATGGGATGGAAACTGACAATGTATGTTGGCGCGTGTGATCGAGCCTTGTTGAATATTACTAACATTTTATGTCCGTGCGGGGAGGAACATTGGTAGTCAAGATGCCGGTCATCTTCCTGGTGTCCCCCCTCTTCAACTTTAGCTGGGTAGTATTGGCTTTCCGACCTCAGTACCTACCAGAAAAGACTAGCTGGTCTATACTAACGTTTCTTCAGTTGTTATGTGTAGTATGTCTGGGTAACAGTTGACATCTCGCCAATTTCAGTGTTGGTGATTTGGGTACTTGTACGTTACCCGTCCTTGTCGAAATGTGTCAAATGCAGTTGGAAGTGTGATGGCAGTTTGGGGTTTTCTCTCCCGTGCTCTTTTCCCAACCGCCCAAGTTGTGTACGGCACTGTATGTTTTAAATGTCATTTTTCTATGCATTGTAACAGCTCGTTTTCCCTCTTCTAAAATGACGCATAAAAATTATGTGTTGTGCTATAAAAATTTTTAAATTTACTTTATAATTCAAAATTAATACAAAATTAAAATAAGGTATCATAATTTTGAAACACCCCAATTATTGTCCTTCTTTATTCTAATTATCTAGTAAATAAAGCGCATAGTTATAAATGCGCCAGTTTGTATTTTAAAACCATACTAAAACTCGAACAAGATATTCAGAAATTTCCATAAAGTATCTTCAAGGTAATATCAAATAGCGTGCTTGTGCACACCTGGTTGTTGAGGTCGTTGTTGTCGTCAAGTCGAACCAGTCGGTCCTTTATCATTCTAACGTCAACATGGAAAAATTGATATCCAAGGCTGACTTGCAAGTTGCAATTTAGTTTCAAGTAATCCATCGATCTGTAGGTTTAGAAACTCATCGTAGTTTGTATTTTCTATTTCTAAATAATTGAAACTAATTTTTATTTGGTTTTCTTTAGCGCAACACTTAAGAACTGAAGCAATAATGGCTGTACGAAACTGTTAATTTTACTGCGTATAAGATATATACGTTCCGCATGTTTTAACATGGAAGCTTTGTTTTAATTCAGAAACAACACTTAAGAACTGATTAATGGTTATAAGAAGAAGTTAATTTATTTGCGTATAAAACGCTTACGCATTGGAAACTTACAATATGGTTCTAGTTTACGAGGCGTTCTTATAGTAATGTAGACAACTGCTTTTTTCATGTGTTTGTTCAATGTTGGAAGTCCACATGTGGGTCGAGCTTGTTTTCTAATTAGTTTGTAAGCAGCCATATCCTGAGTTCAAGGTCGGTAAGTGATTTCCTTTTGTTGAGACGATCATCTGTTCGACGTTTAACGTCATGTATAAACCGTAACCTTGGTAGTTTGAACCCATGGAAACTAACATCTTAATGATAATATTTAATTATGAATGTAAATTTTCAAACTTTGCTTTAGATTAAAATTATGCTTTATAAAATTGATTATCTAACAAAATCTTTATGAATTTGCATTATGAATAATATAGTCGTGTACTTGCTTACACATGACAACTATTTAACAAAGTTTAAGTTTACTAATTTAAAAGATCTTATTACAAAACTGATTTTGTAAATATGTGAGTCGTTTAGTCAGTACTGAAATGAATGACAAAAAACTCATAATTGTGTTAATGATATTTATAGTGTCTATTTGCTTTAGAGGCCTTTTTCAAATGACCAAGATTAGTAATATAAATACACACAATTAATGGAACATTCAGAAAATGTATAGTAAATATCGGTCAAAATAAATCAGAAATATTTTTCAGTTAATATATGTGTTGATATTTAAGAGCTTTGATTTTTTTATAAACTTAGAAAGGGTTAATTACACTCATAGAAGCACTCAAGAAATAGTGTTTATTCTATGCATACTTATGTTTGAACTCTATGAATTATATATAAACCAGAACTGCATAAATTTAATAAGTAGAGTGTCCATGCATTAACACACAAAATAAAAATACCATAGATGCACAAAACCTGTCTGCGTTATTGAACTATTGATTTTTTTATTTTGAGACGCAAACTGCTGTCTCTAATATTATTTTATTTACTTTATTTTATTTCAGGATAAACCTAGTACCATCTAAAAATACAAAATCTTGTATTCCAATAACAGAATATATTCGTCGAGGTTCCTGTATTTTTCTTAGCGATATTTCTTGTTTTTACACGCTACCTAAGTACAGTGGCGCTCTACCCATCCGTATTTATTTAACGACCCCTCTGATAGTCTCTCTAAACCGCTGAAGATAGTGTTAAGAGCTAGTGTGAAAGTCTTCAGAAGTCAGTTGTGTTAATACGGATAAAACTACATCTTCTGCACGACTTTTGTGAGAAAAGATAAAGATCTTTTTAGAAAGTTGCAGCATTCATGCGACTGACCTATTTATTGGTTATTCTTTTGATTAAAAGTAAAGTTAGGTAAATGCTGTAGTTTTATTTCAAACCTTCCTGCCCTAACGGCATCTTCTCAGTTTGAAGTTGGGTCACATGATAATAACACAACTTAGGTATCGTCGGGCCTCTGCCACTAGATGTTAGATCATGGAGCCCTGTGTGCCGTTTATAGAGGGCGTTTGGCAGGTCGGTTACACTGCAGCTTTTGGTGCCGTGACCAGGATGCACTGTTGATGGCGTTGAAGATAGAGTTCAGAGCTAGTGCGGAAATCTACAAAAGTCAGTTGTGTTAATACGGATAAAACTACATCTTCTGCACGACTTTTGTGAGAAAAATAAAGATCTTTTTAGAAAGTTGCAGCATTGATGCGAATTACCTATTTATTGGTTATTCTTTTAATTAAAAGTAAAGTTAGGTAAATGCTGTAGTTTTATTTTAAACCTTCCCGCCTTAACGCCATCTCCCCAGTGTGAAGTTGGGTCACATGATAACAACACAACCTAGGTAGCGTCAAACCCCTGCCACTAGATGTTAGATCACGGAGCCCGGTGTGCCGTTTATAAAGGGCATCTGCGTTAGTCTTCAGGTCGGTTACACTACAAGTGAATTAAAATGATATTTCGATACACACGGTATCAAGTTGTATGATTAATTAAAGCTTTAATTGCTTTGTTTATTCTTTGTAAATGCAGGATTGATAGGATTCTTACGCTAAATAAAGCGAATCTTTTATGCACCAGAGATGTATTTTTGTAATAAATGAAAACGATTGGATTTATATCTTAAGAGTAATACAAGGAGAAGTTAATCGCATTTGCTTTTACATCTATACACATAATTAATAATAGTTTGTTTGTATTTTCTAGATGCAGTAAGATTTGCATTCTTAACAATTATAAAAAGAAAATATTTGCTTTCACGGTAACTAAAACGTGTTTTTATATACAAAATCATTTATTTTATACACGGAAGGTGTATTTTTATTATAAATAAATAGATTTGTATTTATATCTTAGAGTGATTATTTACACGCACGGAATTGTTTTTTCGCTTTGCACTTTAATGGTTAAAGTTGTAAAAATTTGGAATTTATGATGAGATGAGTGGTTCGGGACCAGGATATTTTCAAAAATGTGTTGATCAGACTAAGAAAACTGAAGCAAATAGATTTAGAACACACTATTTGTTTCATATATGATGAGCATGAAAGGTCTTAAGCAGCAATCATAATTTTAAAATCAGCCACCCTTTTAAACTGGAAAATTTCAAACTCTTCTAAAGCGGCGACGGCGTGTTTTTCTTTTGATGCTGTGAATAAATTGAAATAGTTAAACACACATCGCCACTGTTAAATATTAATAAGGGGGTTATAACTTTATCAGAGTTACTTTTTCTGTTGGTCTAACAACCAATAGCTAGTTTTGCTCAAGAAGTTTTAGAAATTGTATAAATTAGATGAACTTTATTGTGTGGTAAAGATTTTTGCACAGGTTTACTTCACCCTACGTGGTTACGACTTCTGTATATTTTAAAGTTTTGGTACCGAAGTACTTATCTAGTTTAAAATAATATGCGGTTAAAAGGTTTTTATTATATTTAAATTTATGTAAGATCTTACTTTTTGTATTTATTGTAATAAAAATAAGCTGTCACCATATTGTTCCTTTCTTTTGTATATATTTAAGTAAGTTTAACGCAGACTGTTGACATTCGAGAAGTATTGTGTTCCATCTCGGTGACATTATCACGTGACGTTTTAATAAAATTGGTCTTACAATTGGATCTAAAATACAAACAATTGCAATTGCAATTATCAAAAGCGAAATTATAAATGAGAGGAGATAATAAACATCATAAGCATATTATTCGTGCACGTTAATTTAATTGATAATGCTTCTGTTATCCTACCCCTTCCAACCTAAAACAACTAATGCTTTGATAGATTCTTGCGCATTCTAAATTATTGTTAGAGGTACGGATGCGCCAGTACAAAGGAACAATCAAACTGTACGTCTCCAGATATCTTTCGGTGCATTTGTGCCTTGTGTTTCATGTGCCGAGCTAAGTGTGGTTGTTGAACACGGTGCTTGAATCTCAAGACGATGCTGTAAACATTTTCGTTGTACTATAATTGGCTCGTTACTTCGATAAAAAATAGCATTTGTTGAATGGAATGATCAAAAAGGAGGCGGGCTTGTCATGAGTCATATTCTAGATATATTTCAAATATTTTGTAACATTATTTTGAAATGTTAACGTATTAACAGATTAATTAATTAATTAAATTTCATTAACTTGTATTACTCATACGCAGAATTTCATGATAAATTACCGTTACATTTTAGTAAGCATCCCCTATAATAAACACCTTAGGTTTAGAAATAGCTTTACCCTTAAATATTATAAATTCCAGCGGCTGTCATCATAATTGAAAGGTCCAACCTTGCAAACACAATACAATACCCTTTTAAAACTTAAGTCGGTTATAGATTGACGAATCTGATAAATTTAAATAGAATATTACCTTTTAACGTAAACAAAGAAAAGCAATTTTTAGTTGTAAAATTTAATTGTATTAATATTTCAGTGATTGACAAGAGTTATAGAAAACGAAACGTTACAAATAGCCAAACTATTTTCCAATTTGATTTGTTCAAAGATGCAAGTAATTTTAAATAGTCTGGAGACAACCATTGTATTTAAATTCATTTCGGCTCGGGTTGGGTTACCCGATCTTTTGTCAATGGCAGACAACTGTCGCCAATAGATATGGTCAACAATTTCAGTACTTAAAATTCCAAGAACGTACAACATATTTATACCGTTAGAAAAATAATTGCTATCCGTGGCACTTATCTTGAAAGGGGTTGGATTTGGTTTCCGAAATCTTGTTTTGGGAGGTTCTGTTAATAGTCATTGGGTAACAGAAATATGACGTAAATAATGGTTAAGGGTAATGTTCATATATAATTTAAGGCTTTAGTTAAAAGAGGGAGATTCTAATGGGATTTTTAGTTTTAAAAACGTAGAAAGAAACGTAGCCAGAGAAGTTCGCTGGTAGCGTTCTCCGACGTAGCAGATATGATATCGCAACTTAGATATCACGATAGCAAAAGTGGAAAGGAGTAATTAATTCATCCAGTTCGCGAGGGTTTATGTCCGTGTGTACGCGGATTTTTAAGTGATATTAAAGTATATAATAAAAAGCTTGGTGCTTGTGGCGCACAAGTTAAGCTTATACAAGATCCTGCCGGGTACGTGTGCCATTGAATTATTTGAATAGTTGCGAAGGACAAGAGCAACAAACGAGATTCCCTCCCCAATTTAAGAGCTGTTCTGGATTGGAAGGCAAGCAATCAAACACTTGATGATTTTTAGTAAATTTTTATAGTTAAGCTAGCACGACAAATTTTTAGTTAATTTATTTGTTAGGACGTTTTGACCATAAACCGTAGGATTAATGTAGTGGAAAATTTATAAGATAAGTTTTATACTATATAAAATATTTGGGAATTACTTATGTACAGTGTGTCCCAAATTGGATCATAATTCCATATCAACCTTACTTTTATTAAAGATACAATAAAACTGTAGGCAGTCATGGTGCCAACTTTTGAGATCAATTCAATGGTGAAATCACAAATGAGCGTTCTTCTTTTGTTTTCGAGTTATAGCTCTGAAATTGATATTTTTAACAATTCTAGTTAATTCGTATTAACTCGTTTGGTTGCAAATATCCAAAAATACTGTAATAGTTTTTATACGGTTTTTGATCGTAGAATACAGTTGCATACAGATAGTTTAATATAATACTTTTGAGGTTATAATATAAACTTGCATTTTAAATGGAAACCACAATTGGTCCTCACTTGGGATTTAACAAGCTCTCTTAAGAGCTTTTGCATGAACATATATAGTTTACATATAATCGATCTTTTCAAATGGGGCCCGAATGGTAATTCCATGTCTTTGGTATACACAATAATTTATTATATTGGTAAGTACTAATAGTTGGCCACGAAACAAAAGGTAAACACAAGCTAGAGTTTATTATTGTACCGGTGACCACTTTAAACAACAAAGTTTTAACAGCTAGCCGAATACAATATCATAACTACATATATTATAAATTAATATAACTACATCTTAAATTGAATATACTTAGTAGCTTTTCCACATTTAAACAAGTCTATAATCCATATATGATCACAAATACACACATACCGCACACCTCATGCCCTCACAAACACTCACTGCACATTCTTGATCTCGTAGACCACGTTGTGTGAAGCACGCATGGGTGATTATAACACAGCTACTACCAATCACCTACACACCTGACACATAGGTATAGATATATATACATCAAAGCTGGTATATATATTATATACAAAATGTATAGGCC
Organism: Platerodrilus igneus; assembly: GCA_036346225.1. Lineage (NCBI taxonomy): Eukaryota > Metazoa > Arthropoda > Insecta > Coleoptera > Lycidae > Platerodrilus > Platerodrilus igneus. The sequence continues at coordinate 103,361 of JARFIW010000916.1, read as the reverse complement.
ATCGATCCCCGACGATATATATATATATATATATATATATAGTGTATATAGTACAAGTAGATGGGAATACGTACAATAGTTTTATGTTACTGATAACTTCAGAGATATTGTTCAAACTGGCCTCCATTCTCTCTTAAGGACAAATGTTCGCATCGTTTTATTAATAGACTTAATAGAATTTAATAAACAACCGCCTTAACTTTGAATGAAGTTGACCTTCAGATTGACATTCCTTGCAACTGTCCAAGTGTAACCTATGCAGTTCTGGGTTTTATAGATTTCCTATTTCAAAAATTCCACAAGTGAAATCCCAATATCGACAAGTCAGGATGATCTAGGCGGCCACTGAACAGGTCCAAACGTGCCCATCCATTTATTGAGATATAATCTATTTAAATAATCACGAGTAATTATAGCGTTGTGCGAAAGTGAACCATCTTGTTGGTAAACCACACTGTTGTTTTTGACGGGATGAATTTCAATGTTCTGCGCCTACTAGTAAATCCAAGCTTATAAGTTAATTTCCTTGTAATTACACTGTGTTTACGTACCTCAGAGTCTGCAAATTGGTTTGATTTCAATTCAGGTTGCGTAACCATTCCTCTTGCTAAGTCATCAAAATTATTGCCTTGCTCCAAAAGAGCAGGTCTGTTGAACCAGTCACTCATTCGTATATTTCCACAGCCTTCGCGTTTTTCAGATATTAAGCTAATACAAGTATACAATTAAGTAAACATTTAGTGTTTTGTTTCTCACTTACTCTAAATGACCAGCAATCAATGCATGGAAGAATCTAAACGCCGCAGTAGAGTGCTCATTAATTATAGTGGGATTAACGTCTTCATCATAGTCGTTGACAAAGTCTTTTGTTTCATACACGATTTTATTGGCAAAAGAATTTTTGACACCTATGAAGATCGGAAGCCATTCATAATACGTTATATGTTGATGCACTGCAATATTAATTCGTCGAGCTTCTTGATATATAGTTTCGTCATTCCAATGTGGATTGATCTGTGAAAGCTTTTTGGCAAGACGATTGTGTTCTCTTAATAAAACAATTTGGATAAGAGTTAACTGAGGGTTTTGATTAACACGGACGTCACCTGAAATAACTCTAAATTTTGTGTCAACTTAATGACAAACTCACCTGCAAAGTAGCATGGTTCAGACAATGTTTGTACAGCGGGGCAAGTTCCAGTAACGTTAGGATTTTGTGGTAACCATTCCTGTCCATTTCGTCTAGCGGTTAGTAATCTTCCACCTCGAAACTCGCGTAGCTGTTGGTTAATTTGATCGGTATTTCCGTAAACCACTGACAGATCCAAAAAGTGATTAACCGCAGTTAACTATTGATATAGCTATTAATTTTGAAAAAAATGCGGTAAGATAGACCTACCTGTTCAGCTGGTTGTGAACCACCAACACAATTTCTGTCCCTATCTGTAATGGTTCTGACAAAATTCATACACCTTACATTTGTTTTTGCAGAGATTGGGTCCTCTTTCGGTAAGATAATTGCAAAACAATGCTCTGGTATCACACCCTCTAAAATTTGTCCTTGAGCTGTGCAACATCGGGTTTGATGTGGTGCTACAATTAAATAGTGTAACAATACAATTAGATAGCGACATAAGGAGCCAGTTGGATTACTTACTTGATTGCGTACTTCCAGCAATCATACTCATATCATGCGTAATAATTTGACCGTATTGCATAGCGGCCAACGTAAATTTGGGGTCTTTAATAGGAACATCTGGGAAAAAGACTAAACTGACAAGACGTGACAGTGGCAACGGTCTACCACTTTTTGCTTCTGTTGGGGAACTTATTCCTAAAAATAATTTTGTTAGAAAAAAAAAAAAAAAAAAAATTTTTTTTTTTTTTTTTTTTTTTTTTTTTTTTTTTTTTTTTTTTTTTTTTTTTTTTTTTTTTTTTTTTCAAATGGCCGAATTATTCCATGTTTTTGGTATAATAAAATAATTTATTATATTGGTAATAAATAGTTGGCCGCGAAACAAAAGGTAAACACAAAGCAAGAGTTTATTATTGTACCACACCACTCTAAACAACAAAGTTTGAAAGCTAGAAGAATACAATATCATAACTACATATATTACAAAATTAATATAACTACATCTTAAATTGAAAATTATACTTTCCTATCCACATTTAAACAGTCTATAATCCATATATGGATACACAAATACACACATACTCACACACCTCATACCCTCACAAACACACACACACACAAGCACGTGCCCACGCATTCAAGCACGCATGCGCACACAACCACACACCCTCACCTACACACCCTCACACATAATATATATATATATATATACTATATATATACTATATACTATATATACTATATATATATATATATATATATATATATATATATATATATATATCTAGAACACAGATGGGAATACTACAATAGTTTTATTTACTGATAATTCAGAGATATTGTTCAAACTGGCCTCCATTCTCTCTTAAACAAAGTTCGCATCGTTTTATTAAAGACTTAATAGAATTTAATATATAAACCGCCTTAACTTTACGAAATGCTGCTTCAATTGAATTCCGCAACTCTACAATACTATGGTTCTGGGTTTTATAGATTTCCTCTTTCAAAAAATTCCACAAGAAGTAATCCCAATATCGACAAGTCAGGAGATCTAGGCGGCCACTGAACAGGTCCAAACGTACCCATCCATTTATTGAGATATTCTCTATTTAAATAATCACGAGTAATTATAGCGTTGTGCGGGGTGAACCATCTTGTTGGAACCACACTTTTGTCTTTTTCGAGAGGCATGTCCTTCAGTAATTCGTGCAAGTTGGTATACAAAATTTCAATATAGCGACAAGCGGAATGATTGTTTTCAAAAATATAGTATTGAAATTTGCCACCAACAATGTAGCAACAAATATTCAAACCATAACGGCTTTGTTGACGCCTCGTATGTTTGATAGGTATTTTCATTCGACCAGCAAGTGTTTCATCACACCATATAATGTTATTTCCAAAATTGTTAGTAGCAGCACATTTACGAAGATACCATTGACAAAATCGCCTTCTTTTTGAAAATCGTCGGAAACAAACTATGTATAATTTTATTTTATAGGGTCGATATTTATTACACTTCAATATTCTTGAAGCTGCTGATTTAGAAACACCCATTTCCTTTCAATTTTCCTACATGATGTTCTTGGGTTTGTTTCCACATGCTATGGTTGAAACAGTAGTTTGCTCTTGATTAAAAACTGCATACTGTTTCGTTCTAGGTTTTCAAAGCAGCCAAACTGTTGTAAATTACTATCTATCCTTTTAAACATGTTAATATTAGGTTGTTGTCTTTCAGGATACCTGTATTATTTACAAACGACATAGTAATATTATTTACTATTAGTTACACAATTACCTGTTAAAATATAAAGTTTTTGCTGATAGAGGAATTCTCACAGACTCAATAAATGCAACTAGCATATCGTATTTTTCGTAATTTTCAAATTTTGCCATTTAGTAACAGACTGATGCTTCACTTACAAACTAACAATACTATTTATTGCATGTGCAATAGATATGAATGAAGCTCGTTGACGTTTGTTATACAAACAATTGTCGTTTTTTGTTTACCTTTTGTTTCGCGGCCAACTATTTATTACCAATATAATAAATTATTTTATTATACCAAAAACATGGAATAATTCGGCCATTTGAAAAGATAATTATATTAAACTATATATTTTTGAAAAGCTCTCAAAAAGAGCTTTTAAATAAAGTGACAACCAATTGTGGTTTCCATTTAAAAAAATGCAAGTTTATATTATAACCTCAAAAGTATTATAAATATTAAATATCTGCGTACGCCACTGTATTCTACGTAAAAAACCGTATAAAAAACTATTACAGTATTTTTGGATATTTTTGCAACCAAACGAGTTATACGAATTAATAGAATTGTTAAAAATATCAATTTTTGGCTATAACTCGAAAACAAAAGAAGATCGCTCATTTGTGATTTCACCATTGAATTGATCTCAAAAAGTTGGCCCATGACTGCGCACACAGTTTTATTGTATCTTTAATAACAACTAAGTTACCCATTTAATACATCCAATTTGGGACACACTGTACATATAATTATTATAATTCCATATCAACCTATTCAATTAAATTTCTAAATTAAAGTCATTGAATTTTTTAATGTAAGAGGTTCACGTTTATTGCTCTGTTGATTAAATAGTTTTTGTTTGCCGTTGATTAAGTCAATAGTTTTTTTATTTTTGATCATGAAAGTTGCATCAGTAGTCAAAAAGGTAAGAATTAATTAAAAGAAACAATTGTCCTCCTTGGAATGACAAGTCTCTCAAGGTTTTGCATGAACATTTGGACATTCTCGACTTGTCTGGCGCCCTTGGTAATTGTCTTTAAGCCACAATATTTATGAAAGGTAAGTGCTAATGTTTTTTGTTGTATATTATATATTAATTTAGCCTTATTTGCAAAATTTTAACCCTCTAAGCGATCCACGAACTTCCGCTAGCTAGTGCCGGTGACTCCTTTAATTTTTGTTTTACAGGCCGCCCCCATTTTATAATTTTAATAAAAATAATATACTTAGTAGCTTTTCCGTCTGTAACAATTTGTTAATTGTTGCCCCCCACCCCCACCCCTCGCGCACATATGCTACCATTTGCCATTTTGATCTCGTAGACCAGTTGTGTTAAGGTTGTGGGTGATTATAATACAGCTACTTCCAATCAGAAACTCTGACTGTAGGTTAGGAATTATACATCAAAGCTGGTTGCTTTAATACAAAATGTTAGGCCATCGATCCCCGACGAAAACAAATTTTTTTATAGTGTTTAGTACAAGTAGATGTAACGTCAAAATAATGTTTAAACTTAGTTTGAATGGAGATCAAGGACAATGAGAGTTGTTTATAGATTAAGGAATTTAAAAACAAGTTTTTGGAATGAAGTTGACCTAAAGACATTCCTTGCCTGTCCAGTGTAACCTAGCAGCTGTTAAAAGGTTCCCTATTTAAAAAAATTCTAAAGTGAAATCTACAAAAAAATGCTAGCCCAAACTTTAACTGCAAATCGAGAAATAATCTTAAAAATGTGGTCGAAATAAAAGTTTTTGGTAAACAATGTGTGACGGGAGTGAATTTCAATGTTCTACGCCGTCTAGTGAATCCAACTTTATAAGTTAATTTCCTTGTAATCAAACTGTGTTTACGTACCTCAGAGTCTGCAAATTGGTTTGATTTCAATTCAGGTTGCGTAACCATACCTCTTGCTAAGTCATCAAAATTATTGCCCTGCTCCAAAACAGCTGGTCTGTTGAACCAATCACTCATTCGTATATTTCCAAAGCCTTCACGTTTTTCAGATATTAAGCTAATACAAGTGTACAATTAAGTAAACAGTTTATGTTTTGTTTCTGACTTACTCTAAATGACCAGCAATCAATGCATGGAAGAATCTAAACGCCGCGGTAGAGTGCTCATTAATTATAGTGGGATCAACGTTTTCATTATAGTCATCGACAAAGTCTTTAGTTTCATACACGATTTTATTGGCAAGAGAATTTTTACACCTATGAAGATTGGAAGCCATTCATAATACGTTATATGTTGATGCACTGCAATATTAATTCGTCGAGCTTCTTGGTATATAGTTTCGTCATTCCAATGTGGGTTGATGTGTGAAAGCTTTTTGGCAAGGCGGTTGTGTTCTCTAAATAAAACAATTTGGAGAATAGTTCCCTGAGGGTTTTGGTTAACACGGGTGTCACCTGAAATAACGCTAAATTTTGTGTCAACTTAGTGGCAAACTCACCTGCAAAGTAGCATGGTTCAGACTTTGTTTTTGCAGCGGGGCAACCTTTTGTAACATTAGGATTTTGTGGTAACCATTCCTGTCCATTTCGTTTAGCGGATAGTAATCTTCCACCTCGAAACTCACGTAGCTGTTTGTTGATTTGATCGGTATTTCCGTAAACCAGTGACAGATCCAAAAAGTGGTTAATCGCAGTTAACTATTGATATTGCTATTAATTTTGAGTGGAATACGGTAAGATAAACCTACCTGTTCAGCTGGTTGTGAACCACCAACACAATTTCTGTCCCTATCGGTAATGGTTCTGACAAAATTCATACACGTTACGTTTGTTTTTGCAGAGATTGGATCCTCTTTCGGTAAGATAATTGCAGAACAATGCTCGGGTTTCACACTCTTTAAAATTTTTCCTTGTGTGCAACATCGGATTTGATTTGATGCTACAATTAAATAGTGTAATAATACAATTAGATAACGACACGAGGAGCCAGTTGGATTACTTACTTGATTGCGTAGTACCAGCAATATTACTCATATCATGCGCAATAAATTGACCGTATTGCATAGCGGCTAACGTAAATTTGGGGTCTTTAATAGGAACATCTGGGAAAAAACTAAACTGACAAGACGTGACAGTGGCAACGGTCTACCACTTTTTGCTTCTGTTGGGGAACTTATTCCTAAAAATAATTTTGTTAGAAAACTATATTGATGCATATTTGGAAACTCACCATCACCGTATTTTGCTGGCAGCAATCGATTGTAAGGAGTTTGGGGCGTTCCCCAAACTGGATTTCGAAGATTATTGCATGATCCATCTAATGAACGATATCGTGCCTTTGGACAATTTGCAGGTGGTGTTCCACAACCAAGCGTTCTCGGATCTTGAGTAGTGGTAGATTGCAAGGGAGATTGTGTCGCTTGGTTTTGAAATCGATGAAAATGTCTAAAAATATTGTCAAACTATAATTCGTATATATAAGCTGTAAAAAGATATTGTTCAAGAGTTTTAATAAATTAAGTTAATTTGTATGACAGTAGCGCTAATGCAAAAGCAGCTGAATTTAAAGGCAAGAGAGACGTTTGTTCAAATTTTGGTCCTTAGCTATTTCTGATTATATCTGGTAGATTTTTGTATTATTTTTCACACATGTTAACATTTAGAAAATAGTGAAGATCATTTAAAAAGTGATGGGCAATGTTGATCGATTGTAAAACCAGCTAAAAATCTTTTTTTGCCGAACAATATCAGGAGCCTATAAGGATCATTAGTTTTCTTAAGTAGATAGGGTTTCTTTCCTTACCAAAGGTTATCAGGAGCCTATAGAGGATATTAGTCCTCTTTCTTATATGGCGATGGTGGTTGATTGCAAAATCATCAGAAGGATTTCTTTTTCCTGTCCGAAGATGTAATCAGGATAGTTATAAGAATTCAGGTCTTCTTTCTTGTAGGGCAATGGTGATCGATTGCAAAACCATCTAAAGAATTTGTTTTCCTACCTAAAGGTATCAGAGGATCGTAACGGACAATAGCCCTCTTTTTTGAAAAGCGATGGCGGTTCATTGCAAAACCAAATGAAGAACTTCTTCTCCTGCCGGAAGGTATCAAGAGCCCATTAAGAATATTATCGAAGAGTTTTGATAAATTAAGTAGCGTAAATGCAAAAGTAGACGAATTTAAAAGCAATAGAGGGATATACGTTCAAATTTTGGTCGTATACGATTTTTGACTACATCTGGTAGATTTCTTGTAATATTTAGACGATATTTCGTTCGTTTTGAAATCGATTTGTCGTCCGAATGTCTGTCCGTCCGAGGCCTTTGCTAAATGGTCGGACATCAATGTGATACATCAATTGATTACAGCTCGGTGTCCTGAGCTTAAGTCTCCTGATGTCAGTGTGAAGATCGGGCATGGGCGTGCGATATTCCGTCGAAAATTACAAATTTCAAATAGGTCCAAAATTAATGTTACATATTTGGACTGCCCTAAGATAGCTGAGTCGAAATATGGTACCCCATAAGGGAATCTGACCGACGGATACTCTCTTGACCCGGGCGAATTATTTATCGAAAATTTCAAATAGGTCCATCTAAATTAATTTGCGATACATATTTAAAGGAATCCTCTGAGGATACGTGAATCGGACATATGATGCCCTCTTATTTGACACACAGCGATGGCGGTTCATTGCAAAACCAAATGAACTTCTTTTCCTGCCGAAAGGTATCAAGAGCCCATTAAGAATATTATTGAAGATGTCTCTTTTGTTGTTTATAAATTATGTATTTTAAATGTAATAGCTTATGAATTATTACAAGCAATAGATGATTTTAATTTCTTTAAATTGTTTTAAAGTAAGTCTACGATTTTGAAGTTCGTCTGCGACAGATGCCTTGCATTGTAATACTTGTTTCCATATTGAAGATCATTTTAAAAGTAGTGAGTGTTAAATCATGCGATTATAAGATTCTTTTATTTAACCTTTATTTTCAAGAAATGATTGATGTGGTTCCAAAAAACACCATTACAACAGGCATGACATAAATATGAATTTATAGAAGATATCCAATTGGTGCATAATTTAAATTCATCAATTTCTCCAATTGTGTTAGTCACAGTAGTCCTGTACCGAGAACGTCTAAATATCAAGAGGAAGCTTACGGGTTGGAAGCCTGTTCATGAACTCGTATTCTTTCTTTCAACTCAAGCTCAATTTGTAAAAATCATTTATGCTATGCTTAAAAGCCTTATTCATCATAATTAATACTGTAATATTTAAAATTATCTTGCTCTCTGTAATCTACGTTTATTATTGAATTTAAGACAGGGTGTCCACTGGAAGGTATACTACTTTGTTCGATTATAATTTTTTTATTAACTGGAAGAGAATGGATTTAATATTGATAAATGTTTGTTTATTTAAAGTTAGCAATTATGTATAAAATATAATATCAAATAAATGTCGTCTTGTATTAGCCTGACAAATGGGGCTCCTTTGAGTACATTTTTCATTACATTTTGACACATTTCACCGGTATTTCATTAATTTCATCGCGAATATTTTGTTTGAGTTGCTCAATAGTTTTGAATTGTTGGCATAATTTTGCACTTTAGATATCCGTACAAAAAAGTCCGAAGCAGTCAAATCTGGCGACCATAGGGGCTACTCAACATCGTCATTTCGTGAGATAACTTGTTGTGGAAAGAGGTCTCGCAGTAATTCTGGTCGCATGCGATATGGCACCGTCTTATTGGAACCGCATATTCATCAAGCTCAAAGTATACGCTCTGGCGTCAAAAGCTTTCAATCATGTCATAATATCGTTCTTTAGTGATAGCTACCGTTAAGCCGTTTTCATTTTCAAAGAAGTAAGGTCCAGTGAATTTCTCACGACCAAATTGCACACCAGGCTATCACTTTTAGTGGATCTAAAGGTGACTCCTAAATAACTTCTGGGTTGTTCATTACTCAGTACCGACTATTCTGTTTGTTCACAAATCCATTTAATTGAAAATGCGTCTCATCACTCATTACGAGTTTTTTATGAAAATCAGGGTCGTCATAGGCAAGCTGTAACATCTTATTAGCATATATAAGGTGGCCTAAATGGTATTATAAAAGAAGCTCTTGTGCTAATTAAATCTTTAATGGAAACAAATTCAAATCTTTGTGCAAAATTGTTACCAAAGTTGTTCTTCGTAAACCAAGTTCACGAGCACGGTGTCGAATTGTGGTTGATGGATTGTTTTCAACACTTTCTTGAACAGCAGCGATGTTCTCAGTCGAACTTGTACCTTGTGGTCTATGCTTGGGTCTCAGCTTTCTTCGAAATTATTTACTACACGATAAATGGTGCGTTTTGTTGGTACGTCATTTCTCTCAAAAATTTCAAGTAAATTTCTCATCGCCACGGTAATCGATGATTGATTTGCATAAAATTTTCAACAAATAAAACACGTTGGTTTATCGTATATCTTTCCATAATAAATTTGCCACGCTTTAAGTCAAATGAATGCTAAATATGAAATGTCAAAACTAATATTTTTCAATATGGCGGCAAAACAAAGTAGCATACCATCCCGGTGGACATTCGTTATTATTTGGCTTTGGCCATAATTTGAGCCTTGCAAAAAGTCTAAGTCGACATAGTTCCAAAAACTTCGAAATTGTCAGATATAAGTAACAAAAATATCAAATGTAGTTAGTAGGGAGTTTATATTTGTCTATTTTTCCAATTGTAGTGCCAGTCGTAGTATCTATGTTAGTAAAACGTGTGAGTATCAGCAGGAAAGTTATAGATTAAAATATATCTAAGAATTTATGTTTTGGTTCTTTCAATTACAAGTTCTTGGTTTTAATTAAAGGAATATTATTTCTTCAATCTAGCAAATATATTTACTGCTGACACCATTTTGGATAAACCCTCCATTACATACTGTGACTGAAGCTTCATTTTGTTTACTCTTAACAGTTGTAGCATCTACAATAGCTTTTTTCCATTACATGACAGATGAATCTTATCTTTGAATGACTTACACTCAAAATTTTTAGATATAAAAACCTTTATCACAAATAAGACACATTTTGAGTTTGCAGCTCATACAAACTTCTCAATTTTTTGCCACTTCAACGTGTTCCACATATAAAAAATTATACGCTTCCATACAGATTTTTAAATGATTTACGAAGGCTAATTTATAACACATGCAGTTTAAATCTAATGATTGAGGAAAACGCAATGGCGTATAATTCATTTTAAAACTTACCCTTGCGGAAATGCTGATGAATGTGTTGGAATATTTTCTCCTCCATGATCATTAATAAAGTATTCGTAATCATATTGTTGAGCAACAAATACTTCGAACAGCACCGTTAGCGTCAGCAGCACCTTTGACATCTTAGAACCTGGAACAAAGAAGATAGTGATATTGGTTGCAATTCTTACTTTATTCATTATATTGTAAAGAAGGTATTTTCGATTTTTTTAGTTACGAGTTCTGTTTGAAATGATCAGTTTAGGCGATGCAAAAAGGCTAAGTCATTATTTCATCTTATTACCTAATACCATAGTATTATAATTCACTTGGCTTGTGCAACTACACACTACTTGTATTTAATAGTAGGTTTACAACCGTGATTTTGAAGGTCGCTTCTTTCTATATCTGGTATAGGTCAAAAACTTGATATTGTTAAATATGATTGACAAAAATGCCAAACCTAATTGAAAGTTAAGGAGATGTATGGTTGCGCACATGAATTAGATTTGTAAATTTTCCAATTGTATTCACCCTCTGGGGTGGTGCAATTGGTTTGCGCATCGGCAGTCAAGACCGAAGATGTTTAAATCCTACGTTAGAAAACCGAACAAATTGAAATTTTCGAATATTTAATGGCTCCACCCTGTATAAAATAAGCGTACTTCTTTGCCATTAAAAGACAAAGTCTTTATAAATTGTGATTAAATTTCCACGTATTACGTTAGTGGAGGATCGTAAAACGAGTATAAAACTTTAAACCTTCCGCAAATTAATAGTTGAGAGATACCGTAAGAATGAGTTTTCATTACTAAGAGATAAAATATAAAGCTACTTAATACATGCTCGAAAAAGCAATACCAATTTATTGCATTTATTAACGAATTAAATAAATAAATAAATTTTGTGTGTAAAATATGCGTTAGAACACATTTTTTTACAATTGTTAAGAATACAAATCTTATTGCATTACCAAAGTATAAACAAGCCCAATCTTTCGGTTATTATGCATAAGTAATTACCCTTGAGACGGACCTTGTGTAAATAAAATCATTCTATACTAAGCAAACGAGTTTCAATCTCTAATATATAAAACCATTAATTTTATTTATTATAAAAATACAGCTTCCGTGCATAAAATGTTTGCTTAGTTATCGTATAAGTACAATATCAATTTATTGCATTTACAAAGCAGAGGGAATGAATTTAGAGCCTAAATTCCAGAACATTCGTAATTAATAAAAAATACGTCATCTGTACAAATAAATACCATTAGAAATCATTAAATAGCTATTTCTTGAATAAACGTCGGATCGAAGAACTTGCGACAACATTAAAATGTCAAGAAAAAAAATAAGAATTATTTATAGCTTTCCATGTTACAATAAGAAAGAGGAAAACAGTAGATTAACTTTTACGTTAGAAAAAGATCGCCAACGCCTTGCTATACTCGTAAGTCAATTCGAGCAGGGTGGTTTGATACTAATTGAATCATTAAGACAGTTTAATTTGTAGAAATATTGCATCACCAGGGTATGTTATATTCTACATGAATCTTGAATAATCTCAAACGATGATGCATAGAGATAACTTTTATGAATGTGCCGGAACTTTAGTAGAAGTATTCATTCATTAATTTGCGATTCATTTGATCCTAAACCAAGCAATATATAATGTTGTAAAGAATTCAGTTTACGAGATTCACCATGTAAGGGTTGCAATGAAACGTATATATTTGAGTAAGTTTGGAACATAGATATTATCAAATACAATTATTTAATGAAGCATCATTTGTTTTGTAAAAATACAGTGAAGATTGAACGTTCTTTGATACAAAAACTATTATAAATTTAAATATTTAAAAATAGAAGATGCACTTTGAAAATTAATATTCTAAATGGAGATTTAAAAGAATATGAATAATTTTTTTCACTGAGATTTTTAACGTTAATGTAAAATAGAATAAGATTAATTACGTTGGGGATAAAATTATGCTAAGCGCTCTTTGCCAATAGCCATAAGTATAAAGCTTTAAGTTTCTTTGTTTCTTAATTGCTAAGGATAATTGAGTGTTTTAAATTTAAAGTATTATACTAACAGTCAACAATCTCTTTTCAAAATTAAAAGATAAAACACCCGAACTATTACAAAAAAATATTGTGTACCAAATTAATTGTTTAGATTGTAATGGCCTGTATATTGGACAAACATGTCAATCCTTAAATCAACGTATTATTCAACACAGAAATGACATAAAAGGTAAACCAAATTCCTGTGCTTTATCGAGTCATTCAACTAATTTAGATCATAGAATAGATTTCAAAAATCCAAAAATTTTAGAATTAGAGAAAGATAAACAAAAAAGACTGTTTCTTGAAATGTATCACATTTTTATTGCAAAAAATAGTACAAATAAAAAAACTGATATTAGTGGTTTGAACTCGATTTACACATATTTACTTAATTTTAAAACATAGCTACATACCTAATGTAATATTTGTAATATGTTTAACGTTATAAACACATACACACATACACACCACATAACCTAACGTATGCGCATACACACACACATACAGGCAAACAACAACTATTACATACAACATAACGTATACATTAAATAAAGGTATCAGGTATCCTGTTAAAAAAGAAAATTTGAAATCTTTCAAAATCTGACATAATTTTTATTTTTACATTTCTTTTTATACAAATTATATATCCTTCCTACATTTAAAAGTAAAAAACTAAAAAAGTTATGTTTATTATTTAATTTCAATGTTAATTTTTAAATCAACTCATCTTGTAAGCTGCAATTAATATTTGTATAATTTAGCCTAGTTGTTTGTAACATTTTTAAAAGCCTGTGATCAAGGATTAAATAAATCTGAAAATTTAGGCATTATTAAAGAGTTTTCTTTTTACTAGCTGACCTAAAACCCATTAAAAACATTCGATATATATATATATATATATATATATATATATATTAAAAATATTTATCAAAAAAGAAAATCACAACACTTTCATTCGTTGTTATACAATAAATGTCATGTATATATGCGTAAACAAAACAATCATTTTTCATACTGTAGTAATCCACTATTTATATGTTGTCCATCACGTGATGTTCCGTGTGTTATTGTAGGTTTAGAACTGTTTGGTAACACTGGCCATCAAGTTATGTCTCACTTACCGTTGTTTTTTATGTTTAAGTCACCAAATAAACACTTGTTTATAGAAAAATTACTAAAACTGTCAGTGTCCCATAAGATATATTTTGAAAAATGAACTACAGCTTTTACTAAAGTGCATGAATTCTATATCGCCCAACAAACTTCTTACAACACTTCTGAATGATATATCTGTTTTAATGTTATCCAAGTATAGATAATGAACCACAAAATATAAACACGTGAACTTTGAATTAAATAAAGAACGAGTAAAGTTGGTTGCCTATCTATGCGACTTGAAATTAGAGAAATGTAGCAAACGTAGATTTAAATAATTTATGAACCGAAAGGGTTTTAAAGTAATGAGGCGGTAAAATTTTTGATTATGAAATAGTACGTAACAATGTACTAGTATTAATATCAAGGAAAAAGTGTATTTAATTTTGTAGAAAATCTTTTCCAATATTCAAAAGTTCAAGTTCAGTTTTACCATTTCCTAGCAATGTTAGGTTTAATTCATTTAGGTGTTTAGTTTTATGTCAGAAATATCAATTTGCACAACCATTCTTAATCATTCAGTTCCGGGTAATGTTGTTCCTTCTCATTCAGGAAAAATTTTGAGTTTTAAGCATGACACAAACTTATTCAAAGCATTAGCTTGACTAAGTCAACGGACATGGCTGTATAAGGGAAGTCCGCATATTCACTTTTCGTTTCTTCTAATAGAGATTTAAATCGTGTATGTGTCAATGAGGAAAAGAGACATTTTGAAATTAACTATTTTACTACTGTATATTAAGCGCTGTGACGAAATTTTGGAAAATTAACTTTCTTGATGTATTATGCAATGCAATTCAACATTTTATGTCCAATATAATTTTCAAAGTTTTATAAATCCTTGTTTTGTGCCAATTATTGGCGTCATCTGTAGTTACATAAAATTTTTATTTATGTTAGCATGCTTGCTTTCAAAATAATTTTTAAATGTGGAAAGAATACCTTGTCCAGAGTGGTCCCAGATATAGAAATCGAGCTGCATAGTTATTCGTACACTCAATCTTTTTCACGGTAACGTGCAATTACTGAAGGGCACGCAACAGCATTTATATCGGCGCTCTCAACAATATTGGCGCTAAACGCAACAGCTTCTTGTAATCCACAATTTTGTTTGGCAGCAACGCAATGAGCAATTGCAAAATTGCATTCGGTAGTTTTAGGCTTGCTTCCAATTTGTTGACTAAAAAATGTAACTTGTTTTTTATATCCAGAAATAGCTCTTTCTCTAGTTTCACATTTCTTACCGGAATTCTTAAGTATGGACTGATGTTTAGTTTGAAAATGTCTTTGTGCACTTGACGTGCGACATACGACGCTTTTGTTACTAATTAGTACAAAAGCTTTGAAAATCGCGGACATCGGGTTTTTGTCCTTTATTGGTCATTCTTAAATTTAAAATCACTCTGTATTTCTACACTGTTGAGTGCCATATGAATTGCGCCACGTGGTAAGCATCGTACGTACGCCATAAATTGCTGAACCTTGTGTTAATTCGTATTCGTACCTGCGTTTGCCTGCTTTCTATCAATTCTTTAAATAAGGCATTGTAGCTGTCAATCATACCATTGTTCACTAATGGATTTATCTATTTCATTTTTAGAAGGCCCGGTAACAATGTTACTATAACAGGTTAATGCAAGAGGTAAGGCATTGTTCACTTAATGACTTTTCTCTTTCATTCTAAGACCGTCCGGCCATAGTGTTTCAATTCTTTGGCGCAGGTAAAAACATGACGTAAATCTGTTTCTTCCTAACTTCTGCCATCTCGTATAAATATATCACTACATAGTTTAGTCTTTTTAAGGTACTAGAATTAAGAATTTTTCTGGAAATTTAGACTTAATGACAGTTATTTTAAGTTTTAAGATTCGAAAAAATGGTGGTCTTCTAACGGCTGTAGTTACACCTTCAAGTGTTATAGTTGATGTTGATATTTCATTATTGTGCTTTTGCGAATCTTGTTTTCCTTTTTATTTTGGAATAGTAGTTATACCTATGTTTAAATATTTAAAATGGCTTTCACTTACTATTTTTGGCACTTGGATGTTTTTCAATTTTTGGACTATATATAAAAGGTTATGCATTTAATTATTACACTTTCTTGAAAGATTTCACCGTACTCTGTAAAATTATCTGGCTTTTGATAATTTTGTATGCCTATTAAATATGTTGTCGGAGGCCTAACTAATATTAATAGTTTCGCAATTGACCACCCACTTTGTATTCCTATTCATTCATTATTTATGCAATTCGCTTTATACAGAGTGGTAGAAAAGTCCCGGAACGGTAAAATATTTTGGGAAATACTCATCGCATCAAAAAAAGAAAAAATACTTGTTCAATATTTTTTTAAAAGCTATCCAATGACACCAAAATTGAACCCCCACCCCCACCCCCTGGGGGTAGGGGTGGGGCAACTTTAAAAGTTTAAGTGGAAACCCCCATTTGTTATTGCAGAAGGTGTTTAAATTGACCACCTCTCTGCTCTTGGCAAAGTGCTAACCGATGTATGACAGTTTTCTTGAAAATGCAATAACACCTCTAATGCTTTCTGATCATTTGTCGCGCTTTTAGGTCTTCCAGATCTTGGTTCATCCTTCACCGAACCAGTTCGCTCAAAACGATTCACTGTTCGACTCACAGTAGATTTAGAAATCGGTTGACGTTCCGCATTGACTTCATTGAATAAATCTGCGACTTGCTGCAATGATCTTTCTTTATCTCCATACCCCCGCATCATCAGGACAATTATTCTTTCTCTTTCAGACAGAGACATCACGAAATAATATCAAAAGCTAGTAACGAAATGAATACTAAAAATGAATGTAATTCTGACATTTTTTTATTTCAAATGTTTTTGTACCTTATTTTGGTTTTGTCAATTACAACGCCTTCTATCATCCAAAATGGCTTGTATCGTAGGTCAATTTGGGGTAATTTATCCTGCGGAATCCGAATCTGCAATAACAAATGGGGGTTTCCACTTAAACTTTTAAAGTTGCCCCACCCCTACCCCCAGGGGGTGGGGGTAGGGGTTTAATTTTGATGTCATTTGATAGCTTTTAAAAAAATATTGAACACGTATTTTTTCTTTTTTTGAAGCGATGAGTATATCCCAAAATATTTGACCGTTCCGGGACTTTTCTACCACTCTGTATATATTTTTATACAGAAACGAAGGTGGATTTTGTACTAAAATAAGCAAATATCTTTTTCGTGTAAAAATGCTTGACATTTGCTAGATTGGAAATGTGATAATAATTATGCTACTAGTTTAGCTTTATAGATGAACAGCAAAAGAGAGCATTAACAAATATTTCAAATAGCAACTTAAATAAAATCATAAACCAATTTAATAATATACCAGAAATTAAACGTACTCCAAAGTAAATACGATTTCTAGGACAAAATAACTACAATAAATTTAATTACAATTACGTAATAACCCGACAGCGCTTAGTTTATAAATGTATTGCGTTTCTTCAACGTTAATTAATTTAGTGTAATACGTTGCAACATTTATAATTCCAGCTGGCTCATTTGATAATACTTATCAACAAATTGCAAATATTTTTTTATTTACTAATGTACGATGAACGTTTCTTATAGAATCTTTTCCGCTGAATCGAATCTGTTAAGAGAATTTTCTATCACCCTCCACAGTCAAAAGTTATTCATATTTCTATATTGGTACGTTTTATTATGTAATGTTTACATTTGTTATAATACAAATTATGAATATCACGTGACCACTAATTTCCAAAATCTTTTTGCGTATGATTTTCGTTTGTAGAGTACCTCTGGAGCATCCCTGATTAGGTTCCAACAATAATCTGTGAGCATTGTATGGTTTTACTTTCCTTGGTAACAGTTTTCACAATTCATAGTGTCCTGGTGAAACCTTTTATCATATTCGTCATTCACAGATCCTAAATTGGCAGGGAAAAGTCTAAGTGCAAGTAGAGAAAATGAATCTTCCAAGACATGTTGCAACCCACATCGCTGTAGCTGGAAATTAGAAGATTCGCCATTTTTTCGTAATTTTTGGCCTTTGCATTTCTCTAGAAATTGGAACACACCTCTTAATGATACCCATGCAGCAGCCTAATCTCGCTCAGTTTTGAATCTAATACACTGTGCTTTATGATGTGACGAATTTGTTTCCCGATACAAATTCCTTCTTTCATTTTTGCCTAACTTAGTGTGGAAAATTCCTCTCTCAGATATTGGAATTCTTTACCATCTTTATTTAAAGCGTTGATATAATTTTCATCAGTCTCGGTCTCTGTACAGAAGTGGTAGCTAAACTTTCTTTGTAACATCGACATGATGATTTGTAATATTGCTTTCTCCAGCAACAAAGTTTTTTCGCATTTTCCAGTCTTTTACAAAGTATCGTTTATTCCATTCGCAGAGAAAGCTGCAGTACCTGGTGTTTCATTCCTAACAAAGGTTCTATGACCTCTAAATCACCACAAATTTTCATCCGTGTTTAACGTATGCAATGTTTGTTGTTGACTTCATTACAAGTTTTATGTAAATTGAACAAATTCAGTATTGAAATTTAAATAAAAAATATTTTAAAATAAAATAGATCTGACCTGCGAAATGTTGTTCGGGTTGTGGATCAACACCCCTTTGTTGTCCTCATTCGTCTACCAGTGTTTGAGTACAGTTACCCCTCGTTTTCCAAAAATTACTTCGTGCTTCTTTATTTCATATGCCTTGAATCTCGCAACTCAAAATTGTACCAGAATTGTACCAAAATATAATTGTCGACGCTGATTTCAAATATTATATTGACTCTGATTTGAATGATTCTTGTCGACACATACTTGAATTATTGCAACTTGAATTATTCATAAATGTACCATAGATTCGAAATGTTAAATCTCAGATTCAAAGTATTCAAAAATGTACCACCAATTTGAAGCCCTATCATTATTAATATTTAGTTTAAATAAATTACCCCAAATTCTACTCACGTTAAACGGCAAAAAGGCTTCGTAATCGTTGCACTTTATCACTGTAACATACACTTGATATTTTATTAAATTTAAATTACGCGTGACTTTCTGGTTAGCAGTGACACAGCTTCGCCCTGCATGAGTTGTGAACTGACTCGTCTTATCATTGCTCTGTGTTTATATAGGCTCTTTCCACTTACATGTAAGCTGGGTTTTCAACAGTCTTGCAGATATCTCATCCAACCAGGTCTTTAATATTCCCTGCACTTTGAAGTTGTTTTTGATGTAATTTTTTGGTTTTCCGTGTAATATCTATTTGCTATAGATACCTTGTTATTTTTGTCAGACGTTGTTTTGTATAGCTATCGCCTTTTGGATAATTGAACAAAATAAATGATATAACTTCAATGCTGTTTTCGTTTATTTATTTTTATGCGTGTTTTCAACTGCGTTTTCTTATCAAAATGTTTATTATTTCAGAGTAATTGCATAAAGCTTTGTTAGGTTTTATTTTTTTATCTTCGTATTTGTTTTATAACTAATTAGAACACTTCTCAACGCGTGTTTAATTACATGTACTATCATTTCTTCTGAATACGCGTTCTATTGTTGAAAGATATGCTCACTGGCATTACTTAAAATTAATAACGGTCTATATACAGAGTGTTAAATGCTTGCTATTTACATAATGTATAATTTCTGATTCCTATTGCAATTTATGGTTACTACACGACCCTGCTACTCAATACACCCCTAAAGAACCCCTTATCACAGCAATATATATATATATATATATATATACAAATAGTTTTTTACACAAGGTAGGTTGATAAATACTAACGTACTGTAGTTGTTAATAAGATGAAATAGTAACTTAGACTTTTATGCAAAGCCCAAATGAACATTTTAAAACGAATTAGTAATTGGTATTTCCGGTACCATGTGTTTACCAATTACGTCACCGCGACCGATGACGACAATTGGAAAATTTAGAAATTTAAGTCGTGTACATAACTATACATAAACTTAACTGGATTTGAAATGTTCATTTGGGATTTGCATAAAAGTCTAAGTTATTATTTCATCTTATTAACTACAATGCGTTAGTATTTATCAACTTACCTTGTGTAAAAACTAGCTAAAATATTTATATATTTAATACTTGGCTTATAGCCATTATTTTGAGCGTTGCTTCCTGTCAATAGCTGACATAAGTAAAAAAAACTCGACAATGTCAGATATGATTGACAAAAAAGCCAAACGTAACTGAAAGTTAGGTTTATGTATAGTTATGTACACGACTTAAATTTCTAAATTTCTCAATTGTCGTCATCGGTCTCGATGGCGTAATTGGTAAACGCATGGTACCGGAAATTTCAAGATACATGTTCAAGTCCTGTCCAAGACCTTATATTTTTCTTCTTTCAATTACTAGCTCAATTTGAAATGATCATTTGGGCTTTGAATAGAAGTCTAAGTTATTATTTCCCAAATTCTACCAATAAATTCCACCAAAATATAAAAGAATCTTAAAAAGGGAAATTTTCGTAAATATATGGTTATGCCCTATATAATACAAGCGTACTTTTATTCATTAAAGTGCCAAGCAAAAACTGCAAGTTCCGCGTGTATAAATAATCGCCCTGCGTAGAAAATAATGTAAGTAGCATAGTAAAAATAATTAATCGTTAAGATACCTTAAAACTCATTAAATGCAAATGCAAATCAATCATTTTGAGATAAATATAAAAACTATTCGTTAGTAACAAAAAAATGCCCTTTCCGTTCATAAAAATAAATAATTTCGTGTATTTAAAACCCCAATTTTAATCTTAATTTTGTGTACTAAAACACGTTTTGCCGTAAAGGCAAATATTTTTATAAAAATTCAATCCATTTGTATTAAAAAGCAATTAAAGTTAAAATTAATTACCATGCATGTTACAGGAATGCAATTTAAATAAAACATGTTCTTGAAAGTTCGAGACGAATTGAGAAAAAATAAATTAACTCCTTGAACTCATTAATAAATAAACGTTTATTCTACGAAGCGGCCTAAATGACAAAAACTTATAAAATGTAACAAAAATTGATAAAACTATTTATTACCTTACTGGATTAGTATGCGACGCTACAACAACCTTGGATGTTAAACAAAGACTAGCAATGCACGTCACTAATAAGTGGAACGGGATAACGAGTAATAAAATGCACCAATTTGAACGTTAATAAGAAATTCCCAGAATGTCAGATAAGTGTGTATTATTTGGAAAGGAATCACATAAACACGAGTATATTCTAAAAAATAGATAATTTTCTATATAAATGGAAGCGTTTGTTATAAAGACTGATTTATAAATTCAATCGCAAAAATATTTTAAGGTATGCAGTACGCAGAACGTAATTAATATTTACCATGTAACAGTGAATACGGAAGTTAATTTTAAACGTAACCTACAGAAATATGAAAATGAATAAATATGATTATTTGATCTTGTAGTACATAATAGAGATAGGAAATGCTTATAGAAAAAGTTATTTAAAATTTTATTGAATAATCAAACCGAGGATGCACATTGGTTTCTAAATGAAAATGTAAATAAAATGAGGATGTTGTAAGCTGATTTGGACGTCAATTAAAAATAAGAAGATATGTAATTACGAAATGAATAAAATAGCGCTTTCTGTATTTTTGCAAGTATTAATTATTTGTTACTGATATTTGAATCTTTCATTTAGTTTAAGATAGAATAAGTCTTAATCATTTTATTTTTGAAAGCATGTTTACCAGGAAAGTTTGTGTTCAGAGTTTGAAATCTTCTGACCATTTATTAAATTATCTTTCAAGGATGATTTCTGATCAAACTATTTTAATCCTTATTCTTTCAAATTTAAGTTTGATTTTGATTTCTTGGAATAAACAGAATGTTTTCATTTTTTCAAACAAAAAAGTTTTGATGGTAAAGAGGATGGTGTTTTCACGTTTAATATCGATTTAAACTTCTTTGCTTTGTTTGTATTTAAAAATGTATCCGTTTCTTTAACAATAACATGACTACAAAATTCTAAAACCATCAAACCGACAGTTTATCCCCTATGAACATAACTAAATTTTGTTTTGAGTCTTAAATATAGTTTAATTTCTATCCATGTTTTTTTTTAAAATAAAAACTTCATTTAATACAAATAAAAAAAGAACATTGAACTAATTAATATTATTAATGTTCTTAACTGATAATATTATATTTAATATTTTATTTATTTTATTTTTTATTTATTACATTTACCAACAAGACTAGGTTATTATTAATAATGACTGGTTAATTTGATAAATATTTTAAAATTAATTACCTTAACCTATAATTTTGGTTATTATTAATAATTATATTATTAATAATAACCAAATTATATATATATATATATATATATATATATATATATATTGAAGTGTACGTAAGAGCTAAAAGGGTATAAAGAGTACTTTATTGTTTTAAGGTTGTGTATATGCCAAAAAAAGCGAATAACCAGATCACGTAATTGTAAATTTTGTGTTTGCCGTACTTACAAATTTTAAAGTATTTAAAGTAGATTGGTCAGAGTAAAAGTGCCAATACGTGAAGAAGACTTGATGACTTGATGACGTGAGAAAACTCAGTATTCCAAGATTTATACTAAGTTGTACGTTGATAATCCATAAAGTGTAAATTTGCTGGTCTAAAAGCCGGTTGCGTCTGTGTAAGTTCCACTGTTCACAACACAGGGCCAGGATTATATGTGAAACATTTCGGCACGTATTTAGTAGAATCAATCTTTGGACAAACTTGTATTATCAAAATTATATCTGAAAATAATATATCAAAAGTGATTTAAGTGCGACGCGATCATATGTACAAATGATCGAACAGTAATTTGTATAATCGTAAAGTGTAAAAAGATAACTGATAGGTATTAGTGACACAACACTAGTTGTGACGATATAATTGGGTGTTGGGATTTTAGAAATGTATAAAGAGTAGGCATAATAATTTTGGAAGGTGGCGGTATCACCTAGGTAAATAATAAACAAGAACGATTTGAATAATTTTGGTAAAAAGACGTGTTTTGATATAAATGTACTAAGTTGAATATTTTAAAGTTGAAATAAAATCTTTTGGAAGTTAAAGCTTTTGATTAAATTAGAGAAGAGTATTGAGAGTCATAGGGAACGGTACGAGTTAAGAAGAGTGGAAAATTAGAAGATTAGATATTGGAGCGGCACCGAGACAGGTGTATATAAGAGTTGGTATTTAGATTGATTTGGATTGCGGTACGTAAGATTTGGAGTGGATTTAGTAGGCCGAAGGAAGACGAATTGGAAGTGATTTGGGGTATTTCATAGCGATTGAAAGGTATTGAGTGGAAAGCATAAAGCAGCACAGAATTTGAAAGAGCAGGTTAAAAATTGGTATTGGATCGTATATTGTTGGATTGGAAGGAGTGGTTAAACAGAACGACGGTATAAGTAGAAGAAAATTAGCGCGGGGAAGTTAAAATTAAAGGTATTCTAAAT